>CAUDMG010000341.1:37500-125000 GCA_958450375.1 Homarus gammarus
TTTTTTTATGTATTTATTTTTTTTTCATCCTCTTCGCCACTGATCGACTCGTTAGTCGCTTGGGCGGACGATTACGTCTCTGTAAAGCACTGCTGGCAAGTACTGGTCATGCACCGGCTTCTGAATGTACAGTATATGAACCTGCTCCAGTGTTGGTCAAGTCCAACTTTGAAAGAGCTCACACTCGGTGCCGTCACAATTTTTACTTTTTTACTTTTATCCTCTTCACCACTGATCGGCTCGGGCGATCGGTCACGTCTCTGATTACTTTTCCTTTTCTTTTATCCTCTTCACCAAAAGATCGGCTCGTTAGCCGCTTGGCCGATCGGTCACGTCTCTGTTATGCACTGTTGGCAAGTACTGGGCATGCACCGGCTCCTGAATATACCTGAACCCGCTCCAGTGTTGGTCAAGTCTTGTCTTGAAAGAACTCACACTCGGTGCCGTCACAACACTTTCTGGTAGATTGTTCCAAGAGTTTACAACCCTCACTCCGAAATTGTTTGCCCTCACACTTTTCTGGACTTACTGCTTCTTCAATCTTGAGCTGTAATCCCCTTATGGGGCGAGCGTCCGCCAGCTCCAAGTAAGGACACTCGACTGAGTAGTTTCCCTTGAGATGCTTATACACCTCATTTAGGTCACCCCTTGCCCGTCTGTAGTATAAGCTAGGCAAGTTCAGGCGCTCCAATCTCTCAGGGTACCTGAGGTGCCGAAGTGTAGGCACCAGTCTGGTGACCCTCCTTTGAACATTTTCAACCAACTGACAGTCCCTAGCATATCTCGGGGACCAGACGGGGTGACAGTACTCCAGATGGGGAAGCACTTCACTCTTGAAGATCGTTACGAGGGACAGACCGTCTAGATATCTGAACGACCTTCTTATAAGACCCAATAATTTATTTGCCTCATTTATCTTCTCGCAATGGCCCGAGAACTTCAGCTCATTGTCAACATACACACCTAGGTCCTTCTCACATTCAGTCTCAAATAGTGCAGTTTTTTCATCCCGTTGGGACATATGATAAGCCTCCTTACCGTTGGTACTCCCCAGGTGCATCCTCTTACATTTCGTGTCATTGAATCTCAGCAGCCATTTCTTCGACCATTCTTGGAGCCCACAGAGGTCTATCTGCCGCTCTTCGCAGTCCGCTTAGTTATTGATTTCCCGAAATAAATTTGCGTCATCGGCAAACATTTGTATGGAGGAGTGTACAACGTCAGGCATGTCATTTATGAAACAAACAAACAACAGCGGGCCCAATACACTGCCCTGTGGTACCCCACTTGTGACAGGTACGGATGATGATTTCGTGCCATTAATCACCACACACTGCTTACGGTCATGTAGAAAGTCTTCTATCCACACTAGGATATTTCCCCGAATTCCGTACACTCTTAGGCCGGTTGTTCCAGGAGCCCATAATTCTCACTCCGAAAAAGTTTCCCCCTCACAGTTTCCTGGACTTGCCAGACTGGCCAGCTATGGGGCCCATAGGTGGTAGTGGAGCTTCTGACGGTTGGGATTCACGGAGATAACCGATTCTACTGGTCTTCAGACATCTCCCCAGACTAGTGGATGCGTCATCCACGCTACAGACAGCCTAGGCTCTGATAGTGACCTGTGGAGTGAGGATCGTGGTGGCTTACTGACTGTTGATAACGAACACCAACGTTTCAAAGGGACGTTAAGGACGTAAAAATACTTCACTCAAAGCACATCAACTAAGTTACCGTAACACTTGCACAATCAAACTATTAATTAGGTCAAATCACTTAAAATGGCGAGTACAACACGGAGTGGAATGACCTACCTGTGGAGTGAGGATTGTGGCGGCTTACTGACGGTTTGAAAACGAACCGCCACCCTCCACCCCATGCCAGGTCACAGATTCCACCTACTTAACCATTTCACTGCATTTCGTTACTGTACACTCTGACGTTTGAAACTGAGACTACGAACTCAGTTTCATTCCCTAATATTCTCTTTGCAAACAATGCTCTGACTGAGCTATCAAATGCAAGAATTAAATTGATCACAAAAGGTTGGATGGCACTCCCGGGTGAGCAAGTCTAAACACGCAGCGCCTTACTACAAACACAAAGGCAGGTCTAAATGTTCCCTTCGGAAAAATTAACTAATTCCATAGTTAACATCCCAACAACAATTTCATTATGATTATCAGGGTCTCTGATATTGATAGGTGAAAAAGGGTTTACAGGTCTCGGTAGATACAAAAGAGTTTACGACAGGGGTTCTCAACCGGGGGGGGGGGGAATTTCCCCCCCTCGGGTTTTCAGGGGGGGGAAAACTGATACTAATATGGAAAAAATAAAGGATTTTCAGTATTATATGCATATTATTTGGAATGCACTTTTTGAGGCAGACAATCTTGGAAAGGAGGGGGAATGACATTCTGACATATGGTGAAAGGGGTTTATGGGGCAAAAAAGGTTGAGAACCACTGGTTTACGAAATAGGTCAACACAAAGACGACATCTCGATGACGTCATCAAAGAAACAGAGAAAACGGTGGACGTTTCCACTGGGGGACTCAGAAGGTTTTGTGGATGTGTAAGCATAATATGAATCATTCGGTTTTAACAGGCTAGCCACCATTACGATCATGGCATTGTGTATTGTTAAAGGATACACTAAGTAATGGTGAATGTGGTAGGTGTAGTGTACCTTGTTGAGAAGTGCATGAGTGTTACTCATGGTAGTTGTGTGTACAGCGAGGAGGCATAAGTCTAACATTTTTTGTAATAAATCATTTTTATTTGTATGCTAGGGATATTATTCTCCTTCAGTGCCCACCTTTGTTTCTTTCCACAGCTTGGTACCAGACTTACAGTTACCCATGTGTCCTAATCCTCGAGCCAATGCTACCACAGGTCAGAGGTGAGGTAGTAACTGTATGTATATTATGTATGTGCTCCATTTATATACATTATTTATTCAGCCTAGCTAGCAGCGTGTGGCAATGTATTTACCATGTACCACACATTTAATTAATGTGCCTGGCGACATATGGAAGCTGCTTATGTATCACTTGCCACATGTCGCCTGAAAGGCTAATTGACCCCCAGACAGAGTAAAGAGAGCCGTTTCGCTTGTGTATCTCTGTTTGTCCAGTAAATAAAACCTACGAAAACTCTACAGGTGTTTGTGTTCGATCCTGTAGATAGAACTTGGTACCCAGAACATATACAGTAACTGTGAAGTAAAATAACTAAGACCTAACTAGTATCTGAAGTTATACAGTAAGAAATTGAGAGAAAGAAGTTTGCAGAGTAAGAAGCTAAGACAGAAGAGAAGTAATTGTTCAAGTAGTGGAACAAAGAAAAAATTATAGGAAAACAAACAAGAGAAGAGAAATTCACCTATACAAAAAAAGATGTTTTTAAAAATAAGAACCAGCCATTACAATTGGTGGCAGTGGTGGGATTCGAACCCATGCCTCCATAGAGACTGCAGGGTGGGGGTGCAATTTGGGACAAAAAGTATTGTAAAAAAACCTTATTGTATGACAAGACAAAACATGGTACTGTTTAGAAACACATGATAATACAGTATGCTGATTAATATAGTTGTACTGTACTAAACCCATTAAGGTTTAAATGTGTGATTACACATGTGTGAGGAAAATACACTACTGTACTGTTAGATTTTCTGCATGTCTGGGATGAAACCAGAATCTGTTTTAAACATTAAAAAATAGCAAAATGCAGTACTGTACAGAAATTACATTAAAATATATATGAAGTAGCATATATAGACTATAAAGGAAACAGCAAACACCACCCTGGCTCTTTTCAAGATGGTTGTGGTGTTAATATGGCATGCACACGATTTTGCCCTTCCATTGATATCTGCCGAGAAAAATATAGGTTGTACAGTTGTGGACTTTGAGTTGCTGGTGGCTAAGTGCACAGCAATGATAAATGATACATATACAATGAGAAACAGATACCACAGGTAGATGTGCTTATTGTAAGAAGTGGTAGGGAGGCTGGTGACGGATTGTGTGTACATTGACACCAGCACTTGTAATGTGGTGAGGCTCATGGCACCACGGTCAGTGAATGATTCAGCTGGAATGTACAGAGTCCCATATGAGATCCCAAGAAGTAAAGCTATAGGGAGATAAGTTGACCAAATGTATTTGTTTGCTTGTCGCAACAACATTTATCTTACCCAAATACGAGAAAGCGTAATTAACAAAATGAATGTTGTTCTCATTGACATTCTGAACATGGAGTTTGAAGTTACATTGCTGCTCATCCCATGGGTACTTCTTCAAGTAGAGAGGACAACGGAGTGTTGGCATTATGTAGTTGTACAGGTTCAAGGGATTTTTTCTTCACTGTACACAATATCTGAAACAAATTAATAAATTCTATGACAATGTTTTAAAAAATAAAGAGAAGTAAGATTTTGAATTAAAATTTGAGATAAATATCTGCAGATTTATATATCAAATTTGGATGAACAGTATTCTGAATGACAGTGTGGTGTGACCATCACTTTAATGACATATCTAATAGTGATAGAATATAAAAAGGATTGGTGAGGTAGGAAAGAATACAGTATAAGAATATTAAGAAATCTGTAGGAATCATGTTATTTTGGTAAAAATGTTATTTAACTATCTACAAAAGCAAACTCCAGGAATGCAGTAGTTTATACAGATGAATTTAAAATATAATGGATCATACCGAGATGTTAACAAAAAATCATATATAGTATACATATTTAAGAAATAATAAAGGAATAATGAAGGAATCAATCAAAAGTTTATTGGTAACTGACTCAAAGAAATGCACTTCACCTACTAATGGAACAATTAATAATCTGAGATAAAATGAAAGAGAAGATGAATAGTGGAATGAATGGAATTGCTTCTACATTTTAATGCAACTAATTTCTGTATATTCATTAAGGTCGATGTCTTTCATTTCCACTGCAAGCTAATTTTGTTAAAAATTGTATATGGCATAATTGTTACCCCAGGATGGTTCTGCTTGGGCTTTGGGATGTCAGCAACTGGAGGTGATAATAATAGAGAGTATTAAGATCTAAGAAGATAATTTATACCCACACTGTTGCCATGGATTACTATAGGGTGAGCAAGGGTGGGAGGAATAAGAGATTCCAGTCATCCGTTCTCATTACAAATTGTCATGCAGCACTGGATTGCATTTAATGGTGGCTAGAGACAATTCTGTTTGCAGGATGGGTATGATAGTTAGCAGGTAGACTAATCATAGTTGTCATCATCGTCAATGATATTTGGCAATTTTCCATGTTTGTGTGGGTTAACTGGAATTATATGATGGCAGATCTCCATGACTGCTTGGACTCTCGCAGGCTCACAACTCTAATGTCATTCTTATAACCTTTCCCCGTGTTATTTTTGGTCTGCCCCTGCTTCTCCTCCCCTTCACAGGTCACCCACAACGGGGCATAGGGGGCGAAAAATGAGAATAGAAAGAAATTAAAAAGATAATAGGAAAAGGTTATATTAATCTACTCCACGAAAATGCCGAAAAACCAGCATTCTCTCCACATGCTCAATTGCTCATACTATCTCAGCCTGCTTCTTTGCAAAACTTTGACAAAATGTTCTCAATACCCAGCTGCCCTCTTAGCTCTGAACAGGGTTTCCTGTCTTTCAGTGGGCGTGCTGAATACTGCTCATTTGCAAGAGTGAGATGTAGTTGGAGGAAATTAAAGGAGCTGCTGCGTTAATGACAGCATGGAAATTTGGGCAAGTGATCATGTATACTCATAAGTGTGTTGTCTGTGCATATACAGTAATCTTCCTGTTAGCCAGACTCGTCGATTTAAGAAGATTCAATTAACCAAAATGTTTTGAGCATTCCGAGAAATTTCAAGAAAACGATCTCTGTTCCGGTCATTTGACCAAATTTCGGAGAGTTTGCATTATGAGCCGACAACGTGCCAAGCGCATCGGTGGGTAGGTTCAGGGTGCTCGTGAGTTACGATTGGCTATTACTGTCATGTGACGGCATGGGATGTCTATGATTGGCTAATGTATCTCGCAATTTATCTCCTCAAACTCTAGCATCATGACACACTTAGTTCATCGTCTGCTGCCATTGTACAAGCTTTTTCATTCTCTCACTGCTGTTTTTGCATACGATCTGTGCTGTGCAGTACTGTACATTACTGTAGCAGGTTGCAATCCGCCAAGAATACCAATAAAGTAGTGCTAAGATGTAAAAATCGATAACAGTTACATATACTTTATTGTACATTGAGTGTAAAAGTACCATATGTTTAGTTGGGATAGTTGTGGGTCGCGTCTTATTGCGTCTCTGTAACAAACAAAGCGTGTTGGCATTTAGGTTGTTGAGCGTCTGAAATTGGAGAGTGAATGCATAAGAGGATCAAGATACTCCTGGTGATTGGAATGTTTAAATCAATGGTGCATTTTTAATGTTATTCGCGATTGTATATTGAAATATTCTCCCAACTTGACTGGTGCTATAGGGTGTGGGGATACAACCATAAAAACAATGCTATATACCAAGATTTATTTAGAAAATATTAAATGAGTCGTGTTCATGGCTGTGATTGACCATTCCTAGGACGACCAGAGAGTGTAGTACTGTGCCTTCAGCTAGGACAGCTCATAATGATAACAGTGACCTCTGTGGAAACTTGAAAATAATTTAAACTGAAAAAAAAATAGAGGACGCAAAAGGTGCACCTCTAACTCGGCCTATCTTAAAAAAACAACTCGGTCCATCGACAAATCGGCCCGTATCCAACTCGGCCCATCAATACCAACTCGGACCAGCTGGGATAACCAACCTTTAACTAAAACATTCTACCGTATGTTTATATCGACGTCATAACATAAAACATTTACTACCTTTCCTTTAACTAAAACATTCTACCATATGTTAATGACAGCTCGTACATAAATGAATTACAAAATTTAAAATGTCACATTGGACTGAGTTTATTACCAAGAACACAGATGCAGAATCGATTCTTTGATGATTTGAGATGATACAACAGCATGGTCGTTGAGAGAAGGGGTATCGCGTTTGATGATGGATTACATGACCAAGTGAGGTGACCTTACACAGTGTACCCACAGAGAGCAACCTCACCCAACGCTTCTTAAGTCACAAAGTCGCCGACTAACCTGACTGTGACATGAATATCAAAGGAAGTGACGTCGGATGATCAAAGGGATGCCGCTTTAAAAACATAAGAACGTAGGCCGGTTGGCCTGTGCATGGCAGCTCCTGTCGAGAGTTACTACCACTCTCTATCATCCATGAATCTATCTTGCCTCAGAATTACAGTGTGTCAGATACATTAGCGTTACCTCCCCCATTAAGAGATCCTTCAGTTAGGAGTAAGTTTGTTGGCATGACTGCTTCTAACTATAACATGTCTACTAATCCCGCTAATGTTGTTCACATGATACCGCGTAGGGATCAGGTTCGTGATTTTACGGGACACGACGATTACAGGATAATGCAATTCTTGATGGCATGTGAGGATACTATGCGCAATGTCCATATTACTGAAGATCATGACAAGAAAGCGTTCGTTCGCTCTCATATCCCGCAGGATAGCTTTGCGAGTCTGCATGTAAATGCGAGTGGATTGGCAGACCCTAAATAAGATAATTTCAAACGGGCTCTCATTGGCATTTTTGAGTCTGGGTCCAACCTAGGCTAGTTACATTGGGTTTTTCGGTGGCCTGATATTTTAGCACCTGTGGTTCACGCAGAAAAGCCGATGAAGGATGTCTCTATTGCTGGTGAGGTCAAACAGGATATGCAAGCAACTTCCGAGGATCACCATGGTATGATGACGATGGCAAGATGTCACAGGAAAATGTGGAAAACTTGATAGAGCTAATTAGTTTTCTGGTGGCTGTTTGTGACTCAATATATTGTCGTGCTCAGGAAGTGGAGTATGTACCGTCTGCCTTGATTATAGATTACGCAAATAAACTTGCGCCAAAGACGGCCCGACCTCTGATGGCACGTACTTACCAAGCTACAACACCTGCACCTGCTTTGCGAGTCTGCATGTAAATGCGAGTGGATTGGCAGACCCTAACTAAGATAATTTCAAACGGGCTCTCATTGGCATTTTTGAGTCTGGGTCCAACCTAGGCTAGTTACATTGGGTTTTTCGGTGGCCTGATATTTTAGCACCTGTGGTTCACGCAGAAAAGCCGATGCAGGATGTCTCTATTGCTGGTGAGGTCAAACAGGATATGCAAGCAACTTTCCGAGGATCACCATGGTATGATGACGATGGCAAGATGTCACAGGAAAATGTGGAAAACTTGATAGAGCTAATTAGTTTTCTGGTGGCTGTTTGTGACTCAATATATTGTCGTGCTCAGGAAGTGGAGTATGTACCGTCTGCCTTGATTATAGATTACGCAAATAAACTTGGGCCAAAGACGGCCCGACCTCTGATGGCACGTACTTACCAAGCTACAACACCTGCACCGGTAGTACCGATGCAGCCACTTATTCAGCACCAAGTTTATTACGAGCCAGGTAACAAACATCAACAGGCTTTGAGGTTTACCCATTGTATTAAGAGGGGTCATACAGTCGATGATTGTTACCAGCTCCAGAGTGGTGGTGGTAGAGTTAAGGAGAGGAACCATCCCCCATCGGCTCTCAGCAAAAACATGGAGCACCCAAGGCATACTCAGCAGCGGCAAAGACTACGTCTCTGCCTGGACCGGCAGCAGGTATGTGGTGTGAGTTCCATCAATCGGCAACTCACAACACGGATGAGTGTAATATGATGCTCAGGGCTAGGAGCGTGGACTCAGGAGTACCCCAGGTAAAACAGCAGCATAAAGCGCGTCGTTATCAGTATAAGAAATCGGGGCAAGGCCAGCGCCTGTCAAAAAACGAAGGATAGGTACATTGGTACCTACGCCCAGCAGCACTTCTGTGGCAGCCTCTTTAATAACGGCGCTCAGTAATGCGGAAGTGTTGTCCGTTCTGATGAGAGGTGGAGCTATCATATTCGCTCTGGATCTTGATACGGGTGCATGCGCAAATGTATTAGCTTTGGCATCCTATCAAGAGTTACAACGTAGATTCCCTCGCCGAAACTTCTCATGGAGACCTACTGACGCCGATCTCGAAGGAGTATCCGGCACGCAGCTGAATATTGCAGGAATGGTGACTTTACCACTACGATTCTCAAGACGTGGTATTCCCTTCTATGCAGACTTTTATGTAGTACAGCAATTTAATTTGCCGGCTGACGGGTTGATAGGTCTACCAACACTTAAAACGAATTGTATGGATGTTCGTCCACGTAATAATACGTTTAAGGGTGTTTCCTACAACGCTATGTGAAATTCTGCACCATTGCTCTCCCGCAAGGTCGAAAGTGTTGTCCACCATTCCCATGCGGAGGAAGGCGGATAACGAGTCGAAGCGAGCTCAAGACCTCACACACTCACTTTCCCAGCATGATTATAGCAGCAAGAGTTGGAAGATTGTACCTGCAGTATTAATGAGTACTCTCCATTATCAGAATGAGGAATTTACCAAGGCCACTGTAGTTTAACCTGACGAGTACACGGGGACTGATGTAGTATGTCTACCGGATACGTGCAAGGTTAAGGGTTGTCGTGCGAGTCGACGGTGAGCACTATTAGACCAGGTGGTTTAACAGACGTTCTAGTTCTTAACAGAACAGGCGCTCTTAGGATATTGAAAGAGGGATGTTATTTGTGTGATTTCCTGGTTTATCACGACAATGTTGTATCACACCCTACGCAATTCCCAGTTGGTAGTATTGTTTCTCAATCTCAACAAACTAGGCAGGAGAGGATTGATCAAATAGCACTACATGTTAAGGTGATTGATCATCCTCAAGGCAAGACACGACTCTTAGAGCTACTTGCCGATTACAGAAACATTGTAGCTTTGCCAGGGGAACAGTTAGGACACACAGATTTAACTTCACATCACATATCTTTAAAAGAGGGCACGAATCCAATCTACATACCAGCTTACCGACTACCACATAGCCAGCGCGCTGTAGTTCAGGGTATGGTCCAAGATATGTTGGATGAGAAGGTTATCACACATTCTGAATCTCCTTTCAATAGCCCTTTATTCTTAGTCCCAAAGAAGGATGGTGGTTGGCGCCCAGTTATTGACTTTAGGCGCATCAATGAAAATACGATCGCAGATAGGCACCCTATACCTGTCTTGAGTGATATATTGCAGTCCTTAAACAAGAATAATGCTGTGTTTAGCAACTTAGATATGCTTAACGGGTACTGGCAAATACCACTCGATGATAAATCCCGAGAGGTTACTGCTTTTAGTACTCCTTTGGGCCATTTTGAATTTCTGCGAATGCCTTTTGGTCTCAGAAATGCCCCACTGACTTTTCAAAGGATGATCAACACCCTGTTTGCCGGATTGATAGGTACCACAGTCTTCGCTTATTTGGATGATCTCATAGTAGTCAGTAAGGATGTCGATACCCATCTGCTCAAACTGCGTGAAGTGTTAGAAAAACTTTCCACAGCAGGTCTTAAAAGTAAACTTTCGAAATGTGAGTTTTTGAAATCCAGAATCCATTTCCTTGGTCATGTAGTTGACGGTGACGGCATTCATACAGTTGATGATAAAGTAAAAGCTGTATCTCAGTTTCCACGTCCTACATCGGTTGATCAAGTGCGTAGCTTTCTTGGTTTATCTGGATATTATCGTTCATTTATTAAGAACTATGCAACATTGGCGTTACCCATAACAAGGTTACGAAAGAAAGATGCAATGTTTGCATGGGATGCTGAACACAAAAATAGTTTTGTGGCATTGAAGAATGCACTTACCAATGCCCCTGTTCTGGCATACCCTGATTACACTCAAGCTTTCACTCTCTCTACCGACGCTTCTGGACTAGGAATCGGAGATTGCTCATGCAAGTGGGTTCGAGAGGAAAGTTTAGATTGATAGCTTTTGCAAGTCGTAAACTTAATGATGCCGAACATGTTATTCAGTAACGCATTTAGAGACGCTAGCTGTTGTGTGGACACTGAAAAAGTTTAAAGACATTATCTTGGTTATAAGATAACTGTGTTTACGGATCATGCAGCAGTAACAGAACTGTTCCATGGCAGGACTCTATCAGGCAGATTAGCACGCTGGTATCTGACAATTCAGGAATTTGACCCCGAGTTTAGGTATTTACCGGGAAGGGCGAATGTTGTCGCCTACACTTTGTCAAGAAATATAGCACCAGTGATGCCTGTATCAACGTTCACTCTTTTGCAACTAGAAGATGTTAAGCTTCCCAAATTAATTTTTCCACTCAGTCAGTTTGAATTACGACATAACATACTCCATCGATCGAAAAAGACGTCTGAGGGTATTGTTACTCAAATAGTCGTACCTGACACGTTGTGTTAAACGAATATAATTTTGTTCCACGATGTTCCTCAGGCAGGTCACCAAGGACGTGACAAGTGCCCGGCGGAAATCAGAAAGAAATATTTCTGGAAAACTATGAAGAAAGCTATAGAATTACATATTGCTCCAGTAAGTGTTTGTCATGTGCTCAGCATAAGGGTACTGCAAGGTTACCGGCTCCAATTCTACAATATCCTACATCAGACCGTCCGTTTGACACAGTCGCGATGGACTTGTTACAACTTCCGAGGAGTCATCAGGGATACCCGTACGTCCTAGTGTGTGTGTGTGGATCATTTTTCTAGATTTGTGGTTTTAGTCCCACTGAAGGATAAAACAGCCGAATCTGTGGCCTATGCTTTAGTGATGAATCTAATAAGTCCATATACTACGCCCAAGGTTCTTCTCTCAGACAATGGATCAGAGTTAAAGAATCAGCTAGTAGCACAAATATGAGCCCAATATGGAATACAACAAAGTTTTGTGACAGTCTATCATCCACAGGCTAATGGCCTTGTTGAGAGAGCCAATCCCAAGATCCTAGAGATACTTTGCCCGATTGTGAGTGATTTGCAATACACATGGGAAGATTGGCAAAATTAAAAGGGGAGCCAGTGTCTGACGAAAACTCAAGCGAGTGGAAGGTGGTGAGTAGTGGGAAGACGAAGCTGGTGGTGAAGAAGTACACCAAGGATACGACAACAACGACAACAACAGCTAAGTGTACCAACCAGTTCAGTCCCTTGATAGACGAATTGGACGTTAGTACAGTCAGCGACAGGGATGACAAGGAAGGTATAAAAACTTTAATTGTTGGTGACTCACAGGTAAGGTACATGGACAGGGCCTTTTGTGGTAAAAACAAAAATAGGATGAGGGTGTGTTTGCCAGGAGCTGGGGTGGGGGATATAATTGACAGGATGGACAATACCTTGTCTGGTAATGGGAACAAACCCATTATCTGCCTCAGTGCAGGAGGCAATGATATTGGCCGGTGTAGGAGCGAGGACCTTCTTGATAAGTTCAAGGCAGGGATAGATCGTATTAGGTCTAAGGGAGGGATCCCTATCATATGCCGTGTCCTGCCTAGAAGGAGAGTTGGCATTGAATGGTTGTCAAGGACAGTTGGTGTCAACGACCGTCTTGGCAGATATTGCAAGTCAATATCAGTCCCATTCATTGACAACTGGGACAACTTCTATGGCAGAAGGGACCTTTATGCTAGGGATGGGGTGCACCTGTCTAGGGATGGAGTAGCAACCCTGGCTGGAGCTCAAGAGGGGGCAGTTCAAAAGATATCGAAGTCTTTAAACTGATAGGAGAACATATGAGCACGGGGGTGGAAGAGACTGCAGTGGGAGCGGGTAAACAAAGTGAAAGATTACAGGGAAATAGTGTTAGGAATGATGACAAAACTAAATTAGACAGGGAGTTTATAACTAAACGCTGTAAAGGGAGGACTCAGAACACGACTAACTTAAATGTATACTTCGCGAACAGTAGAAGTATGAGAAACAAAATAGATGATATTAGGGCCTTGGTATGTACCGAAAAAATCGATATAATAGCATTCACTGAAACATGGATCAACCTAGACACACGTGAATTACCAGTTGAATACCAAATTGCGGGTTACAAACTGGTCCATACCGATAGGCAGACCAGGAAAGGAGGCGGAATAGCAATCTATGTTAGGGATAATCTGAAGTGTGAAATAAATAAGGAAATAAAAACTGAGCGGAATACAGAAACAATTTGGATAGAATTAATCGACGGTAGGGAAAAATTAATCACAGGAGTAATATATATAGACCTCCCAATCTTGATAGAGTCATTGAGCGACTTATCTGGGATGAAATGCGCAGGGCTTCCATACACAACAAAGTCTGTATAGTAGGCGACTTTAACCTTGGCCAAATAGATTGGACTGACCTTACGGGTAACTCAGAATCAGAGGATTTTCTCGAGACGATCCAGGACTGTTTGCTAAGTCAACATATAACCGAACCCACACCGGGTAATAATATACTCGATTTAGTTCTGTCAAACAGAGAAAACCTCATTAGCAGTGTCGAGGTAGGGAACGAACTTGCAAACAGCCATCACAAAGAAATTAGATTCCAGTTAGATTTTCAGGGCAGACGTAAGGAAAATTCCACAAAAGTACCAGATTTCAGAAGGGCGAACTTTGGCAGTTTAAAGAGACAGCTGAGAGAGGGGGTGTCGCGCTTGGCCATGAACCTGACAGATGACACAGACCTGATAACGAGATCTGAGATTGCCGAGTTCCACGACAATTTAAATAGTGAGTTACTTAATGCACAAGGGCAGAACATACCATACAAAAAACTCAGATCAGACAACAATGACCCTAAATGGATAAATAATTATTTAAAGAACATCATCGGCCAAAGGAAGGCTATACTGTAGGTAGAAGGATAAATTGTGGCGAAATTCACCTCCGGGACTATTATAGGGTATTGGCGAGTAGGGTTAAAACCGAGATAAGGAAAGCAAAGAGGAATAATAAGGTAAGGATAGCAAGGGAGGCGAAGACAAACCCCAAAGGATTCTACCAAATGTATCAAACTAAAACATGAGAAAAGATTGGACCAATACTGTCCGACGCCGGCAAGCTCACTGATAACGACAGAGAAATGAGCAAGAATTTGAATAAATATTTTTCAACAGTTTTCACCACCGAAAATTTAAACATGATACCCGTGGCACCGACTCTATTCAGAGATAGTGAAGAAAACAAATTAAGCGAGCTAGTAGTGACTAGTAACGATGTTAGTAAGCAAATAGACAAACTAAAGCCTAATAAGTCACCTAGTCCGGATGAGATATTTGCCAGAGTATTAAAGGAATGTAAGGAAGAGCTTAGTATGCCCTTAGCAAAGTTGTTTAACATGTCCTTAAAAACAGGTGTAGTACGAGAATCCTGGAGGATAGCGAATGTAATACCGATTTTCAAGAAGGGGATAGATCACTGTCCTCTAACTACCGCCCAATCAGTCTAACATCAATAGTAGGCAAATTACTGGAAGCAATCATTTCAAACTCTATTTGAAATCACCTGGAGAAGCACTGATTGATCAATGATTCGCAGCATGGCTTCACAAGCGGACGTTCTTGTCTCACTAATCTATTAACATTCTTTTCATCAGTTTTCGAATCTGTGGACGAGGGGCACAATTATGATGTGGTATATCTCGACTTTAGCAAAGCCTTCGACAGAGTCCCTCACGAAAGACTAATTAGAAAGGTAGAAGCTCATGGCATCAAAGGTAACATCCTTAAATGGATTAGGGCGTGGTTACAGGACAGGAAACAGTGAGTGAGCATTAACGGCACTAAGTCCCATTGGAGCAACGTCACAAGTGGAGTTCCCCAGGGCTCAGTACTTGGACCATTATTATTCATTATATACATAAATGACATAGATATCGGCATAGACAGCAACATAAGTAAATTTGCTGATGACACTAAAATAGGACGTGTTATTAAATCTGACGAGGACTCAACAAAACTACAGGAAGATCTAAACAAATTTTTCGAATGGTCTGAAAAATGGCAGATGAAATTCAACGTGGACAAATGTAAAGTACTCAGTATAGGAGATGTAAACAGGGAAACCAGATACCAGATGAACAACGATGCCATAGAGAAATCCGACTGCGAGAGAGATTTAGGAGTAATGATAAGTAGGAACCTTAGACCAAGAAAACAATGTGTTTTTGCTCGTAACAAGGCTAATAAAGTACTTGGGTTCATACAAAGGAGTGTTAGTTACAAGACTAGCGAGGTCATCCTAAAACTGTATCTTGCTCTTGTGAGACCACACCTGGATTATGCAGTTCTGTTTTGGTCACCTTATTACAGAATGGATATAGAATCCTTGGAAAGAATTCAGAGGATAATGACAAGACTAATCCCGGGCATTAGGAACCTTGAGTATAGAGACAGGTTAAAGCATCTTAATTTGCACTCCTTCGAGAGACGTAGAGCGAGGGGCGACCTGATAGAGGTGTACAAGTGGAAGGCAGGGCTAAACAAAGGGGACATTACAAAGGTACTCAAACTATCCAACCAGGAGCGAACTCGTAACAATGGTTTTAAATTAGACAAATTTAGATTTAGGCGGGAAATAGGTAAACACTGGTTTGGAAACAGAGTAGTGGATGAGTGGAACAAGTTACCAAAAATCATCATTAACTCGAATATGCTGATTAGCTTCAAACATAGGTTGGATGCTTATATGAGCAATAGGGGTTGGGTGTAAACGGGACTGCCCAGTATGGGCCAATAGGCCCTCTGCAGTTTCCTTCATTCTTATGTTCTTATGTTCTTATTGGTTACCGCAGGTCGCAGCGTCTATTAATGGGTGGATTAATAGCTCTACGGGCAAATCACCCTACTACTTTGTCTATGATACAGACAAACGTCTGCTTTATGATGTACTGTACTGTGCATATCATTGTCATTCCTAAAAACCCCATTTAATTCATATTGCGCTATATAACATTCAAATCCACCGCTCTTGTAGAATCTTAGAAAACGGGAAACATTGATAAAGGATAACTCACCTACTCAATGTTACTAGACCATGTGTTGTATTGTACCCAGGTACAGTTATATAATATTAATTTTATGTATTCATAGCATTAAGGAGATCTCAGGGTATCCATAAGATGATTGGGAAAGTCCAGTTGAGCCGGACTAGTGTACTGTAGGACTAAGTGTGGATTATGATTTGAAGGTCATGCTATTTACGTCTGTGAACGTGTAGCGAACATAACTTCCACAGATATCATATGAAAATACATGAGAACAATGATCTGGAAAAAGGATAAAGGTATCAGAACTATGTGAGGTGTTGGAAGTGACCCAGAAACTATACTTGAAAGGAAATATCTTGTATGCGTCGGTGTGAACTTAATACACCTCGTATCCTCACGTGAAATATACCCAAGACATGTACAGTGATCAGTGAATCTTATGCCTGTGTCCAAATAGTGCGATGTGTGAGAGGAGGATCCCTAATTACAGTTTTAAGTGAAGTGGATACACCCACGCTATGAACATTCGGCCTTTGTTTAGGAATTTACCCACGAATTAGCAAACCAGAACCTTACCTTAGTTTGCAATTTTGGTTTGAAATATGCGTTTATACGGCATGAGTGACAATATACCAAAAAGTGTTCAGGGGAGAACCGTAAGAAATAAAAGTAAAAATTAAAGATTAGAAACTGTAGGCCTACGCTGTGACGAGCAGCGGGGCACTACCCTCAGCTCCCTCCGTTCTACCGTCACCTCAAGTCAGTGTCCTATCGGGCTATATCCCGCCCTGTAATTACGGCTTTTATAGAAGTTATTACAGTTTAAAGCTTTGCCTGATGTATAAGTGTAATAGTAATGTGTTAGGGTGTGTGATAACCGCCCGTCAGGCATTATTTCTCAGTACCCTCCGTTCTACCGTCACCTAAGGTCCCATGCGGTCGGAGTGCCTTGCTGCGCGGCAGCCATTATCCCTGTGAGCGTCCCACAGGTGGTGACTACTCCCAGCTATGCCAATCCACTGTGAACCTGTGGATTCCCAGCACACCACTCCAAATGTGTAGTGACAAATAAGGAGACCGTGAGAAACTCAGCGGTCGTCACTTGGAGGGACCTATAATACCAGGCGTAGAAATAGTACTGGTATGTCTCTTGGTGAAGCCCTCGTCCTTACCCACCGAGGGCGGTGTGCGAACGAGGAGCCTGTTATGTATACCTAAAAATTACAAGGAGTCCCATACCTGTAGGTGTGGAGGGTAGCAGGTGTGTTGAGAGGGTGCTACTATGTATGATAACCGACGGTGCTATACTGCATACAGGTGGAGCAGGCTGATGTGTTAAGGGGTAGTGTAAGAAGGAATGACCGAAGTAAGGAGGTCACAGATTGTTATGCAATAAGTATGTGGATGACACGCCATTGATGTAAGACGTCTGGTGCCGAGCGGGGTAACCAACATTTTCATTGTTCTTCTGAGGAAGGCCAAGTCATTTGTATGTTTTTTACCAGTATGCTTTATGAGGAATAAATTAATTAAGACGTTATGGTTTCACCCTTCTTTCCCCTTATCGATCTGGTCAATGTAAAACCTAACCCAATGCCTAGTCCACTCTGCCCGCTACCTAACGAGTTACATGCTGTCCAGAGGGGGTCTGGTGGCAGCGACCCTTAGAAATTAAGATTAGAGTTAAGTATTTACTCTTAGAATTAGTGACCCCAGGCTGGCAGTATAAATTGGTGGCTATAGCGGTGGGATGGTTTTTAATCATTGATCATATCCGAGGGAATTGAAGTTGTGATTTAAGTTGTAGAAATAGAAAAGTATTTTAATGATGGATTATCTGATTTTTGAGGAATACTTGCATGTGAATAACATTGATTGAGTACAGAAATGTAAGAAGAATTTTTGAAAATTTATACAGTACTGAAGTCATGTGTGTCATTGATGTGTTTTGTGTTGGTGTTTTATCTAATGTTAATATGTATTAATAATTACAGAAGTTGTGGATTAACCTTGTTGGCGTTGAAGTAAGGGAGTCCAAACTGTGTCTGAGAAGTATCTCAAGTGGTTCACCTCTGATGTTGTTAAGTGGTTCGCCTTTGCAATACCATAGGATTTTCGGCCTCCAGTTGATGTGAGTTATAGTTTTTGGTGCCATGTTAAGATGTTGCATAGTGTTGTATTATACCATTGATCAATTCAGGTTGTAGTAGTATAGGAGAGTAGTTGTGTTAAGTGGTTCGTATTTGTCTTTGGTCGAGAGGTAGCATTTTTAGGTAAAAATGAATGAGTCAGTAGAACAGGGAAGTACCATAGTTGGGGACACATTGGCAGAAAGATTGGAACAGGCTGTGCAGATCGTCGAGAGACAATACTCAGAGCTAGAAGAATTACAGAGACAGGTTAAGGAACTAAAACGAGAACTCCAGCATGCAAAGAACCAAGACACTGATCTAGAGTATGGTATAGGTAAGGACACAACCCCAACTGACCCACCGGCAGAAAGTGCCCAATCTGTACCACCATCAGGGAACGATACCACACCCCCAGGTAGCCTTAGAGTTGATCCAGGGGTTCATTCCAAACTAACGGACAGTGCCAAGAAGGATGATAAGGAAGCAGCCGTGTTCAACCTTAGTAATGTTAGAACGTTATCACTGGAAAAACTAACAGGGTCGGATTCTGGGAGCAATATTAGAACTTTTTGTAGACAGGTAGAGAGGTTACTGAAGCAGGATGACCATTAGGGTGTGTCATAGGAGGGAAGATCAGCTAAAACTAATGGCCCATCACTTTTTTGGTAGATTTTAGTGTATATAAACAGAAAATAATTTCAGTTTCAATATTTTGCAACCTTTTGCTAGGTAAATTTTAGCGTGAAATTTATCGAAAATCTAACGTACAGCTGCATTAGTGCATTACAATTAAATAGTGAACATTGCTTTCTGACTTCATTCTTTAACAACCCAACTAACAATATTTTTTTCTGTTTCAGATTCTGATGCATTTATAAGTTGATAATATTTGCGATGGCTCTTGTGTCAGGACGAGGAACCAAAAATCCAGCCAACTCAGTCACTATCTTGGGTCTGGGAGAGAGCTCCTGAAGTCGGAGTTGCCTACATTGAGAGATGCTTTGAGATACGGTGTTTTAATCAGGCAAATCAGTGAAAAGAACCAAAGAACTTACACAAACAAAGACATTACCAGTGATATGACCAAAGCTGTCTTGGCACAGTACACTCTGGCTAATGCTCAGTTCAAGCCTCCAGTCATAACAAGTCAGAAGAAGAGTAGTGAGAGACTGCTAGCCAGTTGGGAAAAGGCAAGAGATATCTCTCTTGGGAGAGGAAAACTTGCAGTTAAGGACAGCTTTGCCAAGCAACTGGACCAGTTACTTGACATGATTTCTTGCAAGTGCCCAATTGTTCTCTGTCCTGAGTTTGGATGCGATCGTTACTGTAAATCCGAGGCCCACATCTCCTGTATTTGCAAGCGTGAACTGAAGATTCCTGTGATCGAACTGGCATTTGTCAAAGCACAGAGAGAGAAGACTGGCAGTATAGGGGCTCTCATGATTTCTAGCCAAGATATTCCGGAGTCCAAGAGACAGGAGGCTGCCACAGAGAGACAGAAGAGGAGAAGAGTTGCCGAGGAAAAGAGACTTGAGAAGGCCCAGGGTGAGGTAAAAAAGGCCGATGATTGGAGTCAAGCTGATTCAGAGTTTAATGACTTCCCCATGGCTGATCCGAGTGCTGACCAGGAGAATGGTGACTGTGTCCCTAACCCAGAAAATAATGATCCCAAACCTTCCAGGCATAACATTCGAAATAGGAAAGATATCCCGAGCATAGCTCTGGCCAGCATGCGACACCACACTGGTCTCAGAGAAACTGCAGAGATAGCAACAGCTGCCTGAGTTGACGGTGGTTTGATAGCACCTGATGATGTTCACCTGGTGATAGATCATAACAAAGTAAGGAGAGCTCAGGAGAAACTTGTCAGTAACCTAGAAGAGGAGTTTGATAAGGGGATAAGAGAAAATGGAATCAATTGTTTGTTCTTTGATGGGAGAAGGGATGACACTAAAGTGTTCATGAAAGTTGGAGATTCTGACAAGTTGTTCCCTGCCATGGTGAAGGAGGAACACTACTCCTGTTGCAGTGAACCAGGAGGGAAGTATTTGTGGCATTTCACTCCAGAGAAAGATGACATCAGGAAACCAGCTGAGATAGTGGCAGATAACATTGTGAACTGGCTCAGAGAGAGGAACGTAGACCAGACCCTGCAGGCCATTGGAGGGGACAGCACCAACACGAACACAGGGTGGCAAGGGGGGGTCATACAGTGGATAGAGCGGAAGATTGGGAGGAAGCTGGTCTGGATTGTTTGTGACCTCCACACCAACGAGTTGCCACTCAGACATCTGATCCAGGAGCTGGATGGCAAGACTCTTTCAAACAACAGATGGTCTGGTACTCTTGGCAAGATGCTGGACTCTGCCACTGAGTTAGAAATAAATCCGAGCTTTGAAAAAATCACAGTTGGCCCTCCACTCGTTGAGCTTGCACATACTGTCATTGACGACCTGAGTACTGACCAGTACTATGGTTACATGATTTGCAGTGCCATCAAAACTGGGGTCATACCTGATAGACTTGCTTACCTGCAGATAGGTCCAGTCTCACATTCTAGGTGGCTCACAACGGCTCTCAACCTGAGACTTATTGTCCAATTCATCGTGAGTGTCTACTTGCCAAATTGGTTCAACACCAAGGTCAAGTCATCGTTCTCCGAAGGTCCGAGGCATGTTCTCTTCCAGCTTGAGCTCCTGAGGAGTCAGCCAAGGAAGGTTGCTCAGATTGTGGAGCAGACTGTGAGGAGATCTTCCTGGTATGCTCATCCCAAGGCAGTTCTGCAGACAATGCTCTGCAGTAAGGATGAGGAGGAGAGAAGAGTGGCAGTCAAAAAGATCTTGGATATGAGACTTATGAGAGGATCTGGGCATGACGAATCAGTTGGTGACGATTCCTTCAGGGTCAGGAAGACTCCTGAAGTCAATCTAGGTGCCAAGACCCTCACTGATCTCATAGATCTGGATAACATCCAGGCTGGCAGTGAGCCCCCTCTTACCTGCAGCCTCACCAATGTTCAAGTCAGAGCTTTCCTGGACAACCCCATGCATGTCCCTGCCTGGCCCTCGCACACCCAGAGTATAGAGCGTTGTGTACAGCAAGTGAGCGAGGCCAGCAGTCACGTGTACAGCCAGGAGAGGAGGGAAGGCTACATCCGAGCTCAGGTGGTCAGCAGGGAGGTGATGAGTAGAAACAGAAGCAAGAAAGACATGTTCTCTATGGTGTGCAGCAACACCGGGTCGTAGTAGTAAAACCGGTTTTTGTATTTGATGATTTTGTTTTCTAAAGAAATATTAAATTTAATAAATGTGTCAAGATCATTCGTTTCACTATTCTGGATCATTTTCATCCTAATAAATTAACCTGATACATTTACTTTACTTTAAATAAGCTATTTAGTGGTGTTGGTAAAAGGGTGGGAATACTGAATTTTCATAAGATTTCAAGTTAAAATTTACCTAGCAAAAAATAAAAACTTTTCAAATCTGAAGATATCACATGATTCTGCACATAAAACTACATCATTAATACCATGGGCCGATTTTTCAAACTCAAAAAAAAAAATTCGCCTCCGTATGACACACCCTAATGACCATAGGGTAGAAGCGACTCTAAGCAGAATGGAGAGTCCCGTAGAGCAGAGGGTTCTACAGGAATTGGATATCAGGGGGGATGTGGGATTGGAACACCCTTAAGCAAGCTTTGACAAAGTTCAACACAGGCCAGAATACCCTGAATAAGGCATGGGCAGATTTTTTTAGAGAAGAGTATCATGTAGAGGACGATCCGGAAAGATGTGTGGAACGAGTGAAGTATAAGCTGGCAGCCATAGAGAGGAAGTTTGAATTGATACAAGGGAAAGATCAGCTTATGAAAGATGTATTGTATGAGGGCTTGCCAGGGCAAATGCAGAGAGAGTTAAGAAGATACCACGGTTAGGCATATCCTTAGACCCTTTTTTGAACGAGCTGACAAAATGTAGGGAATGGTATTTGAGATCACAGGGCAGGGGACAGCAACATGTTAGACAGACCCGCAAGGAACCAGTACCAGAGAATTATGGAGTCCAGGGAGACTATCATAGGAACGAGACTGACGGAAGACAGGATCAGAACACGAGGTGGAAGGAAACTAACACTCAAGGGTGGACAGGAAATGAATGGTGCGGATATTGTAAGAAGGATAACCAGAGCCCGCATAATTGCCCCTCCAGGCCCAGACCAGGTTCATGTTACGCGCGCATGAGGATGAACTGTAGGAGTTTCTTTACCACGTGTCCAGGACGCCCAGCTAGGAATCCCCCTTCGGGCAAATGACCACGACAACCGTTCCCACAGTTCTCCATGTATTAAGTTACCTATATGTGGACATATTCGTATAGCGTTGGTTGACACGGGTAGTGAAGCTACGATCATTAAAGATAGTTTGGTGAGTGCCTTGAAGGTGGGGCCCATTAGGCCTTGTACCCAGAGATATGTAGCTATTAACGGGGAAGAGTTTAAGACCCAAGGCACTGTTGTCATCAGTGTACAGTTGTCCCGTAGGAAAAGAATCCGTCACCAAGCCGTAATAGTGGAAGATAGCATGTTGGATACTGATGTATTATTGGGAGCAGACATTTTAGGCAGATTTGGAGTTTGGTGGCATCACGAAAAAATCAGTTCAGTTGGGGGGGTCATAAACAAGTATATTGGAAACCAAGTCACGGAGGAAAGTTGCGAACGGTTGTCAAAGTCAAACAACTCACGAATGCTTCGATCTTATCTTCTCCCAAGGAGCTAACTAACTTGCACGTTGATAGGAAGACTTTAATAAGTGGGCACAGTTCCCAAATTAGACCAGTTAAAGTGAAGGAAGGGTTAGGTCAGACCTTAAGTATCAGATTTACGCATAGGGGGTTGAAGCAACAGCCAGATATGTGTGTGGTAGCTCCAAGATGATTCCTGTATTTATGTTCCTATGAGTAATGTTTCAGAGCAACCAGTTTGTTTGAGTCCTGGTGCTGTTTTAGGTGAATATGAAGTAGTTAATGATGATGAATTCTGTTACTTTGATGATGAAGGGCATAATCTCGGAACTATCTCACACATTTATGAAGAGTTAGGTAAGGTAGACCGGTCTGTAGAAATACCACCGTGCTCACCACATCACCTGGCCATACAGAGAGAAAATGATAAGAGGCTTAACAAAATCCACTTAAGACTGACTCATTATGTGAAATTCCTAACTCAATGCATACTTTGTAGTGGTATGGAAAATTCCCCAGTCCAGAAAATTAGACGAACTCAAGAAGTATTAAATTCTATGGTACCAGACTGTGATGAAGTGAAGCGTGGAGAAACTAGACAGGACAAATTGAAGGAGTTAATTAGGACCCAGCAATGGCCACACTTAGATAGGGACATGCGGACACAGTTGCAACAGGTGGTAATGAATCATGATGCGTTGTTTGTCTTAGGTCCAAATGAAATAGGAACAATTTAGGGTTTGCCCGCTAACATCCCATTGGTCAATGAACAACCTGTAAGAGGACCTCAATATAGGTATCCCGAGAAAGCCAAGGGTACTGTTAAAGAAATGATGAGAGACATGAGAGATAGGGACATCATTGAACCATCAACCGCTGTCTGGCTATCACCTATCGTATTAGTAACTGAACCTAATGGATCGAAACGTATGTGCCTCGATTTCCGAGCAGTCAACAAACACTTGAAAGTAGATATACAACCCTTGCCAAGATTGGATGAATTAGTCGAGAAGGCTGCCGGAAATAAATATTATGCCACGTTAGAATTGAAAGATGCTTACTATCAGATAATGCTTGACCATCACAGTAGAGATATAACCACCTTCAGTGATGGATATATATTTTATGGCGGTTCAAACGCCTCCCTTTTGGTTTGTCAGCCAGCCCAGCCGTTTTTACTAGGGAAGTAAACAGGTTCCTAGCTCCTTTAGTAGAAGAAGATTGGGTCAGGAACTAACGAGACGATTTCATAGTGTGGGCTAATGATTTCAATACCCTCATGGGCAGATTGGCTACTAAAGTATTTGACAGGTTTGTAAATATGAGAATCAAATTAAATCTATCTAAAAGTCAGTTTGGTCAAAGACAAGTAAAATTCTTGGGACATATTGTTTCAGAGAAAGGCATTGAGCCAGATCCAGAGAATGTAAAAGCAGTAACAGACTGTAAACCACACACTAATGTCAAACAAGTCCGACAATTTTTAGGGATGTGCGGGTTTTATCGTAAGCAGAACTCACTAAGAAACAGGCTGCCTTTGCTTGGACAGGTGAATGCCAGACAGCTTTTGAAACGTTAAAGCGGACATTAGCTTCCTTTCCAGTATTGGTAAAAGTTAGACATGGATAAACCATTTGAGCTACACAGTGATGCTAGTAATTTTTGTGTAGGAGCATAACTGAATCAATTACAGGATGACGGTTCTCTGCGTCCTGTTGGGTATTTCTCTCGGAAGCTAAAGCCCGCGGAAACACGGTATTCCACCACTGATCAAGAAGCATTAGGAATAGTGTTAGCCTGTAGATTTTTCCATCATTTTTTGTGGGGTTCCCAATTCACCATCAAAACTGATCACCAGCCGTTAACGTCTGTTTTTAACAAGAAAACTAAAAGTCAAAGAATGAATAGATGGATGTTGGAATTGAGGGATTACATCTATAAGATAGAGTACAAACCTGGAAAGGCAAATCTAGTCGCGGACGCATTGAGTAGGCCGGTAGGGGCCCTAAGGAAAGTAGCCAGGAGTAGGACGGCAGGTCAGCTAGACGGGTTAACGCATAGGCAGTTAGGAATAGAACAAAGAAAAGAAGAGAGATGGGAAGCATTGGCTAGTTATTTAGAAGGAGGACAGGTCCCCTAACATAAATATCCCAAGACGACTATTGACAAATTTGAAGTAGCGGAGGGGGTATTGTATTTAGTGAAGGAACAAATTGATAAAGCATTGATGTACTGCCTTGTAAAACCTGATCATTTGCGTAGAGCAGCATTAGAGTGGGCACATAACAGAGAGACATCAGGTCACTTAGGACAATGGAAGACTATAGCCAGAGTAGAAGGCCTTTTCTATTGGCCCAATTATCGCAGAGATTGTGTGAAATTTGTAGAATCATGTGAAGTGTGTCAAAGATTCAAAGGGACAAAAGGGTTAGAACAGCAATAGCAGGGGATGTCAGAAGTAACTAAACTTTTGGAGAGAGTATCTGTGGACTTGACAGACTTACATAATAGTGTGAATGGATATCGCTATGTGTTGACCGTCATAGATCACTATTCTAGGTTTGTCAATTTCTATCCTTTGAGAACCAAATCCACTCAGGAAGTGACCAGAGAATTTGGTAAATTCATTAATGGTTTTGGTAGCCCTGGAGTAGTCATTGCAGATAATGGAGGTGAATTTACAGCAACGCAGTTCAGAGAATTATGTAAAGTAACTGGCATTAAGAACTATTTTACATTGCCTTACCACCCTAGAGGTAATAGTGTCACAGAGAGAATGCACAGGACCTTTAAAACAACACTTGCAATCATGTGTGAAGATAATCCACTTCAGTGGCCAAAATTTGTCAGTCCCGTGCAGTCGGCTCTGAACACGTCTGTCCATGCCACAACTGGGGTACAGTCTCATATTGCTTTTTTTTACGAGGCATGTACAAAGACAAGTAGGAATTGACTTACCTATAATAGAGAATGAGAGCAGTCAAGAGTTGAAAGAAGCCCATAGGTTGATAAAAGAGACGTCTGCCAGAATGTCACGAGAGCCCAGAGAGAAAGCAAATAGGACGAGAACGAACCAAATTATGCAGTTAGGAGAAACAGTATGGGTGAGGAATGAATGGCCCAGCCCTGGGATCAGTAGGAAGTTGAATACCAAGTGGAAGGGTCTGTACACTATAACAGAAATTGTATGAGATGGTGCCCCGTATGAGTTGACTAACCCCTTGGATGAAAGTGAGGTGATAAAGTGGGCGGCTGAGAAAGTGAAGAGGTATGTAAGTAGAGACATGTTTGTTCAGCTGAATGAGCCCCTACTTCCACCTTATGATTCTTCCTCGGATTCAGGTTCAGACGAAACAGATGAGGAAAGTGATGACGGAAATGTGGAAGGTCAACCTGCGAGTAGATTCCCTGTGAGGCAGAGGAGACCAGTAGTTAGAATGGATTTGTAGGAAATATAGTTCCAGGATGTTGCTTCAATTGAATATTTTTGGATTTCCAGTTTGTTAGGTTGATTTGTTGAATTATAAAGTTTTTGGTGGGGGAGACAGTTGCTCAGGTTGTTTGTCGGATTAATTTTTTTTGTTGGTGTTGACCTCATCAGTGGAAATGAAGTCACCCCAACATTGTAAATCCCAGTTCTTACGAACAGAAGTCCGGAAATCCAGTTGCTGCCTGTGTTGTCGAAAGGAAAAATCTCAGTTTATGTGCGTCGGAAGTTTTTATTGGGGTTGTTGACTCACTCCAGATGAGGGAGTCACCCCGACTTTGAAATCCTAGTTCTTACGAACTGAAGTCCGGAAATCCTCTCTTCGTGTCTCCTCCCTCTGAAGTTCCATCTCTCTGCGTCTCTCGTCCCTGTCGTCCATCCACCTCAGAATTGTGGCAATGTCCGTCGCTGGAGGTGGAGGATGAGAGTCTGCGCCCGTTGGAGGGGAAGGTGGTGGGGAGTCGTGTCTCCCATCTTGACGTTGTCCCTTCTTACCACCCATCTTAGTATGCTTGAACTGCACTGTTTAGTATATAAAGTGGCGCCTCACCAGCTCGAACCACATATATATGACATAAACAGCGCAGAAATAGCGCATAGAGTTCCACTGTCCTGTCCGTGAGTGCGTGCGTGTGTGTGTGTGTGTGTGTGTGTGTGTGTGTGTGTGTGTCTCAGAGAGCAGATCATGGTGGCCTTAATGTGGGTGGCTGGAGCCACTGCGGAGGCAAGAATGTCAGTGTCTCCCCGGATGTCACACGAGAAGGGTGTACGCCTGCGTGCTCCGTGGGTACCACAAAAGACAGGCCAATGCTCAACTCTCAGCTCTACACACACTAATACACTGACACTAACACTGCCACCGTCACTAAAACGCACTGTGACGGTGCAACACTGCACGTTGCGGCGAAACACAATGCAACACAACACAACACAGTTAGAGTCAACAAGCACATCGCCGGCTAACTGTCCATTGTTCACACACTTGTAAGTCCACAGATCCTACTCACTGCGCCATGAAGGTTCCAAGTGTTCCCTGAAGAAGGCAGTGATGGGTAGGGAAACACCGGGTAACAGTGAAGTCCATTTATTAACGGATAGGAGAAATACAAGTGGTGACTAGCGTGTGCCATGCACGGCCCACAGAGTCAGACTAAGACTGCCTTGCCATATGGCAGCCTCGGGGCAATGTTGCCACATAACACGTGTAGTGTTGCCACGTAATTACATATATAAATGCTACTCGTCACAGTAGCTTATTTTCAAGGTTGCTACTCGGCACAGTAGCATAGATACATAACCTACAACACTGACACCCTACCACTCACTGCGCGATGTTGAATGTGTTTTTCATGGTAGCGTGTGTTGGGGGGGGGCCGCCAGCTCTACCTTGCTTCGGCTCCCAATGACCTGAACACCGTTTCACCGGTAAATATAATGATTCTCCAGTATTCTTCTCTATGTGGAAGGTGTTCCAATGCAAAACCGAGTCGACACTCCTTGTGAGTAGGTGTTAGCCACCCTTTGTGAGCTGGAATATGGCAGTCGATCCAGGCTTCATGATGTTCGAATTGGATATGCCGTTGCAGCTGCCACATCATGGCGTCCATCCTTGCCGACGTTACTCGTGGCCTCCGGCTTTGAGGTTTCGTCTCCACTGAGCCCTCTTCCTCCCACCGGCGGATCCACCTCCTAATCGTCTTGGTGCTCCTCTCCACTTCGACAGGATTGTTCGGCACAGTTGCCCCGGCTCCCCACATCCCGATGATTTAGCCTCCCTCAGCAATCACTGCCGACGAATTTGCTCATCCTGCAGGCATATCTGAAATGGCAGAGTAATATTATATTGTGGTAACTGATGCAGGCTTTTATATACTAGAGTAAATTAATGGTATTAGTAACACCTAGGTTAAGTATTATTACTCTGACATAACGTTTTGGTAAATCTTTTTGGATCAACTGCCCAAGAAACCCTTCCTAGTTCATGTATTCATAGTGAACTGCAAGTGGATGCTCCCCCCCCCCCCCCCAAACCTCTACCACCACCCCTGCGACTGTAGAGTGAACATTCGCCGATAATCATCATCATCATCAATATTTAGTTTAACCAGACCACTGACACCCATTTGAGTCTCTCCTTGGGCTGGCCAGAGGGATTAGTTAACATATATTTGTGTTTCTATAATTTATTGTTATATTGTTTGGAGGAGATTACAGTTTTTCAAAAAGGTCATAACTGGAGTTATGGAAAATTTTGGGGTCTCTGCTAAAATATCTTACATTGTAGGGTTAGTGAAGCACATTGTTCGATACGGATTATAAATAGGGCATTCAATGAGAATATGTTGGACTGTTATTTGTGTTCGGCAGTTGGAGCATATTGGTGGGGCTGCATTACGGGAAGATATGAATTGGCCATGCGTCAATCGCGTATGCCCAATTCTTAGACGATTCAGAATAGTTTCGTGATGTCGAGAGGATTGTTTTGATGGTGACCAAGGATAAACTGATAATTTGATCATTTTTAGCTTATGACTTGTTGCTTCATTTTCCCAGGACTTTTGCCAATCGTCAAATATTTATTGCTTATAGGTAGTTAGCCTCGCCGATAATCAAAATATATGGTTTTCCACTACTTTACATATTTCTTTGACAATTTTCAGCTATGACATGTTCGTCCCAGATTACTTATAACTGTAATAGGTTACATTACGTTAGGGTTCGTTATATAAAAACTTTTTTTTCATGTTCATTGAGTCGTTCTGAATTCCATTTCTGCTCAAAATACCACATTACCTAACCCAAACTCCCAGGTTGCAACTGGGGGTGCAACATAACCGAGTAAGGTAACATGCGGCAAACGCATAGCACATCAAACACCATATTTTTATGGTGAAGTTAACTAAGGAGCTCATATAACAACTGTCATATATAATTATAATAAGGTGTCCCACTAATTACAGCAGATATTTGTAGAGGTGAAAGAATATGTGATTCTGAGTATAAAACTTCTGTACATATATGGATTTTTCGGTTTACGTTTAGCGGTAAGGTGGATTTTACAAATTATGCAAGGCAACCATTACAAATGGCGGAGTCGAGGGGGGAGATACCAATAGCGATAGCGAAATATAGGAAAGGGGGAAGAAGGTTTAGTAGTGAAAGAATGTGGGTTAAACGGAACAGACTTTTAGGAGGAGAAAAAATGTATGGTCTTCTGCCCACTGCATGGTATTGGGTGGTAGGTTGAGGTGACTGGGGAGATGGGAGGGAGGAAAGGATGTGGAGAAAAGAAGGCGAAAGGAAATGGAGGGCCCATCCCTATTTGGGTGGGGTGCACCTCATCTTTAATTTGTTTGGAGGGCCCATTCATTATTTATTCTGAGTAGGGTTACACTTTTTATTATAGATAGAGGGAAACGGATGGAGATAGAGACGTGGTGGCACAATATCACACATTCTTTCACCTCTACAAATATCTGCTGTTACTCATGGGACACCCTGCAATAGTATAAGGACAACATGGGCTATGCTGACAAATTAATGTGACTTACCTGTTGGTGACGACGAAGGTAGGAATGAGACCTCGGCATGTTTCAGTGTTCGACATCATCTCCTTCCCCTGGTGTGGGTGGCGCCAACCTTGGTAACAACTTGTGTATTCTCCTTGACTACCATTACTGGTAGTCACAGAGAATTAATTACTGGTGTGCCCATCAGTCTCACCGTCGTAGCCATGAACGGCAGAGATATGGTCGTTGTAGTGGTTTTATTTACCCGTTACACATCTCTCACCATGCTAAATAATATTAACTATCTTCATGACATTCTTATTGTTATCAGTGATTGCGGAATTCACGATGTTATGCTCCACCTACACACAGCCTGTTACTAGACTAACCCCCACCTCCTCTATTCCCCCCCCCCCCCCCACACACTACAGTGGGCGTCATCTGTTGGCCGACCCTAGCATTTCCCCCAGCTGTTTCGAAACTTCACACTCAAGGCTATTCGAATCCTCACTGTAGTTGGATAGTGGACACGACTTTGGTGCACGATAGTACCTCTCCTGTCATACAACAGCTGACTGTCCCGTGTATCTCACCTGCCATACAACAGCTAAGTATCCCCTGTACCTCACCTGCCATACAACAGCTAACTATGCCATGTACCTTGCCTGCCATACAACATAACTATCCCCTGTACCTCGCCTGCCATACAACAGCTAGCTATCCCTTGTACCTCGCCTGCCATACAATAGCTAGCTATCCCCTGTACCTCGCCTGCCCTATATCAAAGCTATCCCCTGTACCTCACCTGCCATACAACAGCTAACTATCCCCTGTGCCTCGCCTGGCATACAATATAATTATCCCCTGTTCCTCACTTCCTTCCACCCTGGTGGACAGTTCCCTTCGAAATCACAACACCGACATATCCGCCTAAATGATTGAACACACACAAACAAGCCTTATCTCAAACACACTGCCAAAGTGAGTGCTCTTGACCACATACAAAACCTACAGACTGATAACATCACACAGACCATCTACACTGACGGTTCTCTTAACACTGTCTGTGAGAGAGCTGGAAGTGCTAGGTCATTACGACTCGGCCTAACGGTAATGTAATAGAGAAAGGAGCTAGAATTAGTAACAGGTCATCCACTATAAACTGAACTATTTGCCATACTCACAGTCCTAAAACTTGTTGAAGACTGCCACTGACAGTCTCATCATCACTGACTCCTTACCCTTACTACTTGCTCTTGATACCCTAAACACAGATTGTTACCCAGTTGTCCTTGAAGTCAAAACTCTTAAGATATTCATAGACTAAGATTAAGTAGGAAAGTTAACCGTAAGTTCCACTCTTGAACAGAAAGGTAGTGCTCCCGAAATATTATTTATAATAAATGTAATAATGTCACTAGGTTCAGAAATCACTTATGTGCAGGGTACTTAAGAGGTATAATTATGTTTAATAATAATATAAACAAATTACACATAAAATAAGAAAACATATACAAAGGTTAAAGAAGTCACTTTGCAAATAAGAAAAAGAAAGGGATAGCCCTTAAATGGAGCAGCGCCCATAACATTTTGTAAGATCATTGGCCAGGGACAATTGTCTTGTCTAGTATAATCACTGGAACAAGCACACAATTAGAGCACACAATTGTATCACTAGGTTGTTAAGGCGGAATGAATAAATGAATGATAATGGATATTAACTTAGCACCGCAACAGCCAGGGTCATGTGGCGCCAGAGATAGTTAATGGTATAAAGTTAACTAAACTCAAAATGGTAGTGAAGGAAGCACGACTAAGAGTCGAGGCTCGAAAAATCCGGAACAAGACCGAGGGAGGACGAGCACAAGAGACCCTCCTGGAATAGGCCACCCAGGTCGCCGACTGAGAGAGGACCCCCAGGTCGCCGAATGAGAGAGGCACCCGAGGTCGCCGATTAAGAGAGGCCTCCCCCAAACCCGGTATTCCAATCAGACCCATCACATCAGAGTAGCGAATGTCATCCGAGGATTTCAGCCGACCTGATGGAGAGACACTTAAGAAAACCAACACGACAAACAAAATGCTCACCAGTTTCTACGTCATGTCCTTATTCACAAGCGTACCTGTGGAGGCTGACCTGAGGACGGTAGAATGATTGAATGATAATGAATAGTATCTAAGCGTCACAACAGCCAAGGTCATATGGCGCTGGAGATAGTTATTGGTAGAATGTTAAATTAACATTAAAAGTACGAAAAATAAAACAAAACTAAATAAAACGACCGAAAAGGAAACGAGTATGAATAAACCTATAAAAGGTATAGGAGGCCAGCCGCCTTCATAAACATTAGTCTCACCTCCAGGCAACATGACTCCTCCCCCAGCACCAGAGAGAGAGAAAGAACTCTCTCTCCCACGGAATCGGAGAAGTGCAAATGTCGCCGGTCCGCCAGATTGAGAAACTCGACCAGCAAATGTCGTACAGTCAAGGACCCGTGTGTCAACCGGGTATGGCCGATACGTAGACGAGTCAAAGCAAGGCATCGTCGGGTCCCCCGACGGATGCACCACATCAGTTGTCGGCCGCATTTGGTTTATTCCCACTCCAGCCCACAGGCCCTGCCATAGGCGATGGGCATCCCCGGAGTACAGGGTGGATGTCGCGGTTAAGCAAAGGCCTCCCTTGGGGCTGGCTTGTAGCCGCCGCCGCATGCCTTGCCTTCGCAAGGCGTCTTTTTCTTTTCTTTTTTCTTTTATCCTCTTCACCACTGATCGGCTCGTTAGCCGCTTCGGGGGTCGGTCACGTCTCTGATTTGCATTGTTGGCAGATACTGGGCATGTATTGGCTCCTGAATATATCAGAACCCACTTCAGTGTTGTTCAAGTCTGGTCTTGAAAGAGCTCACACTCGGTGCCGTCACAACACTGGCAAATTGTTCCAAGAGTTAAAAACTCACTCCGAAAAAATTTGCCCTAACGGTTTTCAGGACTTTTGGCTTCTTCATCCTTGATCTTTGACCCCTTGTGGGGTGGACGTCCACCATGTCCAGGTATGTATACCCTCCCACTCTTCCACTTGCTGCAGTCAGCGTTGCCAATCCTAATCTCCGAGAATCATGAACCTCTAGCAGGGGCGTGCAAACTTTTTGCATAGAGGGACACAATAAAAATCGTATGATGCATAATGGGTCATACACTCACTATATTGCTTTTAAAATTCAGAATATATATATATATATGTTTTCTTTTTCCTTGTGGTTATCAGCATATACCTGGATCACGCACACCTACAGTGATTTACTTGCATATATATATATATATATATATATATATATATATATACAATCAACACCTCAACCCGCCATGATTTGAACCCACGGCCCACGAGCCCGTGGCTGTGACCGGGGAACGCTAACCGCTGGACCACCAGGATACTAAAAGCAGTCCTAGACTCTGTTATATTTCACACAAAGCCTGTTCAACGAGCTTATGGCGCCGTGAACCTCTAATGGGGACTACCCGTATCACGTAGGTGGTCAGAGTAACGTTTTACCAAATCCGGCTTCGAAATATATATATATATATATATATATATATATATATATATATATATATATATATATATATATATATATATATATATATATATATTGTTACGAACCCCTCCACCAATTGTCATGATCTACCTACCCAGCACTACGAACTACGCCATCTATTGTCCTGATCTACCTACCCAGCACCACGAGCAACGCCATCTACGGACGAAACACGAGTATGACTCGTCTTAGTTACCACTCCCTGGTTTCCCTTCTCCATATCCTGGTTGTTGCGTCACCTCCTCAAAGTCTTCTTCGTCAGCTCCAGTTCGAGGAGAGTTCAGTTCACTCTGGGAAGTGACCACAGGATCACCTATCCTGGAAACCTACGGCACAGTGACTACCTACCTTCTTCTACAATACTCAGCCTTACTCGTCAGCCATCTCAGCTCCGCACTTAAGTATTTGTAATCTTATGTTACCTCCCCACCGCCACCTTGCTTCAAATTATTGTATGTTGTATAAATATGTATATACTGTTAATGTTTAGGTTAAGTATGGTTAAGGGTAAATTATAGAAAGCTGAATATTTTGTTAAGGAGTTTATGGTACTTTATCATACACAACAAAAACTCGCATCCTTTGTCTACCCTTTTATAGTCCGATTGTCTTTGTTTTTTATTGTTGTTGCCTTTTGGGATCTGGGTAGACTTTTAACTATATTCTAAATCCCCAACTCGTAACAATATATATATATATATATATATATATATATATATATATATATATATATATATATATATATATATATATATATATATATATATATATATATATATATATATATCCACAATGAAAACGTGGATAAGATAAATCTTGATAAAATCACACAGGAAAAGGGAAACAACGGAGCACCTTAGCTTGGCTATTAACTGCTCAATATTATCCCTGAGACTGTCAAATCGCCTTACAACTGTAAACTGAGAGATTTGTATTTTCATATTGTTTGATTTTCTCTGGACTTAACAGAGACTGCAGTCAAGCATTCTCTTATCATCAGAAAATGGTTCAAGTCTTTTGCGCAATGATCTGACTAATCACAAAACTTACTTAACAGTAGCATCACTTTTTGATTTTCTTGGTAAAAATTGCTTGTTGTGACTTCGAAGATTTTTGCAGGAGAGAGATTTTGTCTTTGCGTGCTTGATCTGTTATTTTGTCATACTCTGAATGCTTTGTGGTATAATGTCTTAATATTATACTCCTTTAGCACAGAAATAGTTTCATTACACACAAGGCACAGTCTTTTCACCGGACGGCACACAAAAATAGCTTCCAATCCATTTCTCTTGAAAAATTCTGTGTTCATCAGGTACTGTAGTTATCTTTTTTTTTAACTAGCCATTGTTTTTTAAAAATTCAACAAAAGTTTTTTCCATCTTGTATATTAATAGTAATATCTCGAGTAGTTCCTGAACTGGACAGTAGAGCTAATATTGTGTACTATACAAGTAAATCACATACTAAAACATAGCAAGCTCTCGTAACACCCAGTACACAGCCTAACCTGGGAGACAACTGACGAGCATGGACGGGAGTCACTGCAGAGGGGCAAGGCCGCTAGGTGGATGTGTGCAGGACCTATCCACTCTGTGGCTTAAACATGACACAGGGGACGAGTATACTTCAAGACGTGTTTAGTATTGCAGCGACCGCTCGTCAGAAACACTCAGTCAGCAATATGAATAGGAAATAAACATCAATAAGGTTTTCTTTAAAACCGAATGAAGTTTAGATAAAAACGGAAAAGGACATACTGGTCCTTAAAAACACGAACAAACTGGCAACTCCGAGTCACTGGACATAACAGTATTACCAGTGTGATCGCTGAATCTTTATACCATTTATTACACTGATCTTACACTTTTCAAAATTGCTATAGCATTATATCATAATTGTCGGGTATTCAGTTTCTTTACACCATTAATGAGGCGTCACACTTTACAGGTTGTAGAGGTGATCATGCAGGCCAATATATTGAAAGTTAAGCCTTGGGTGTGGGGGCAGCAGACAGGGTTCCAGGTAATTTCAGTAGTGGGCCGCACTGACAGGCTTCAAGGGCCGCATGTAGCCCTCGGGCCGCAGTTTGCACAGCCCTGCTTGACTAGGGTATTTAGTGCTTTACCCCGATATAGACTTTCAAATATGTATAAAAAAATTATTTGTTTTTTACAGGAATTAGCCCACCCGGGCACAGGTCAAACTACCCACAACGGAGCCTGGGGGGCGAAAAAAAAAGAACGGAAAGAAATTGAAAATAAGGAAAAAAGGTTATACTGTATTAATCTACACCACGAAGATGCCGGAAAACCAGCTTTTTAAAGTGAGACAGATTGTAAGAGCATGTAAACACAGAAGAAGGCAGAGCATTCCACAGTTTGGCTGTGTGAGGAAAGAAGGAGGTACTATAACGGGTTATTCTCGTGTGACCGACATCCACAGAGAAATGGTGGGCACCGCGGGCAAGACGTGTGTTACGAACCCACGGCCTTGCCGGCGGTACACAGGATGCCAAATCCACCGAACATTGCCCGTTAAAGTACCTGTAAAGGAGAGAGAGTGAAGCAACATTATTGTTATCAAGTATATGTCCTGATTGTGGTAGATTCACTAACCAAATATCAGTGCTTCCTGTTGCCAATCCTAATCTCCTAGGCACGAATTCAGAACAGTGATTTAAAACCCCATGAAATTTTACACCAAGGATCGAGCGAAGATTGAAGTTTGTTGGTATTCAGAACGCTGGCTTGAGCCAACACAAAGATTCAAACCGGGTTTGAGATCGGAATTGTCGATCCTCGAGTTAATCCAGCCTGGAGGCAGGTTTGGCGGTCGATCCATCAGGCAAGTCAACATGAATTTTGACAGACCGCGCACTTTTCGGCGATATCGTCAAATTGGGAGTTTTGTAAAGAGAAGACTGATGGTAGATAGGCAGAATCCTATCAATTTTTATGATGACACGCAATTTAAACAACGATTAAGGTTCAGCAAGGGCGATTTCCTTGATATTTTCCGTGATATGGAGCATCTACTTGACAGACCTGCTGGCTATGGTTCACCACTAACTCCCATTCATCAGCTGATGATTGTTTTGAGATTCTTTGCAACGAATAGTTTCCAGGTAAGAAAGATTCTGGTTACTGATTGAGTTATGGTAATGTGTTCCAACACATTCGTTCTTAGGGTCCATGAAGATCAAGCGGGTAAATGTAAAAAAACGCTGATGCATCTTTATTTTGATGTATTTTCAATATAATTGAGTTAATGTTAAGTGCATTTTCATTTAATGTATTAATAAAGGAAAGTCTTTCCTTAACATTCCTAATCATGGTAAATGTGGGGTTAAAAGTGTGGGATACTCAGGTGGTCCTTACACTCAGGGGTAAAGGAAACACACTGATGTCAAGTCCGTAAGTTCTATTTCTGGGACAAACACAAAAAGGAGTTAAGACAGGGGTAAACAGCCTCCTGTCTTGGAATCTCTCCGGGTATCTCTATCTGCGCATGCGCGTACAGCGCGCATGTGCCCAAAACATGAACTAACACTCGGTGACAAAAGGGAGTATGATTATAAAACATAAAATAGAGAGACCTGAATCAATAATGGTAAATAGTACAGAGTTACATATTACAGCCATATTCGTCTCATATATCTACACCTCCCTCCCCCTCACGCTCGTAGTGCAATCTCGAGCGGACTCTTTTTCCAGGAGCCTTTGAGAGTGACGTGGGAAAACTGGGGGGTCACTGAATGAGGACTTACTTTTCTCGTCCAAGCAAGGGTTCACAGGGATGTGGGGGAGGGGTTCACCACTAGGGGACGGTACTGAACGAAGGAAGCGGCGATTCCGCCACCATACCCGACCACTAGGGAGACGGACCTCGTAATCCCTGGTCTTGCCGCAGCCCATGACAACCCCGACCTTGTCCCAGCTGTGAGACGTCGGGTCTTGAACCCGAACTGTTTGCCCGATACTCAACCTGGGAAGGGGTCGGGCGTGCTGATCGTACTGTGCCTTTACCTGGTCAGCAGGGGGCGGCTGCACGACGATCGCAGTCCTCGGTCTTGGCCTGCCACTCCCTCGAGAAGGACTCAGGATGGGCAGGGACACATGACCGTAGTGGGTGGCCGTATAACATCTGTGCTGGGGAGCGACCTGTGAAGTTGGGGGTATTCCGCAATTCCAATAAACCCCGGTCAAACTTCTCACAGTCAATGTTGCCTGAGGGTGCCGTCTTGAGGATGAGATGCTTGACGGACTTTACGGCAGCCTCGGCATGTCCATTGGACTTGGGATAATGTGGCAAGGACACCACATGATAAACTCCCCATCGCTCCATGCAGTCCCGGAAGTAGTTGCTGGTGAACTGGGGCCCGCCGTCAGTCCTCAGGCGGTGAGGGACACCAACTTCCCGGAAGTAGCGACAGAACATACGTACTGTATGAGAGGCAGTAGTGTTGCCTCCGCAGGGAACGACAACAGGCCACCCTGAGAGCCGGTCGGCGATGACGAGAAAGGACTTTCCCGCCACAACGAAGAAATCCGCAGAGACGGACTCAAAGGGCCTCGTAGGGTTGTCGTTGTTCATGAGGGGTTCCTGCTGCTGACTAGGCTGCAGCACCTGGCATGGCTCGCAGACTTGAACGGAACTAGCGATGTCGGAGTCGATGCCTGGCCAAATAACAGCTTGTCTCGCCCGGCACTTCCTAGCTTCCACACCCCTGTGGCTGTCGTGCAGGTGGGCTAGGGTGCGGCGGCGGAGGGCGGCAGAAACCACAACTCTTGCTCCATACAAGACGAGGTCGCCATCAGCATAGAGGTCGTCCCGCATCTTCCAGTACGGGAGTAAAGAGCTGTGTAAGTCGTACCGGTTGGAGGGAAATCCCGAGGTCACGCAGTTCAGAAGACGGATGTACGAAGGGTCCACTCTTGCCGCGGCTCGGAGTTCCTGAAGAGTCCTGTCGGCGTCCTGCGATGGAGACTCTTCTGAAATGACGGCGTTCACGGTCACTACGGTCCTGAGGTGTGCAGTAGCATCAGCACATGCGATCTCATCCTCTGGTGTGGGGTGGCTGACTGGGGCTCGTGACAAAGCATCAGGGATGCAGAGCAGCTTGCCAGCACGCCACACAGCTGTGAAGAGGTAGGACGAGATCTTCTCCTTAAGGCGTTGGAGGCGGGGATTCTCGACCGCATCCAAGGAGTAGTGGTTCAGGATCGGGATGAGTGGCCGATGATCCGTCATGAGGTTGAAGTGTTGTAGGCCGATCAGATACAACCTACATTTGGACATGGCCCAGATGGCGGCTAACAGCTCCAGTTCGATGGTGGCGTAGCGAGTCCCGGCGTCAGTGAGAAACCGAGAGCCACACTGAACCAGACGAAGGCGTCCATTGCCGTGGTCCTGTAGCAGAGCGTATCCAATCCCGTAGAGGCGAGAGGCATCAGTCTGGAGGACAACTGGCAGGGCCGGGTCGAAGGAAGCGAGAACAGGTGGGCTAAGGAGAGCTGTCTTGACGCGACGGAATGCCTCATCATGGTCAGCTGTCCAGGTGAATGTTCTCTTGGGGCTCATCAAGGGGCGTAGAGGCTGTGCTGCAGCGGCGATGTCGGGGGTGAACTCAGCCAACTGGTTTACCAGGCCCATGAACGAGCGGAGGTCGGTCAGGTTGGCAGGAGTTGGGAAGTCCCGGATCGCACTGACCTTTCCAGGATCAGCCGAGATGCCCTTGCCTGAGAGGGTGTACCCACAGAAGTTCACACTAGGTGCGGCGACCACAAACTTATCCTTGTTGAGGGTCATCCCGTACTTGCCGCACCTGGTGAGCATCTGCTGAATACGCTCAAGATGCGTGGAGTAATCCTCTTCATATAGGAGCACATCGTCAATGACCTTGACACAGTTCGCCACACCCTGAAGGGCCATGTCACCACGGAGGCAGAAAGCATCGCCAGTAGCTGCGAAACCCATAGGTCCTCTGCAGTGCTGAAATCGGCCATACGGTGTGATGAACGTCGTGAGGTGCTGATCTTCTTCCGCAAGTTCCATCTGCCAGTACCCACATAAGGCATCTGCTGTAGTAAAGTACCTTGCCTTCGGGTCCACACTGCGTATAGCGGTGAAGGGTGTCGGTGAAGGGTGGGTCGGGCGGGAAACTTGGCTATTCAGCTTGGTGAGGTCGACGGTGATACGAACTCCAGTAATGTTCTTGGCGACTGCTACCATGGGGTGACACCAATCCGAGGGGTCGTTACCAGCAGGCTTAATGATCCTCTGGGCTACCATAGAGTCGAATTCCTTCTTAACTTGGCTCTGGAAAGCGAAGGGTATATGTCTCGGTGTGTGGATGGCGAAAGGTACTGCGTCATCCTTCAGGTGTATTCTCATGGGGGAGCCAGCCATTGGCTTGAGTGGAGTCGTCTTGAGGTCCTCCTTGGAACCAGCACGTCCTTGAATTGCAGTAGGAAGAACTCCCTGGCTGCAGAAGGTGACGTATTGGGTGGGAGGGGCAGCTCCTTGCACCTGTTGACATGTTTTATTTCCAGAATTGGCTTAGGGAAGTCTGAAGATATTATGGCCAACTCTTGACAGTGGCCATAAGACAGTAGTGGCATCTGAACACCTTTGTGGACCTGAATCCTGGCAGAACATGACTGCTGACCTAGGGTGAGGGTAGCCTGAAATGTACCCAGAGCAGGTGCCATTGTAAAACCGTCTGCGGTGAGCGTTGTAGAAGTTGACGGTGGTTGCAAGCTGCTCCTAGGGATCCCCAGAATGTCGAGGTGTCTTGTGCCGATGACTGTGACGTCCGCACCTGTGTCAGGAAGCATCTGGATACGGGATGTAATGTCGCCGTATGACAGGTGAACACAGATGGGCTGAGGTGTCTTGCTGACAGGGGAAGAAGAGGATCCCATGCGACGACAGCGCTTGCTCTTCGCCGCCTGAGACTTGCAAGTAGTATTATTCTTCTTCTGTGACTGACAGCATGTGTCATAGTGTCCAATGCGGCTACAGGAGCGGCACTGAACGTTGTTGGCAGGACACTTCAGTGTCCTAGCCCAATGACCACGACGGCCACAGTTATAGCAGGTGCTGTCAGCGGCAGGGCATTCAGAACCATGCCGACGAGCACAATACTGGCAGGAATGACCTGTCGTTAAGTCTGAAGTGATGCTGAAGAGTGATGCGAAGCTGAAGTCGGATGTGAAGCTGAAGTCGGATGTGAGGCTGAAGTCCGGTCACGTCCTTTGTTCTTCTTATATGCGGAGATGGCACACAGCTGGTTAGATGGAGCACGAATGGCAGAAGTCGCACTTCTGGTGGCTTCGTAAGAGCGGCAGGTGGTGACAACATCCTGCAGAGAAGAGGCAGTGTCGAGGGAGATAAGCTTCTGAATTAGCTCTTCGTCCCGCACGCCCATGAGGATAATCATCTTCAGCTGTGTTTCCTCACAAGTCGACGAGTTCCCAGGACAAACGTCAACCTCCTCAGTGATGCGTCGGAGTCGTACGTAAAAATCGGCAAACGACTCACCCTCCAGCTGCTTACAACTGAGAAGTTCTCTCCTACGCAGAGCTTCGTTGCTGAGACCCTTGATATGCGTCTGTAAAGCATCCAAGACGTTCTTCACACTCTTGTCTGTGTCGAAGGGAATTTGCAGGGTGTGCTCCAGGATACGTTGCGTCTCTAGGGTGAGACACATCCTCATCTGGATCAGCTGTTTCTCCCTAGGCAACCTTGATAAATCGACCATCATCGAATAATCGTCCCACCTCCAACGCCATTCACGGAATACCTGGAACGAGGCATCAGCTTGGAGTGGCGGTGGACTCTGAGCGAGTGCTTTCTGTGGGGGGGGCAAAGAAGTTGAAGAGGACCCTGCAGGTGCACCTGTGGACGAAGAGGCAGGTGTAGTAGCTGCTTGAAGGTTAACAGGTGCCAACAACTCGATAATGGCACTGAACCTGGCATTTTCTTGTTGACGTCTGTGATTCTCTTCACGCCTTCGTTCATCGTCTTCCTGTCGCCTTCTGATGTCGTCTTGTCGTCGTTTTTCTTCCAAAAACTGAATTAAATGAAGGAAGTCGACACCTGTGGCAGAATGTGGACGTGTGTAGTGGGGGCTAAGGGTGGGTGGGGCCGCTTGATCCACTTTCCGATCCACTTGGAGTCCACTTACTGCACCGACATCCATCTGAAGTTGAGCTTGTTGTGTATCTGAAGAAAACCCAATAAATTCCTGATCTTCCATATGGACTGGTTTATTTCTCTCACAATTACTGTAATTAATAAGTGAGCAGAAGAGCAATCGTCTTTAAATGGAAGATATCTGAGAGCGTCTGTGTGTGTGTGTGTGTGTGTGCGTTCGTCCGTGCGTGTACTCGGGGCGGGCTGGCTAGCGGGCTGCTGGCTGGCTCACGCAGTGCCAGTCGAGACATGAATGGGGGTGGATGTCAAAACTTGAGCTCTCCCATAGGACTTAAAAAGGCTCCCCTCCTTTGTAAAAAGTGCAGGAACACGGGGAAACACTTTAAAGACACTAAAGGGCACACACAACACTGAAAAAGCACTTCACAACACTGCACTGTAAATCCAGGAATATCGTGTTGAGGTACGCGCCGAGATCCACTAAACAGGAGAAGTTGACAAGATGGCGGCTCCGAGAGAGATTCTGTGTCCACTCCAATTCTGAATAATGTGATGTCCCAGCTAAACACTGCGCCATGTGGGATACGCAAGTGGTCCTTATACTCAGGGGTAAAGGAAACACACTGATGTCAAGTCCTTAAGTTCTATTTCTGGGACAAACACAAAAAGGAGTTAAGTCAGGGGTAAACAGCCTCCTGTCTTGGAATCTCTCTGGGTATCTCTATCTGCACATGTGCCCAAAACATGAACTAACACTTGGTGACAAAAGGGAGTATGATTATAAAACATAAAATAGAGAGACCTGAATCAATAATGGTAAATAGTACAGAGTTACATATTACAGCCATATTCGTCTCATATATCTACAAAAAGAACAAAGAAACCACTGAACCTAGCCAGGTTACTATGCCCTGCATTGATTCATCTGTACTGTATTATATCTACATTTTGTATGTAATTGTTCTTCCTCTAAGAATTTCTCTGTTATCATATAACAGCACAGCCACGTTGTAACAGTACCATAAATCATTATGATTTGATCATAATTATAATGACAAAAGTAACCTAAGAAGTACAAGGAGAGATTTCTTCTCCCCCATAAAAACTCGCCGCCATAATCTTGTAATCTCTCTATGGTGATTGGTTGTCGAAAAGGTGTGGATGAAAAGTGATTGGCTGGAATTTCAGTGTTCGAATCCTTGCTCGTAACCGAAGAAAACGCAACAGATTACCCAATCCGGGGTTCAAGCCGATGTTCTGGATATGGGTAAATTGGGTAATCCACTGTAGGAAATTTCGGATCGAAGAATCCTGATTCGCACGCCGGAGCCGAGCTCAAATCCCAGACTTAAACCACAGTTCTGAATTCGGGCCCAAGGGCGTTGAACCACGGGAGTATGAACCCGCGTCCGAAGTATTCACTCGTGACGGAGTGGGGGACTGGTGGCCGTTGTGAGGCGAATGACGGGCTTGTGGGGGGAGTGGGGGAGGAAGGTGGGAGTGGAAGGTGGCAACAGGAAAGGGAGAAGGCGAGGTAAAACGTCTCCAGCTACAACCCAGAGAACATAAAAAAATAAGAAAGGAGGAAACTGCAGCGGGCCTATTGGCCCATACTGGGCAGTCCCGTTTACACCCAACCCCCATTGCTCATATATCCATCCAACCTAGTTTGAAGCTGTCCAGCGTATTCGCGTTAATGATGTTTGGTAACTTGTTCCACTCATCCATTAGTCATTTCCAAACCAATATTTACCCATTTTGCGCCTAAATCTAGATTTGTCTAATACAAACCATTATTATGAGTTTGCTCCTGGTTGGATAGTTTGAGTACCTTTGTTATATCACAATAGTTTAGTCCTGACTTCCATTTATCCACCTCGATCACATCGCCCCTCACTCTACGTCTCTCGAAGGAGTCCAAATTAAGATGCCTTAACCTGTCTCTGTGCTCAAGGTTCCTAATGCCCGGGATTAGTCTGGTCATTTTCCTATGAATTTTTTCGAGGGATTCTATATTCATTCTGTAGTACGGTGACCAAAACTGAACTGCGTAATCCAAGTGTGGTCTCACAAGTGCAAAATATAGTTTTAGGATAACCTCGCTAGTCTTGTAACTAACACTCCTTTGTATGAACCCAAATACTTTGTTATCCTTGTTTCGAGCAAATGCACATTACTGACTTGGTTTAAGATACCTACTTATTATTCCTAAATCTTTCTCACAGTCGAATTTCTCTACAACATAGTTGTTCATCTGGTATCTGGTTTCTCTGTTTACATATCGACTGAGTACTTTATATTTGTCAGCATTGAATTTCATCTGCCATTTTTCAGACCCTAAGAATTTTTTTTTAGATCCTCCTGTAGTTTTAAGGAGTCCTCGTCAGATTTAATTACACTCCTATTTTAGTGTCATCAGCAAATTTACTTATATTGTTGCCTTCGCCGATATCTATGTCGTTTATGTATATAATAAATAGTAATGGTCCAAGTACTATGCCTTGGGGAATTACACTATTGACTTTAACCCATTTGGATTTAGTGCCGTTAATGCTTACCCGCTGTTTACTGTCCTATAACCACGCCCTAATGCATATTAGAATATCTCCTCCAATGCCACGAGCCTCCGCTTTTCATAAGTCTTTCGTGGGGAACTCTGTCAAAGGCATTGCTAAAGTCATGCTATACCACATCATAGTTGTGCCCGTCATCCACTGATTCGAAACAGTTGAAAAGAAAGTGAATAGATTAGTCAGACATGAACGCCCACTTGTGAAGCCATGTTGTGAATCATTGATCAACTTGGGCTTCTCCAAGTGATTTCGAAAAGAGGTTGAAATTATTTCTTCCGGCAATTTGCCTACAATTGATGTTAAACTGACTGGACGGTAGTTAGAAGATAGTGATCTACCTCCCTTCTTGAAAATCGGTATCACATTCGCTATCCTCCACAATTCTGGAACTACACCCATTTTTAATGACATGGTAAACAATTTTGCTAAGGGCATACTAAACTCTTCCTTACATTCCTTTAATACTCTGGCAAATACCTCATCGGGACCTGGTGACTTATTAGGCTTTTAACTTGTGTATTTGCTTTCTAACATCATTACTTATCACTACTATCTCGCTTAATCTATTTTCTTCACTATCTTTGTATATAGTCGGTGCCTCGGGTATCTTGTTTAAATTTTCAGTGGTGAAAACTGTTGAAAATAATCTGTTCAGAGTATTGCTCATTTCTCGGCAGTTATCGGCTAGCTCGCCGGTATCCGAAAGTATTGGTCTTGTCTCGTGTTTTATTTTGATACATTTGAAAGAATCCCTTGGGGTTTAACTTCGCTTCCCTTGCTACCTTCAGTTAATTATTCCTCTTTGCTCCTCGTATCTTGGTCTTAACCCTACCGGCTTTATAATACCTTATAGTAATCTCGGAGGCAAACTTCCCCACGATTTATTCTCCTACCTATAGCCTTCCTTTGTCTAATAAAATTCTCTAAATAATTATTTATCCATTTGGGGTCATTGTTATTTGATCTGAGTTTTCTGTATGGTATGTTCTGCCTTTGTGCATTAAGTAACTCGTCATTTAAAATGTTGTGGAACTCGTTAACCTCGGATCTCATGATCAGGTCATATTTTGTGAGGTTATCGTTGTCAGGTAAACAGGTAAAGTGAGTACATTGTGTAAGGTCATGTAATTCATCCCCAAACGTGATACCCCTTCTCTCAGCTGCCTTTTCATCTTATCAAAGTTTGCCCTTCTGAAATCTGGGACTTAATGGAATTTTCATTGCAACTGACATTAAGGTCAACTTTGAATCTCATTTCTTTGTGATCGCTGTTAGCTAGTTTGTTCCCTACCTCAACATACTAGTGAAGTTTTCACTGTTTGACAGAACTAAATCGAGTATTTTATTACCCGGGGTAGGTTCGATTATATGTTGACTTGGGAAACAGTCCTGAACTGTTTCAAGAAAATCTTCTGGTTTTGAGTTACCCTTAAGGTCGATACAATCTATTTGGTTAAAGTTTAAGTCTCCTACTATACAGACTTTGCTGTGTCTGGATGCGCTGCGCATTTCATCCGAAATAAGTTGCTCATTAACTATTAAGATTAGGGGGTCTATATATTAATCCTATGATTAATTTTTCCCTACCATCGGTAAATACTATCCAAATTGTTTCTATATTCAGTTCAGTTTTTATTTCCTTATTTATTTCACACTTCAGATAATCTCTGACAGATTGCTACTCCGCCTCCTTTCCAAACCTGCCTATCGGTATGGAATAATTTGTAACCTGCAATTTGATATTCGACAGGTAACTCACGTGAGCCTAAGTTTACCCATGTTTCGGTGAATGCTATTATATCAGCCTTTTCGGTACATACTGAAGGTTCCAAGTGTTCCCTGAAGAAGGCGGTGATGGGTAGGGAAACACCGGGTAACACCGAAGTCCATTTATTAACGGATAGGAGAAATACAAGTGGTGACTAGTGTGTGCCTTGCACGAGGCACGGAGTCAGACTGACACTGCTTTGCCATATGGCAGCCTCGGGGCAATGTTGCCACATAACACGTGCAGTGTTACTACGTAATTGTATACATAGGTGCTACTCGACACAGTAGCTTATATACAAGGTTGCTACTCGGCACAGTCGCTTAGATACATAACCTACATCTCCCTCCCCCCCCTCACTCTCATAATCTTTGTCTTGAGCGGACTTCTTAGACCTAAGTCGCTCCGAGCGTCGAGGTGCACTGTGGGACGGATTCTCGTGAGGTGTAGGGGACTCGTCCTCGGTCAGGGGGCCAGCAGCAGGGGGTGAGACTGGCCGGAGGAAGCGGCGATTCCTCCACCAGACGCGGCCGCTGAGCATCCTGACCTTGTAGTACCGCGACCGGCCGACGCCCATCACTATGCCCACCCTGTCCCAACGTGTCGTCGTCGGGTCCTGGACGCGGACAAGGGCACCAATCTCCAGTGCCTGAAGAGGGCGGGCATGGTCGTCATACCGAGCCTTGGCGTCCTGGGCACGTGAAGCGGAGCGGCGGTCGCAGCTCTCGGCTCTGGTCTGCCACTCCTTCGCGAAGGCCTTGGCGTGTGCAGGAACGCAAGAGCGGAGAGGATGACCATACAGGATCTGGGCAGGGGAGCGTCCTGTGTGGGTGAGAGTGGACGCGGGTTCTGGGCAGCTCTGTGTGGCAGCGCCAGGCACATCGCTCGTTGATTCACACACCCAGCTGGCGGTGTACCGAGGGGCTGGGATCTGCTTGGGAAAGTCTCTGGGCACCACGTCTAACTCCTTGCAGTGCTCTCACGACAACAAGGGTGTAGTGAGAGTAGGCTGCACGTCCATCCATCCGTGACACGACCTGTCGCCGTAGGAGATATCAGCTTGAAAGGAGCCCACAGCGTCCGGCATCTGGGAACCGTCCGCATTGTAGTACAGCAGCTGCGGCGGTGGTCCCAGGTCGCGTTTGGTGAGGCCCAGTTTCTGGAGGTGCTTCAGGCCTATCACCGTAGTATCAGCGCCGGTGTCCGGTATCACCTCGATGTGACCCGACACATCACCGTGTGTGACGGTGACGCGGATGGTAGGGGAAGGGGTAGCCCTGGGGCGTGTGGTCGATTCCACCCTCCTGATGTGACTCAGCTGCTGCTTGGGGCTGCGTGGGCCATCTGAAGGGGGCTGCGTGGGCCATCTGAAGGGCCCCGAGAGAAGTGCGCTGCTTTCCTCGTCGTCTCGGGCTTTTGGGCTTGGGTTGGCGGCAGCACTTGTCGTAGTGTCCATAGCGACCGCAGGCCTGACACTTGCAGCCTCGTGCAGGGCACCTGTCTGTGTTAGACCAGTGGCCCTTACGGTCACATCCACGACACAGTGCGTCGGCGGCCGGACATGTCTTGGGGCTGTGCTGCTTTCCACAGCTGCCACAGGAAGCACTAGGCGGAGACGTGGAAGAAGGTGCGGCAGCCTTCACGTTGCTGGCCGCCTTCTTACCCTTCTTGTGCTGTGAGATAGCTCTCACAGCAGGTGGGGCCCATAAGGCAGAGGTGGCGGACTTGGTGGCCTCGTATGACCGACATTCAGTCACTACCGCCTGGAGTGTGGAGGAAGCGTCCAGGAGGATGAGTCGCTGCACCAACTCTTCTTGCCTGACACCTGCCAAGATCCCGTGCTTGATCCAGGCTTCCTCACATTCCCGGCTGTGCGCCTTGCAGACGTCGATCTCCTCTGACAAACTCTTCAAACGTACAAAAAGTCGTCAAAGGATTCATTCTCCGCCTGCTTGCAGCTGGTGAAGGCGCGGCGACGCAAGGCCTCGTTATTCCGACCTTTAACGTGCTCCTGTAAAAGGTCGAGCACATCCGTCACTGAAGATGTAGAATCGGGAGGCACTTGCAACGTGTGCTCCAAAACTCTCTGGGTCTCCAGGGACAAACACATCCACAGTTGGATAGCTGTTTGTTTGGAGGCATGCTGTCAAGGTCCACCATCGTGGAGTAATCTGTCCACCGTCGCCTCCACTCACGAAAAAGTTGAAACGTGACGTCTGGTGAGAGGGCGGGTGGGGATTTAACAGATGCCTTGGGAGCTGTTGGAGTAGCAAGAGTGCCTGGAGGACGCTGGTGTGGTGGAGGAGGGAGGATACTGGCGCCTTGGTGCGCGCTACCTGCGAGTGAGGGAGGGTGGGTTAGCACCAGGGTCGCCAATTGTGCCTCAAAACGCAACTTTTCCTCCTTTCTTCATGTCTCCTCCCTCTGAAGTTCCATCTCTCTGCGTCTCTCGTCCCTGTAGTCCATCCACCTCAGAATTGTGGCAATGTCCGTCGCTGGAGGTGAAGGATGAGGGGCGGTGGGCGCAGAAGCTCCATTTGTGCCCGGTAGAGGAGAAGGTGGTGGGGAGTCGTGTCTCCCATCTTGACGTTGTCCCTTCTTACCGCCCATCTTAGTATGCTTGAACTGCGCTGTTTAGTATATAAAGTGGCGCCTCACCAGCTCGAACCACATATATATATGACATAAACAGCGCAGAAATAACGCATAGAGTCCACTGTTCTGTCCGTGAGTGCGTGCGTGCGTGCATGTGTGTGTGTTTGAGATAGCCGATGCGGTGGCCTTAGGCTGGAGCTGCCGCTGAGGCAAAAACGTCAATGTCTCCCCGGATGTCAAGCGAGAAGGGTGTACGCCTGCGTGCTCCGTGGGTACCACAAAAATCAGGCCAATGCTCAACTCTCAGCTCTAGACACACTAATACACTGACACTAACACTGCCACCATCACTAAAAAGCACTGTGACGGAGCAACACTGCACGTCGCGGTGAAACACAAAGCAACACAACACAACACACTAAGAGTCGAAGCGCACATCGCCTGTAGTCGCACATCGCCGGCTAACTGTCCATTGTTCACACACTTGTAAGTCCACAGATCCTACTCACTGCGCCATGAAGGTTCCAAGTGTTCCCTGAAGAAGGCAGTGATGGGTAGGGAAACACCGGGTAACACTGAAGTCCATTTATTAACGGATAGGAGAAATACAAGTGGTGACTAGCGTATGCCTTGCACGAGGCACAGAGTCAGACTGAGACTGCCTTGCCATATGACAGCCTCGGGGCAATGTTGCCACATAACACGTGCAGTGTTGCCACGTAATTATATTCATAGTTGCTACTTGGCACAGTAGCTTATATACAAGGTAGCTTAGATACATAACCTACACATACCAACGCCCTGATTCCATCCATTTTGTTTCTCATACTCCTACTGTTTGCATAGTAGGCATTTAAGTTAGTCGTGTTCTGAGTCCTCTGTTTGACGCGTTTAGGTTTTAACTCCCTGCCTAGTTTAGCTATGTCATCATTCCAAGCACTATTTCTCTGTAACATTTCACTTTGCTTACCAACTCCCACCACTGCAGTCTCCCCCCCCCACCTCTGTGCTCATAATGTTCCCCTAGCTGTTTAAAGTTTAGGACGAATCAACGCACGGTATACAGTAGACTAAAGACGAAGGAGCATGGTGAGAGCATTTGGATGAGACACATCCGGCAGAGACACGCCTTCTTAATTCTCGAGATAATGGTCAAGATAGTGGTCAAGGCTCAAGGGCCATACCCAGAAAGCGAGTCTGCTTCACTACCGGAAGTCTGCTGCTATACAGATACGAATCTTAAGTCACGAAAACTCCCCTGGGCCGACAAAAGTGCATGGCTACTTTCTTAGTCGGGGGAAATCGGTAGCCATGGGAGTCTTACCCATCAGGTAACACGAGTAAGCACCTGTTGGATGTTGCGTTCGGCCAAATCGAGACGGGAAGAGGCATACGAGATGGAAAAGTTATCCAATTACAGAGTGGTACAAACATCCTAGGGCACACAACTGGCCAAAGTAAACAGGGAGACACTACCCTGAGGAACACCCTCACCCTGTGAGAGGGTGGCCGAGAGGGCAGTACCTACCCTCACCCTGAAGTTACAGTCACTAAGGAAGGCTCATATAAACAAAAACAGCCGAGTCTTGATGTCAAGGAATGAAAAACTGCAGTATCACGTACCGCCAGGCAGTGTCATATGCCTTCTCAATGTCGAAGAAGACACTTACCACGAGCTATGGAGATGCAAAAACCCGACAGATGGTAGTGTCCAACGGAACAAGCCCATCCTTCGTCAGGTGGTAACAACGAAAACCTCACTAGGCAGTCGAGATATGGCCGCCCTTCTCCAAATACCATAACAGGCGCGTATTGACCATCCTCTCAAATTGTTTATATATGCAAAGAGTCTAGGTTATCGGTCGGTAGGTGAGAGGAACAGACGAGTCATTACCGGACTTCTGGAAGAAGATGAGAACTGCAGTCTTCCAAGAGGAGGGAATAAACCTGTCCCTCCACATCCAATTAAACAGCTCCAGGAGGGACGACAGGGAATCGATACTGAGGTGACAGATCACTGCGTATGGGATGTTATCGGGCCCGGGGTAAAGTCCAAACTCAGCTGTTGACGCTTCTGGACCTCCAACTGGCGAAGCACCGATAGAGGTCTTGTAACGCGACTTTACACGCCAGCGAAACCCCCAGCAAGTACGCCAGTTATCTACACACCATCACTGACTGTGTCCCCAAGGGCGTACTCTGCCTAAAACATAACGAAAAAAAAATATCGAAAAAAATAATACGAGAGTCTGGCCTAATGTCATCTCCGTGCTTTGTAAAAGTTTGGTCATACTCCAGCAATTTTTTCCTTCAGAATAATATATTTATATAACCCAATATTGAGCGCCCCCCCCCCCCTTGCAAAAATCCGTTTTATAATTGCTGTGTTTTTATCATTATGATGTATCCAATATGCTATTTTTCCCTTTTTGTAGAAATACGTAAAATGTAAATATTTTGTTTCCTATAATGTTCTTCCAACAATACCAACTATTTGGAACTCTTTGACTATGTCACTTCTTGCCAAGAGTCGTTGCTATCCACACACCCCAACACCGAGATCCTCTACCTAGGGGATTTCAATGTACATCACAGAGTGGCTTGGCTCGGCTCTGCATGGTATGACCCAGGTGGAGCTGAGGCACTCTCTTTTTCTTTACTTAATGATCTGGAACAAATAATTAAACACCCTACACGTGTTCCTGATCGACTCGATCAACTTGTTAACATTCTTGATCTTTGTTTTACCTCGTACTCAATTTTTGCCCCTTTAGGGTCTTCTGATCAATCTTATTTCTATTAAACCAAACTGGGCACGACCACCTCCCCACCCTCCTCTAAACCCAACTATGGCACTCTCGAAGGGCAAGCTGGCAATCCTTGCGAAAATTCTTTTCCGACTTTCCCTGGGATTAAAGTTGCTTTTCCACTCGGGAGCCTCGGAATACACTGAGAGCATTGCTGGGGTTATACAGGGTGGTATGAGTGCATTTATCCCATCTTCTACCAAAACTTTCACTTTAAAATGATGGTTTGATCGCTACTGTTCTCTTGCATGTAGGGAAGAGAGATAGTGCGTATTAAGTTTCATACTATCTCTTTCATTGCTTCTAGGAATCGTTGTAAGGCTATTCTTAGTAGGGCCAAGCGGAATTTCATGAAAAGAACGACCGCTGTCCTGAATAATTCTTCCTCTAGCAAATCCTTCTGGTCCTAAACTAAAAACATCTGTAATAACTTCTGCACTCTTTTCCTCCTCTCTTCCCACCTGATAACTCTATAGCCAACTGTCCCCCTGATAAAGCCAATCTTTTTGGCACCTTATTTTCCTCTAACTCCACCTTAAACGATTCCAACTGCCTCTACTACTCCTGGTCCTCCTACTGAACCTATGCACTTTCCTATAGTTTCCACTCGTAGGGTTGTCAGTATGTTATCCAGGTTGGATGTGAGTAAGGCGCATGGACCGGACGGAATACCCCTCGTGTTCTTAGGGAGTGCTGAAATTCTGGTCACTGTGCTTGCTCGCCTTTTTCGTCTTTGCTTCAAAACCCAAACTTTTCCTTCTTCTTGGAAGCATGCCTCGGTTCAGCCCATCCCGAATAAGAGTGACCATTCTAATTCCTCTAACTATCGCCCCATTGCCCTAACTTCATCCCTCTCTAAGATTTTCGAAACTATCATAGTCTCATTTTCTCCGTCACCTTGAATGCCTTTCTCTTTTGTCGGATCACCGGTATGGCTTTTGCCAGGCGAAATCTACTGTGATCTGCTCTCCTACTGCACCCATCTTTGGTCATCCTTTCTTAGGGCTTATGGGGAAACTTTCGTTGTGGCCCCTCGACATCTCCAAAGCATTTTACAGGGCATGGCACACGTCTTTGCTTTCTAAGCTTTCCTTTTACGGTTTCTCTCCCCCACTTTGTTCTCTAATTTCTAGCTTCCTTGAGAACCGATCTTTGGCAGTTGTTGTCAAGGGATTGATATCTCGCTCTTTCTCTACCAACTCTAAGATCGGGTGGAATAAAATAATTTCGTCTTGTTAACTCCCCTCCTCTAGATGATAATCTCTCTTGCCTTTCTCTCCGCCGCATTGTTGCTTCACTCTCTCTCTTTTACAGGTACTTTAAAGGGCAGTGTTCGTTTGATTTGGCATCCTGTGTACCGCCGGCTAGGCCGTGGACTCGTAACACTCGTCTTGCCCGCGGTGCCCACCGTTTCTGAAGATGTATGTCACACTAAAATAACTCGTTATAGTACATCCTTCTTTTCTCACACAGCCAAACTGTGGAATGCTCTCCCTTCTTCTGTGTTTCCATACTCATACAATCTGTGTCACTTTACAAAGCTTTTCTTCGGCATCTTCGTGGTGTAGATTAATAGTCTTTTTCTCTTCTATTTTTATTTATTTTTTTCGCCTCTTAGGCCCCGTTGTAGGTCTATGAACTGTGCCCGGGTGGACCATTCCCCGTAAAAAAAAAAAAAAAAAATAGACTGAATGGCAACATTTGCCCAGCTTGGCTGGTTAGCAGTGTCACTGAGTGAGGAGCAAATTAATGTCTTTGGAAATTGCGACTGTCGAGGGAGTTGACCTGCGCGCCTCTGCTTGAGACCCCCTGCCTATCTCTGGCTATATTTCGTTCAATATTGCTGTTACTTTATTGTACAGGCATGCCCAGGTGCTCTAAGAAGATGTCTTTTCGACGGGAGTTGATGAGGCATGAACGGTAACAAAGAAAGACAAAGATGAGTGTTATAGGAGGACCAGGCGTCACCATCCTCACCTCTGCAGCACACAAGACCATGATGGTGTTACCTCGGCGCCACGTGTATCCCCTGGAATTGGTGACAGTGTCACTCAATAGGGTGTCCCGACCGATAAAATTACCAAATATTAAAAACGGGGGAAGGAGCAGACAGACCAGAGACAGAAGATCCTCTCTGTCAACCGGCGAGTTCGGAAGGTCGAGGGAAAACAAAGTATACTTGCACTGCAGGTAAACAGCAACTACCTGCAGGGGAGCCGTAATGTTAAAAAGGTTAAGATATCCCCAGAGGGTATCTGTAGAGATAGCTGCGTCACCATGATGTCCCTGTGCCGGATCATGGGGGGGGGGGGTAAGAAAACAGTTACCCTTGGGGGAGGGGGGCACGAGCCAATCATGGTCTCCTTCAGACATACACAGACCGGCCGGAACCTGCGCAAGAGCAGTTGGAGCTCCTCCAAGTTTACCGCGGGCTTGTTGGTCCTGGTAGTAGGAGGCCGAGAGCTAACTACTAGATCCAGGAATGACCTCGCAGGAGGTCATCCCTCAACACCAGAAGCATCTGGCAGAGAGATTGCCGGAGCCACTGGGGCAGGCGGGGTGGTGACGGTCATGGCGTACACCAGGGTGGCCTTCCGTGATCCTCCAGAGGCTCCCGATGGCCGCACCTTAGGAGGAGGAGTCCATCACTCCTGGACCGCTTCTGGTTCAATGAAGCACCAGAAGCGGCCGAATCGGACTCCCCGTCCACCTCCATGGGGGAAGTGGAGGGAAAAGGGATAATAACATCATCAGTTGAGGGAGACAAACGAGAAGCAGCAGAGGGAATTATAGCATTTTGTTGCAGCAAAAACATAGCGGGACATGGAGTGGGCTTAGGGAAGATAGCATGGAGGCATAAGATAATCCAGGAAGCACAAACTGGGGGAGGGCTCTACGCTTTTTCTCGACAAAACTAACATTCTTCTTGTTACGAATCTCTGGTACCTCCCTCTCGAGCTTGTAGCGGTCACACACTCCTTAAGAGTCTTAGTCGATGGCAGGTGGAACATGAGACAGAACAGGGATAGTCCTCGCCATGGTCAGACTTAACACATGAAACATAAACACTTGGAAGGCCGTTTTGCAACAGACACCAACAGACAGAGGTTGCCGTGTCGTTGGAGCTGTCAAGCTCCCACCACTTTAGAGCCACGTATGCTATACCCTGTGCATTGATTAGTTCGACCTAACCTAACCATACTTAACTTTATCATAGTAATATTCAGGTAAGGACAATACTGGGGTAATTTTGACCTTCATCTATATATATATAAAACAAAGAAGTCTGTCTGTCTGTCTGTGTGTCTGCACGAGAATCTCGGAAACTACTTTACCGATCTGGACCAAACTTGGCAGGGATAGCAAGTGTCATGTGGGGATCTCAAAAAAAACTCCAACCAACCCGACCAGACACACCCAACCCTACCCGACCCGACACGCCTGAGAGAACGAGAGAAAGAGAGAGACTAACGGTCAGCCAGTACGCACACACGTAGAAAAGTTGTATTCCCTCCTATGATTTACAGCAATTTTGATCCTTAGGTTCTCTTTCATTATGGCTTACTTTTCTCTGCATCTAACCTCCATCTGTTACACCACACAGAGGTTGAAAAGTCGTATCCCATCCCACGTATTATAACTAATTTTATCCTTATGCTCTCTATCATTACAGCTTACTTTTCTTTGATCTCTAACTCTTCTAGGCTGTCCATTCTAACAAGGTAGGTTGGTAGGTAGGTAGTCCATTCTAACGAGGTATGCCAAACGTACGATATTTCACAGAGCTAAAATCAATGTTGTTACGTACTACCTTAGGAAATCTATTCCTTGCCATGACCATCTATATAAATAACTGAAAGAGCGTCTCTATAAAAATAAAAAAAAGAGCGTCGGTGGTACATGGCAACTTTTTGCAGAGGGACTGTTCCTGCGTTGTTTCGTAGCTTACTAGCTTGAGCCACTGTATGTTCCCAGCTTTGCCCGGTGAAGGAAGGATTGTAATAGCTCTGAAAACAAAAATTAAGATCAAATCTAACTGAACAAAATGCCGCCAAAGAGACCACCAAGGCTGTCAATTCCTGAAAGAAGACATAGAGATGCACTGAGAAAGCAGCAATCAAGATCAAGTGAATCAAGGCAACAACATGCTGCACGTTTACAAACTAACAGAGAGCGAAAAACGGCAAGTCGATCACAGGAAACAAATCAGGAAAAGGAATCCCGTCTTAATGCTCAGAGAGCGTGAACAGCGGCAAGTCGGTCACAGGAAACAGATCAGGAAAAGGAATCCCATCTTAATGCTGACAGAGAGTGAACAGCGGAACGTCCGTCACAGTGTGCAACATCAAAGAAGAATAGGCAAAGGCAAAACTCTTAAAAAAATGCAGCCTCATAGTCTGGGATGAATGCACTATGTCTCACAAGTTAACGTTTTAAGCATTGGGTAGGACCTTGCAAGACATACGAAAAAATGACCAGCTCATGGGTGGCATTACAATGGTCATTGCTGGAGACTCGCCAGACCCTACCTGTCATTCCTCGAAGCACTCCAGCTGATGAACTGAATGCGTGCCTCAAGGCATCATACCTTTGGAGAAGTGTTCAGACAGTCACTCTATCCACAAACATGAGAGTACATCTACAAGGAGATCAGGATGCTGGAGGGTTTGCAAACCTTCTACTATAGATTAGGAATGGAACTTTCCCTGTTGATTCAGACGGACAAATAATCATTCTTCAAGGATGTGGAAATGCTGTAAAGTCCTCAACTGAGCTCACTAACATGGTCTACCCAAACATTATCCACCACTACAAGGATCACAAGTGGCTGCGTGAACGTGCAATTCTGGCACCAAAGAATGAAACGGTGGCTGAAATCAACATGACTCTACTCAGACAGCTCCCAGGCAGTGAGACCTCATTCAAGTCTCTTGATACAGTAATCGACCCTGAACAAGAAGTCCAGTACCCTGCAGAATTCCTTAATTCTTTGGAGCCCGCTGGAATACCTCCTCACCACCTCACTCTCAAGATTGGAACTCCTATAATGCTCTTAAGAAATCTTGAACCACCAAGGCTCTGCAATGGCACAAGACTGGTGGTGAAGAACATGATGCCACATGTACTGGAAGCTACAATACTGACAGGAAAAGCTAAAGGAGAGGACGTGTTTATACCAAGGATACCTCTCATCACCATTGACCTGCCATTTGAGTTCAAGCGATTTCAGTTCCCGGTTAAAGTGAGCTTGCCATGAGCATCTACACAAGCCAGGGACAGTCCCTAAAGATGATTGGCCAAATCCTGGTTTTTTCTTGCTTCTCTCATGGACAGTTCTATGTTGGATGCTCCAGAGTGGGAACTGGCAAAAATCTGTAAATACTTGCTCCTAATGGCAAAACCAAAAATGTGGTCTACCCTAATGCACTACAGTGAGAGAATGTGGAGCCTCCCGGAGAGTGGTGTCCTACCGTGGCCTAGAGAAAGAGCCGCCCGGAGGGAGGCATTTCTGCTAGTACTATAATAGAGGAGAGTCTGGTAAATAGTATTAATGACCAGCTACTTTAAATTTCTTGTGTGGAAGCTGGCTTTTTTCTGCAAGCACCGGTTTACTGAACTTCTCAAGGAGATGGCCCATACCTAGCCTCCTTCATAGTAGGTGAATAAAATGACCAGGTCAGGTTACATTAGATTCTTTAAGCTATGATTTTAACCCCACGTTGTCTCTACTTCCAAGATTGAGAGGATGAGAAGGGTTATAACACAATAATTATACATTTCCTCAAAGTCTCATAATCACTATATTTAGCATGAAAAACTGCCCTTTTTTCAGGCCTAAAATGTATAAGAACATAAGAATGGAGGAAACTGCAGCAGGCCTATTGGCCCATACTGGGCAGTACACTGATAAAAGAAAATTGCGACATAGGTGCTGAAAGCTCTGATTAATTACATGCCAATTACATAAATATATCCTTACCGTCTTGTAGATAGAGTTCTGTGAGTACGTCTAACTGATAAATACTTGGCTGATGATGAGAGCTCTTACCATATCCACGGACAAGAACAAAGTGTGTGGTTTCCATATCAATGGAGGGTCCCATGTTGATTTTCCACGTCATTTATTACCCACAATCCGTTTATACTATACATTATCTGTTGATATTTACTATAGGAGTTAATAAAAAAAAGTCATATATATTACTGAAGAAAAATTATTAAGTCCTTTACATTTTATATGCATTTCTTGAACAATGAGGAATATATTCCTCATGGCGTCTCTGTGACGTAGAATGTGGACGGCTTCTCCTCATGACGTCACCAACTGTCATATGTTTTCCTCGTTAGCAGACGATATTCCTCGAAACGGCAGCACTGACAACCCTGCCGTTTATTCCTCAATTCTATGACGTCATTTTTCCTCACGTTTTCGTTGGGTATTAATGAACAATAAAAAGCATGAAATTTAGGTATAACTATTGTAATGTCTTGGCAAACTATAAATATGCACATACAAAAACCCTACAACCATATAATATTATAACATAACATGGGAACATTAAACACAAATTAATTGAACAAAAATATCAAATAGAAGTTAGCATCCTCTGATTTGGTGTAAAATTTCTACATTCACCCTGGAATTTCACAGCCTCAGACAAGGCTATTAATGAATAAAAAAGGGAGTTTGCAGAGCGTTTCTGGATTTTGCTCTCATTAAATTCAATTTCGAAAATAGTCTCTCTGCATCTGCATTGAATGTTGGAAGAGACAATACCTGCAAAGCAAATGTACAAAGGTCCTTAAATTGGGAAACACCTACACCGTCCTTAAGTTCCCCTAGTTTTGTATAAACGTCCACTATGTCACTGCTGTCCTTAATCTCGGGTGGTATAGCAATTACATCTACAGTAAGTCTCTCCATTAATCAATTAAAAATTGTATACTTCCACTGTATATGAGGGGCACCGCCTTCACAAAGTCGTCTAAGGATGGCATCTCCTTGGATTTATTATCAATACCCTATTTGATGACAGAAATGAACACATCCATAAAAACTTACTGCCAAACTCAAATCTTTGACGCAATTGCACACAAAGGTTTATCATGAAGATACGACATCTGAATTGTACATCCTTGACCATATTAGGGAGTTCTCTATATTGTTCACTTTGCAGTAGGCCATGTATTGTTGCTCCCAAATATACTTGGCCTATTGGGAGGCGATTTTCTTTATTTCTGGGATCAACTGCATCAAGATTACCAGTTTGAAAAACTTCATGACGACAAAAATATCCCAAAAGATTCCTGTAAAGCTGACATATACTGTCGTGTAACAAATGTATAGTTGGTGACTCTCTCTGAAACAGTAGATTTAACTTGTTGCATTTGGGCAATATGAAATTAAGAAAATTGTAGTACAGGTGAAGGGTCCCTAAGACTCTGTTATTTGTTGTACGACCACCATTCTTTCCTCTGATTCTTTTAAAGTAAAAAACATTTTTAGGGGCTGCCACTGCACTAATACTCTTTCAACTGCCTGGTGGAATGATAACCAGCGGGTCTGATTAACATGCAGAACCTTGTGTGGTTTGACAGTACAGAATGAATGAAATTCCTTAAATTCATGTTGCCGTTTAGCACAATGGGAAAAATAGGTATATATGTCTGATCATGTCTTCACAACGCCGTGATAGCGTCTTTGCAGCCTCCGAAGCGCATAAGTGAATAGAATGACAAATACATTTATATGGTTATACCAGGAATAGTGATACGTAGTCTGCTACTTACAGAATTGTGTTCTCCCATAATATTACTAGCGCCGTCAGCAGCAAAGCCAATCAGGTTCTCATGTGGAATTCGGTGTGTTTCTAATGTTTTCATAATTAAAATATAAAATTTTCCCCTGTTAACCCCTTAGATGATTCATCACCATATACATTGATCACCTCTAATAACCCAGATTTAATGCTGTTTGTGGTTGAATCCCAAAATCTTACAAGAACAGCGGATGCTTTCATCGTACTAATGTCTGTAGTTTCGTCAATAATAATGGAAAATTTATTTTCTCTAAGATTATCTACTAAATCCTCGGTGACACACCGTCCTAACGTCCTCACAACCTCTGTGCATTTTATTCTTTTCATGTTCATGCCTTGAGGAATTGCAGAATCAGGAAACATCCTCTTCATGAGGTCTACTAAACGATCTGCAGTGGTAAATGGCAAGTTGTGCTCGGCTATAAAGCAAGCAAAAAGAATTGTTGCTACGGCTACTCCATTTGCTGCAAAGTTCCCATGGTGGACCGGGATCCTCTCCTGCTGGACCTCCTGTTGTTCCGAGGCCTCATAAACTGAATGCATCTTGTCGTTTTGTGACGTTTGATGACTGTCAACTCTGCCCCACTTCCCTCTTGCATATTTTGCAAAAGGCCCTAGATGGATTGTCTTCAACAAGGGACAACCAGGGCTGGAAATCTTCATTGTTCAGCCATGCATCTCTGAAGCTCCGCTTCGCAACCATCACCACCTGCAATTGGAGATTTGATCAACTTTTGTGTAGTCTCCCCTGCAAACCCAAGAATAACTAAATCAGTGAATAATTGCCATGATCGTTCTAGGCTACTTTCATAGTCCTTTTTAAGTGCACAGGAAAATAATGTATATTTGGCCCTTTGGAAAAATAAAAGCAACAAATGAACAGGGTGTAAAGATTTCATTTATAAAATCATTTTTGTTGATACACTGATAAAAGAAAATGGTTAAGGTGTAATTAAATGCTACATAGGTGATGAAAGCTGTGATTAATTACATGCCAATTACATAAATAAATATATCCTTACATGCTTGTAGATAGAGTTCTGTGAGTACGTCTAGCTGATGATACTTGGCTGATGATGAGAATTCTTACAATATCCACGGACGAGAACAAGGTGGGGTTTCCACAGCAATCGAGGGTCCCATGTTGATTTTCCAAGTCATTTATTTCCCACAATCCATTTATACTATACATTATCTGTTGATATTTACTAAAGGAGTTGAGTAAAAAAAAGTCATATATATTACTGAAGAAAAATTATTAAGTCCTTTACATTTTATATGGATTTCTTAAACAATGAGGAATATATTCCTCATGGCGTCTCTGTGACGTAGAAGGTGGACAGCCTCTCCTCATGACGTCACCAACTGTCATATGTTTTCCTAGTTAGCAGACGATATTCCTCAAAACGGCAGTGGCTGGCATTGCCAGCAGCTGCACACCCAGGGTTGCCAGATGTACGACAAGCTTCACGGCCAACTTCACGCCATCTCACGGCCAAATCGGCCAAAATTCGGCCACAGCTTTTTGGATGGGAAGCACAGGGCTATTTTTGTAATCCACACAAAATATAAGTATCCCCTACAATATCCACTTAAAATGTCGTAATAAAACCAAATTTTCACTTAGAATTAAGAGCCCAATAATTACATAAACATAATATCTATAATCTACAGTGAAGATTTACCTTAATCTGAAATGGTGGTGGAGCATGATAATGGTGGAGAACTTGATAACACTAGTTGGCGTAAGCAAAAACGTCTTGTTAGTCATCGTCCCCTGGTTTGTAATATTTTCTACCACTGTCGTAGGACCCTTTCCATTTACTAGTGGACATTTTGAAAACTAGCACTCGGAATTTCAGAAAGTAACTCAGATGGCTTTGTAAGCTCTGCAGCTTAACCCATATGCTGGACACGTTCAGCCTGAACAACTCAAATATAAGAACTAACAACTAAGGTAGTAACTGCAGTATGTTACGTTATTTAATGGGAGAATGACAAGCACATGGTCGGTCTGGCTGGGCGTTCATTCTCTGTTCCTGGTTACAACGTGCCTAACACATTTCGTGTTTACACAAGCCTAAACACTTTCTGACTTTGGTAAGAAGTAACATAATATATAATGTATATATAATCAATAAAGGCAGCATATAAACATACATATATATAACACTATTTCTCCCTTTCAAAAGAGAGCATGGCTGCTACAAATCCTAAATAAACAAAACTTACAGAATTACATATGGCAGGGAAGAGGAGAATAGAACACAACAAATATAACTTCCTAACTAAACAGTTTTGAAAGGCCTGTTCACAATTCAGATAATTAGAGGTCTAATTTCATTACAGGTCTCCTAACTCTGTTTGATCTTCTAGGACTATTCCCTCCATCAAGTTTTACAGGGGTTTCACTTGCACTCTGTGCATTATCAGTGACAGACATATCATCACTACAATCAGTTGACACAGTGAGTGGATGCTGGGAAACATCATCTTTGACATCATCATCATGATGATCATCTGAAACTGTGTCAAGTTTATCATCATGTCCTGGTGCTACATTCATCTCGTCATGTGCCTGAATGATGTGATCCACATGAACATATCTCAAAGAGTTACCACATTTTACTAAATATGTCCTAGATCCACATACCTTGTCAATGACACCAGTTATCCACTTTGAATGTACAGTACCATAACCTTTAGCCATGTTCCTAACTCTCACCCTATCATTTACCTTGAACACTCTTTCACTGGAACCCTTATCATGATACATTTTTTGTTGAGCTTGTTTCCTCTCTACAACTTCAAACAAACTTGGCTTAACTAAACTTAATCTTGTTCTCAACTGTCTCTTCACCATTAACTCTGCAGGAGTACATCCTGTCACACTATGTAGCGTGGTTCTGTATCTGAGTAAGAAATTTGCCAGTCTGTGTTTCGTTGATTTTCCTACAGTTCCTTGAATTACCTGCTTGGAAAGTGCTTCCTTTACAATTCTAACTGATCTCTCAGCTGCACCATTAGAGGCAGGATGATAGGGTGGGGTCAGTACATGCTTTACACCGTTGAATCTCATGAAGTTTTTAAGCTCTGATGATTGGAATGGAGGACCATCGTCAGAAACTACGTCTTCTGGTATTCCATGTTTGGCAAATATTAATCTTAATTCATCAATGGTGCTACCAGCATTAGTGCTGTACATGTGCTTAACATTAATCCACTTTGCATGACTATCAATTAATACAAGAAATTTGTCTGTTCCCTTATCACAGAAGTCAATGTGTACTCTTTGGAAGGGACGGGTAGGCCATTTCCAGGTTTTCAAAGGTTTGCTGGGTGGCATACTCCTAACATTCTGATAAACAGAGCACTCACGTACCATCATTTCTATTTCACCATCCAGTTTAGGCCACCACACAAAACTTCTGGCCAGTACTTTCCTAGCACATATACCTGGATGTTCAAAATGCAGTTCATTCAAAATTTGCCCTCTAAAACACTGTGGAATTAACACTCTCATACCCCACAACACACATCCCTGTTCTACTGATAATTGACATCTCCTTAAGTGATACGGTTGAAAGTTTAAGGATGGACAAATCTCTGGCCATCCATTAAGTGTATACTCCAGGACTCTTCCTAATACAACATCTTTCCTAGTTTCATGAGCAATCATTCCGGAGGTGACTGGAAAATCTTCTGTTATCATGGTTACAGCATAACCCTTAGGCTCTACTCCATCATTTGATCCACTACATGGCAACCTTCACAAAGCATCTGCATTGGAATGATCATCTGAACGTCTGCACTGTATCTCATAGTCATATGCCGACAATATCAAAGCCCATCTCTGCATTCTTGCTGCAGCAAGTGTAGGAACAGGTGATTTAGGACCCAAAATTGCCAAGAGAGGCTTGTGATCAGTTATTAAAACAAAATTCCTCCCATATAGATACTGGTGAAATTTCTTTACTCCAAATATGATAGACAAAGCCTCTTTCTCTATTTGTGCATAATTTTTCTCGCTTTGGGTAAGAGTTCTCGAGGCATGTGCAATGGGTCTTTTTTCACCGTTATCCATTATGTGACTTATGACAGCACCTAATCCATTGCCCGATGCATCACAAGCAAGCTTTAGTGTTCTACTGGTATCATAGTGGACCAAAACATCAGTACTAGACAGAGCAGCTTTACAATCTTCAAATGACTTCTGAGTTGCACTGTTCCATTTCCATGGTATCCCTTTCTTTAATAGTTCATGCAGAGGGGCTAAAACTGATGAAAGTCCACTCAAGAACCTTGAATAATACTGCATCAAACCTAGGAAAGCTTTCAATTCACTGACATTTTTTGGAGCAAGTAAATTTACTATGGCTCCTACTTTATATTCTACAGGTCTCAGCCCTTCTGCATTCACTTTGTAGCCAAGATAAGTTACTTCTTTAGCTAGGAATGAACATTTGCTCTTGTTGAGCCTGACATTGTGTGCCAACAATCTTTCGAATACTGTGGCTAGGGTTTTGACATGATTTTGGATGTCACTGTCAACAATAAGGACATCATCCTGAAAACATAACACATTGGGAAGACCCACAAGAATTTTGTCCATGATGCACTGAAATAACTTTGGTGCACTTTTAACACCATAAGGCAACCTTTTGAACCTATACAATCCTTTATGAGTGTTGATGGTAAGGTACTGTTGACTTTCAGCATCAACAGAGACCTGAGCATATGCTTGGGACAAGTCTAACTTAGTGATAATGGTTCCACCTGTTAGTGCAGCAAACAAATCTTGAGATGTGGGTAAGGGATATTGCTCATCCTCAACAGCTTGATTAATGGTAACTTTATAATCACCACATAGTTTAACAGATTTATCAGCTTTAGGTACAATTACTATTGGAGCAGCCCAATTGCTCTTGGTGGTTTTCACAATAATTCCCTCACTCACAAGCCTGTCTAATTCCTTCTCAACCTCACCTTTCAATGCATAAGGAACAGGTCTGGACTTAGCATATATGGGTGTAACATCTTTGTCAATGGTGATATGAGCTTCATAACCCTTTATACCATCCTGTCCCTTTACAAATAAAATCTTGTATTTTTCAAGCAATTTCTCAAGACCTGGAATACTGTTACACATCCTAACACTAAATATCTCCTTCCAGTCCATCTCAAGTTCACACAACCGGTTCTTACCTAACAAAGTTGGTCTATTCACATAACTAGCTATAATTAATGGCCACTTTAAATTCTGATTTTTGTACTTTACCTCACATTCTAATTTACCTTCTGTGTTCAAAATCTCTCCAGTATAAGTTCTCAACTTGACACCTGAGTCTTCTAAAGGCACATGCGCAAATAGTTTCTCATACATATCTTTACTCATATGGAGAAATCAGCTGCAGTATCCATTTCCATGGTTACAGTTGTGTCATTAATACACAAGTCCACATTATACCTATGTTTAACTTTCTCTTCACGACTGGTGTAAATAGTAAACACATGGGCACTCTCATCATTATCAGATCCAAAATTACAAACACTCTAATGAATACTGTTTTTCATTTCCTTCTCTCCACCTTCAATGGCATGTACTCTACCTTTATCACTTCTACAGGCAGGAGCAATATGTCCAATACGTTGACAATTGTAACATTTTGAATTCTTGAACTTACACTGAAAACTTTCATGTTTCCCTCGGCACCTCTTACATTTTAAATCAGCATGTGTTCCTTGTTTTGTGGTATACTTATTCATTTTAGCTACAATTACTTTACACACTGAGCCATTACTGCTAACTGTTTCATTACCAGCATTGGGAACAAATTCTCTGGTGTTTTTCTCGGACATATCTATGCTTGTAGCTATCTGACATGTACTTTCAAAAGTTAAGTTAGTGGTGTTCATTAACTTATTCTGTATTTTTTCATAATTCGGGCCTATTACAAACCTGTCTCTTAGAGCTCGATTCAAGAACTGTCCGAAGTTACAGTGAATGGATAACTTCTTCAAAGCTACTATATAATTACTTACTGATTCATCTTTACCTCTATCTCTGGTGCCAAATATGTAACTTTCAGCGATCTCAAGTGGAGCAGGATCAAAATGTTGCTTCAGAATCTTGGTAATGTGAAACAGTGAGGAGTCCTTGGGTTTGTCTGGAGTAAGCAGATTGACCAGAGTAGAATAAACATTAGCTCCTACCTCTGTCAAAAAGATTGCTTTCCTTTTCTCTTGAAGGGCTTTCTTCTTCTGAGCATCACCACCGTTGTCCATTAATTCATCTGCCAGAAAGAAGAAGTCCATTCTCTCACAATATGATGTGAAATCTTCCTTGTCTGCATCATACTCCCCCAATCGTCCGATGTATCCACTGACGCCAGCCATGGTTGCTCTCTTCACTTAAATTCTCCAGGTTCAGAGTAGCCTTCCCTTCAGTGGTCACTATCCTCTCTTCAAGGACTTCACCAACACTTTGTGAATCCCATCCTCGTCGCCAGTGTAGTATCTTGCGTTATTTAATGGGAGAATGACAAGCACATGGTCGGTCTGGCTGAGCGTTTATTCTCTGTTCTTGGTTACAACGTGCCTAACACATTTCGTGTTTACACAAGCCTAAACACTTTCTGACTTTGGTAAGAAGTAACATAATATATAATATATATATTCAATAAAGGCAGCATATAAACATACATATATATAACAGTAACTAGAAAGATCAGTTAGCTCAGTAGGTCACGTAAACATGTGAAAAGGTGAGGTCACTGATCAGGTGAGGTCGTGACAAGGTCAGGTCACTGAGCCAGTACTTTCATTATGAAATTTGAAAATCTGCTAGACTGTTCTTCAAAATCCACTAGATGAGGAATTACTACGTGTTTTACAAAATTCGGCCAAAATACAGCCAAATAGTTTGGACGTGACCATCCATTTTTTCACAGCCAGGCGAAGTTTTTTACGGCCTAATTAGAGAAATTTGGCCGTGGGAACGGCCATCTGGCAACCCTGTGCACACCCCCCCCCCCCCCCCGCCTCCTGCGCCTACACTCACCAACTCACACACTGACTGCAGTCATTTCTTTGTATATATATATATATATATATATATATATATATATATATATATATATATAATGTAATATTCAGAAATTTCAGTGTAATTTCAAACGCCGCGCCATTGGTGATACTGGGTTTTCAAGGTCGTCTGAGGGAAGACCGGGCTCTCGCATGTAGCGAGAGTTTGTCTTACTAGGCCTATACAATATTAAATATAATTTACCGAAGTAATATGGAGGCGAATTATGAAATTAAATATCGGTTATTAAATTAAAAATAATTATAGATCGTTTCCCAGTCTGATTATTTCGCTTACATCCTAATTAAGCTGTTTATCGTCTGGTAAATAAGTCACTCCTGAAAAACGTGAACCAGTGAGCAAGCGTGGCTGGGGAGTTGTGAGAGAGGTCAAGGACCACCTCTTTGCTGTACCAAGGAGAGACGGATCACGTGACCTGGTTCCTTCGTTTATTTAACATCAGTATTAACAAGTAAGTTTTATTCAATCTCAAAGCTAGATAGGGCGGTAGGAACAAACGGTGATATGAGACAATACCTAGCAGCTCGGGTTTTTCAGGGTTCTGTAGACCCCAAGCGGTATGATAACGTCCACTGGCGGTATCAGACACCAGTGGTGAAGCGAGCTGTATGACCGTCCACTGACCTGGGTTTGAGCCACCTGTTGAGTATGGTGAGTTGGAGTGAACCCAGCTGTCTAGGTGCCCAACTAACGACGTGACGATCGTTTGGGGTCATCAGCTTTCCTCTACCTCGGCTCACAATACCACAAATCTTCAAGCAGCTTAGTGAAAACCTTTTACTAACGGGAAGCTAAAGCTTCTCTCAACTGTACAAGATCTGATTGTCTCACTCCCTTCCGTTTCATGGATGTCCTGGGGGTAAAGTGAAGCCAGCTGAGTGATACAGGGTCACACACTGGGACCAAGAGTCCGGTGGAACTTAGAGGTACATTTCCAAGGCTGAGAAAGGCTGGTTTGGGCCTTAAACTACGGGTACCTGTTGGTTGTGCCTTAAAAAACTACGGAGTGCAGGTGGAATCTATGTGTTAGGTTAGGAAGCATGGTTCACGGGTATTGGTAGACTCAGTAACTTCTTGATAATAGTGATAATATTTTTGTGTGTAGTTAATACTATTTTTTCAGTTACTGATTTTGTCTTGTTGTGTGTAGTTAATATTTCTAAAATAATTTTGATAGTATTGTTTTTTAATGTTGTGTCACTAATTGATGCCAGGGAATGAGGGAACTGTTTTTCAGATGAGGTTCCTCCTCTGTTGTAAGTGATGCTTTGATTTAGTTCCTTTAATGCATTTAATATGTTTTTATAATTTCAATTTCAGGTATAACCTTTGTTCCCCAGAGTAGTGTTTAAGTTAGGTTAGGAGGTGTGAATCTGTTGGGTAATACAATTTTGTGGAGTGCCCTGAAGGCCTACTCAGGGTGGAGTTAATAAATTGTTATTTTTTTATACTATTTTCTCAGTCCTTGATATAATTTTGTTGAGTGCCCTTAAGGCCTATTCATTGTAGAGTTATTAATTTCTTATTTTTTAAAATACCATTTTCTCAGTGACTGATATTATTTGTTAACAACCCTTAAGGCCTGCATCTGTTGGTGTAACATAATTATATTGAGTGCCCTTTAGGCCTATTCATGGTGGAATTAATAATTTCTTATTCTTATACCACTTCCGCAGTGGTGGATATTATTTTGTGAAAACCCTTAAGGCCTGTTTCATGTGTGCAAGCAACACTTCTTAATACTTTGAATTTATTGTTGTCTAATGAGGCAGTGTCGGAGTTTCTAATAATTTCAATATCATGTATAACTTTTATTTCCCAGAGTAGTGTTTTAAGTTCAGGTTAACAGGTGCGCATATGTTGGTGTCTGTAGTGTTGGAGGGAATATAAGTGTCTAAATTTTACAGTGTGTCTCATTCATCCCAGTCACAGACGCTATCCTTCCACGGGTCACGGACAATTCATTTTGTTAGTAAATTTAAGTGTTCTTGTGCTGGTTCGGGATTTTTCTCAAAGGGGCTCTTCCACTGCAATTTCCATCTAATCATTAATAAACCCCAAGTCAAGTGAGAAATTAAAGTCCAGTAAATTTCTGACCGGTTACATACATATATATATATATATACATATATATATATATATATATATATATATATATATATATATATATATATATATATATATATATATATATATATATATATGTACATATATATATATAAATGCAATTAATTTTTTTTCTCAGATCTGGTTGATACGACGGGCTGACCGGTCAACACTGATTTGAGATACAATATAAAGATAAAGTAATTATGCCCCGGGCCTCACGCAGGAGTGTCCCTAGTGCCCGGATGAATCACACGGATGACAGCTCTACAGAGATGGATGACTAGTCAGAGCGCGATGCCCCACCCTCTCCCAACACATCTCCCAGCCACACCCCTAGACCCTCAGCCTTGTCTTCAGAGATAATTGCCCTGATGAAGCTTATGAGGGAGGAAAGGCGTGAGGACGAAGCGAGAAGACGTGCTGAGGATGAAGAGAGGAGACAAGTCGAATCAAACAGATACCACCAAAGGAGATTGGAAGATAGCGAACGGTTTGCAGCTTTCATATCTAGCGTCACTGCTAATCAAGCCCTTGGCCCTTCCACTGCTCCGGTACCGACTGGCTCAGATACCTCGTCAACGCCCTCTGCCAAAGTGGTTGTCCAACCCTCACCCACCTTGAAGCCTGATGAGACTTTCCAGACTTTTCGTGAGTGGCGACGACGGTGGACTGATTATGCTTCAATGGTGGATCTCCAGAGCTTGCCACAGCCTAAACAACTCATTCAGCTACGTATGTGCCTGTCTTTGGGAATGCAGTATGTGTTGGAACATACATTGCAAGTGCCACCGACGTCTTTGTTGTCTGTAGAGGAGGTACTGGATGTTCTACAATGGCACATCAAAGGTCAGCGGAATGAAGCTCTCCACAGGAGGGAAGTGTTTAGCTGTAGACAGATGGAGAGCGAGACTTTTGACGATTTCTATGTACGACTCAAGAGAGCCTCGGAAGAGATAGACATATGTCCCGGTAATCACCAGTAGTGCGAGGAGACCCAGTTGAAGCAGGTGATCCTGATGGGTGTTAAGGACGAGGAGCTTGTCCAACGCCTCACATCCCTCGACTCTTTTTCTTCTCTCAAGGATGTATTGAGGCTGCCAGGTGTGCCACCTCTGCCATCCAAGCTCCCCCTACAGCTGTACTGGCTATGTCCCAATACAAGAAAGACAAGAAGTCTACCCCAACGCCTATGCCCACCCCGCCCACGCCCGGCTCCCTCTGCAACAGCTGTGGTAGGCAGCACGAAACACAGGTGTGTCCAGCTGTGACCGCAAGGGCCACTGGTCACTTACAGTACGGTGCCCAGCCAATTGCGTCCAGTGCAATGTGTGTGGTTGTCTGGGACACTACGACAAGTGTTGCCCGACCAACAAACCCAAGGGACAGCGTCGGCAGAAGCAGCAGTGCCCTTCCACCAGTGACGGCCGCCCACAGTCGCCAAATCAGAGACACTTATACTGAGCATGTTAATATATAATACTATCTTTACACCCTCGAGTCACGCTCCCAACTATCCTCATGCTACAACCCTACTTCTATAGATTCTTACTTTACCTATTTATATGAGATTTTACCTCATTATAGTGCTTTTCAATGTACCGCCCGAATCACTAGTATGAAAGGAAACTTATTTTCGGCAGGATGTGAGAACTTTATCTCCTTAATTAAGAACTGTTTAATTGCCAAATTTAATACGAAACTACGTTGTAGCAAAATAATAAGTTTACCAAATATAAATAATTATTATTTATTGTTTAGGAGATAAAACATTTTTAGGCCTTAGATATTTCACGCCAATAATGGCCACGCGGCAACGCTTAGATCTACGCAAGACTTGCCATGTGCAGCAGACCAGCACGAACTCTAAGGGGAGACCAGCATCCTAAACTTGAGCAGGATAGGCCGACTTTAACTTTCATGAAGACAGGACGTATCAACTGCCTCCCTGCCCATTTGATATCCAAGTACCTTCTATCAACTGATATTGCGTCTACTTAGGTTTATATCTTTTGTGTATTTAATGATGTATGAGAAGAATGAGCACCAATCGAGCGTCTGAAGTTATGATGATCTAAACAACGTCGGCCCTAAACGGCTCCAGAATGTTCCACCGTCACAAGCTAAGATCATCTACTGTATATATTTTTTATATTTTCTGAGTAGGATTTTAGACCATCAAAACCTGATTGAATATTATCACAGGTACAATTCAGCTGTTTTTTATATTTTATTTTTGCCTTTACATTTTAAGGTGGCATAAAAGAATCCTTGAGGAACAACATATATTACTAGGACAATACGACAAACTCTGTCCTCCATTAAAGTTTTTTTTTTTCCCCGGGATTAGCCCACTACGGCATAGGTCAATGACACACATGAGGGCCTGAAGGAGATAATATAATAATAATAATATAATAATAATAATAATAATAATAATAATAATAATAATAATAATAATAATAATAATAATAATAATAATAATAATAATAATAATAATAATAATAATAAAATAATAACAATAATAATAATAATAATATTATTATTATTAATAATAATAATAATAATAATAATAATAATAATAATAATAATAATAGCGATAACAACGATAATAATAATAATAATAATAATAATAATAATAATAATAATTATATTAATAAAAAACACAATAATAATAGAGGCCCATATAAAAAATGATCAACAGTGAGAAACGATGTACTGAATGTATGTTGTGTTGTCAAAGTAAGAGAAACAATAAAGATCCTGCAATTGTGTATAAATGTGGCAGAAAGTCAGATCAGCAACCTGGGACTTGGTCACAATTTTTGTGATGCCATATGGCAGCAGGATCTACCATTAGACTATGCATTATGCTTCTCGTCCGGCAGCCAAACTCCAGACAATGTTTTTTTTACTAATTGTACATAATTTGAGGGTGCTGAATCCAAATCTGCCGGGTGCCACTTTGTCACCCTTGGGGAAAATGAGAAAATGATGGCGTTCAAGATGGCCGCCGAATACATAAAGTTTTATATTTCAGCCCCTAAGCATCATAGAACAACTATATTTTGGTTGATTTTTTGGTATTCAAGGTCAAGGAAAGGTGTTTGAAGATGCCCACGAAAACTGGGAGTCATCCCAGCACAAAATTTCACGCCTGCTGAATGAACGTTTTAAACTCCTGAAGACAAGTTTGACCGTGTTCAACGCGTTGAGAAACCCAATCCCTCCCGCCCCCGCGACATCATAAACAATTCTCATCCCCCTCTGACCATGACAAAGTGTTTTATCAACGCAGTAAGCTGAAAGGCACCCCTATCTTCGTCAATGAGGACCTCTGCCCAGGTACGAATAAAGCCCGTCTACAGAAAATGGACCAGTTTAAAGAAGCCAGGAAACAAGGGAAACACGTGACATTCAGTCCTAAACCCTTGTTGTGAGGGGCTTTATGGCAAGTGGACACCCGCCCACTTACCCACCCGCTGTACCAGCCCCCTCCCCCCGAAATAGTTGAACGACTCTCACATACATACAACGATCCAAGAGAATTCGGGTGTCGAGTTAAGAGACAGAAAGGCTGCAGCCGTAACGAGTCATGATATATGATCAACTGACCAAGCAGGAAGTAAAATATATGACGACAAAGACAAAGAACCCATATTCAGGGACATATGGAGGAACATCTTCCGAATCAATGAAGAGAACAGGGGATTTGATGGTACCCACTAGGAGCTCGTCCTTGATGAACTCAGGGGCCAGACACACCGCACTCAGCCTTCCCCTGAAATCATATGGGAGGATCTGAGAGTGGACAGCCCACTGTCCAAACCAATTACTTCGGAAGAACTCAACACAGTCATCTCCAATACCAAAAATAAAGCCCCTGGCTATTCAGGCATCACCAATGAGATCCTCAGCCACATAAACTACCCGGCCATGGAGAGACTGAAAACCACAATGAACGCTTGCCTGACCTCGGGGTACTTCCCAACTTAATTCAAAGAGGTCATTATTACCCTAAAACCAAAACAAGGAAAGAACCCCGCCGTCCCACTAAACTACAGACTGATCTCCCGCCTCGAAATAACTGGAAAAATCCTAGAAAAAATCATCAATAACCGTCTGAGAAATCACCTGGGAGGAACCAACAGAGTCAACTGTGGACAATTTGGGTTCAGGAAAGGGAAGTCTACTACAACAGCGACAGCCCTGGCATGTGAAAACATAGCCAGAGCCGCAGCGAGTGGTAGACAATGTAATCTAACTCTCCGGGATGTAGCGAAGGCATTTGACAAAGTCTGGCATGACGGTCTAAAATAATAAGATTGTCTAACTCGGACAGGAGAGGCCTTCCCACTCATGAGCGGAGTCCCTCAAGTGACACCCCACCTCCCACTAGAATAGGTAACGAAGATATTATGTATGCAGATGACATCACTCAAATAACAACACATCAAGAAAAATCGCGAGCGTTACAGGTCGACAACACCAGACGGGAATTAGAAAGGGTAAATAATCGAAATATCGAAAAACAATGGAAAATCCAAACCAGTCTCCCGATATTCACAGTGATACCCTTATGCAGAAGGAAAACCCATCCATTAGTAACCAATAATGCTCAGATAGAATACAAAAGCAGAAGCACCCTCCTGGGCCTGCATATATCCACGACAGGTTACTCCCATCATGTCCACACCAGGAAGGAAAAGGCAAGAAGAGAGCTGAGAAAACTATACCGCTTTAAAGCGCTTCCTGAACAAATAAAACTCCGCCTGGTGACATCATTTATCATACCGATATTAACTTATCCAGCAGCACCTCTTCATACTTTGAGCACCACTCAAATATTAAAATTACAGGTGGTCCAAAATGAAGCCCTTAGATTCGTCACAGGTGAAAGATACCCCTTCACTAGAACTACAGCCGAGATGCATAGAGACCTGAGAATAAAACCCATCAACCAGCAGCTGCACACCCTGGCCAGCAGAGTCTGGCAAAAGATAGAACGATCAGAGCAAGAACACCAGATTACGACAACAACCATACATGGGTCCCAAAAAGTTACCAAATCTCATAAGGTCATTACCACCCCCGATCTATACGGCCAGGCAATAGACAACCTCCCTACACCAGCATCCGCCAGTAGGGTCGGCAGAATATTAAATAAGGCCTTCAAAACGTTTACCCATATATGGGATAGGGTAGGATGTCAAGTGCCTGTTTCGACAGACAATAACTAATCTATGACACAACCCTAACACACTATTAGCTTAGCTAACCCACAGCAAGGCGGTCAGCCCGCCCTCTCCTAACTCCTCCTAATGGTGTGTAAAGCAAGAATTTATAGTAGTAGGGTTGTAGCCTGAGGAAAGTTGGTAGCGTGACTCGAGGGTGTAAAGATAGTAATAATTTTAACATGCTCAGTATAAGTGTATTATATAAAACACCAATGCGTGTTACAGCTTTATTTTACTAGTTCAACTGAGGGGCTGGTAATTGGGGGCTCGTACACAATATATAGTAGATTAGGTATATTCATATTACCTAACAAGTAAATGGGCATTGCCACATGTCAATCATTGGGAAGGTTCAGGATCACCGCATTACTATCCTCTACACAACCAGCACTTAATTTGACACAATGAGTAGATAGCACACCGTCGATGGACTGGGCTGAGACCTAATTGCACTTATTGTCGGCATTCTTCAATGCAGCTGGTGAGACGACGAGGGGGACTGGGGAGCGAGTGTTGCTGGCCCCTCACTGTTTTGATTAACGGAAGAAGCTGGAGGCCCCATATATTGAATGTCTCAGGCCGGTAGATGTCCTCTCTTAATTAACATTAATGTGGGTGTGTCTAGACCAGCTTGTTTGGTCAGTTGTCAGGAGTACTGGATTGGATTGGATTGCCCACGAGGGAGCTAGTGTATTGGGCACCCTCTTACATCCTATGCAAGGTGAAGCGTAGAAGCGTTTACAGCGCACATCTGGGAAGCATGCGGAGTTCATGCTTGCCTTTATGACTCATGCATTAATGGCCCAAAAGCCTGAAGGATTTGTCAGCAAGTTACATAAAGTGACAGAATGATGAGTGTGTGGGGGGAAAATTCCCGGTACAATTTATCTGTTTATGGCAAAGTGTGGCAGGTCCCTAATAATGTCAAGTGCCAGGCCTGCCACTGTGTGGAGGGATATGTGGTCAGGGAGGGAAGAGGTGTTGGTAACGGCTGGGGACCTGCAGGAGTAGGTCATAGGGCAAGTGAAGATGTAGTGAGAGAGTGTGTGAGAGTCGGTTGACCACAAAGTTTAGAAACAGTGCGACCAGGCTCAGGGTTGCCATTGTACTAGGCGTGGCGAAGTACAATGAGGGGGGGGAGGTGATATGGTGTGATGGAACAGGTACAGTAGGGGTGGAGGGAGGCACATAGGCATTGACAAGTTGAGGGTCATACCTTTTAGTGTGATTGTGAGGGCGTGTGCGTCGACATGCCGGTGGGGTACGGGTAGCCGGGGGTGGTGTCCAGTAGGTAGCCCTGGTGGAGACAGGACAGACACAGGAGCGGGTGCGGCTTGCGGTGGGTGGAGGACAGTGGAGATGTTCCGGGTACTTGGTTCGAACTACAGGAGCGAACATAAACACCTGTAGAGTTCTGTAGGTTCTATTCAACAGAATTATACAAGGGTGCCCTTACAAGCACAGGTAGTCCCTACACTCCTATGTGGGTCAACTGACCTCTCTCTGACCTCTCAGGCGACATGTGGTAAGTGGTACGGTAGTGGATTCCTCCCCTACAAACACTTGTCGCTGAGTAGCCGACCCGCGAATTCCCCAGTGTATGCCTCGTGGTCTAGGTCAACCAGCGCCGCCTTACATGGCGGAGGTCAACTATTAAGCCACGCCTACCTCCGCTATATAAGATCTGACCTCGTGGTGACCTACCTCTCTCTTTCTACCTACAGCCAGTCATCAAGTAACACCACCTCCTCCGCTCCTGCCTGGCGGCCCTCGCTCCCGCCGGCGAGCATGGCGACCCACAAGCTGGTCCTCCTCTGAGCATCCTCACCAACCAACTCTCTCTACACCACGCTTGTAACCACGCTGCCACTTCCCAGCACCAAGCTGCACTGTACATCCAATACAATATGTATACAGAGAGCACATTGTGAGTTTCCTTTCTCCATCCTGTCACGTGCCTGTGGCGCTCGGGAACTGGCATAGCGTGAGGCATATGTTCACGCCTACATTTCATACAAGCTATTAATAAATTGTTAATTGTACTTATTATATTATTATTGTTCTTAGTTACTTAGGTTAATTATATATTTATGTATGTTATTAATATGCATCATTGTCTTACTCTGTTAAGTCCACTCAATAGTAGTATTAATTAATTATATAAAATATCCAGCAAATGTCCTGAATCACGTGATATGAGACGCTCTCCTCCCGGCTTGGGCACGCTTCCCCAGTAGCGAAAAACCGTGGCATAGGGTAGACGTGTCCATTCGTTCTCTAGCCTTGACCCTTGTCTAGTGCTTTATCCAGTCTTCTGCAATGCCCTAGGGGTATCAGGTATTAGTGACACGTTTAGTTAGGCTTAGGAAGGGATCCTGGTGGTAAGGAATCTCCTGTTTGGTCGGAATAATCATTTTGTAGTGATTGTTGTATATATATATTTCATATGTCTGTGTAATATAGTAATGTTAAGTAATATTTGTTTGGTCTAACTCCTTACAGTATATTTTCGCCCTTCCGGCATCACTCTTATATTATTATACACTTACTTATTCCCTTAAATTCATGTTTGCTAGTCATTACTCCCTTTAGAACATAAATTGAATTAATTAATTATCTTCCCTTTTGTGATTCACTTATTTCAACTGTTCTTACTTTTTCCAGTACATTTAGTTGAGTAGGTTTTTGGTGAGGATAATTATTGCCGTGTTCCCTATTTGTACCTTTATTTGTTAATAACTTGGGGTAGGATTCACTTCCCAAGTATAAAGGGTAGTGGGATCGTGACAATCCCATCCTGAGTGTGAACCAACATCTCGTACCCCACAGTACATTAGCAGCTTCCAGATGTCGCCAGGCACATTATCTAAGCGTATGGTGACATGAAACAGGGGCATTGCCACATGGTACTGACTAGAGAAGTAATGTATATAAGTAGCATACATACAAGGTATACATACAACATACATAATATACATACAGACAGTGTGAGGCACCATGTGTCGTGTAGATGAGGCAGGACTTCGCTTGGGCGCAGCAGGACACACCAGGGCAGGCCCGGTAGGTGCTACACCAGTAGTGAAGGCCGCCGGCGGTGGAGTAGGCCGTGAGCAGGGGGGGGGGGGGGCTCACAGAGGGACTACCAGCTTGTGTCAAACCAGAAGAGAGGAGTGACTGGGTGGCAACAGAGGACAAGAGTAGGTCGGAGATGGACAGAGTGTAGTGAAGAGTCCTTCTTGGAAGAGGGATATGATATGTGTCATGTTACTGGGGATTGTGGGGGGGGGGGGGGCACCGGTGGGAGCACAAGGCCTGACAGCATCAGAGTACAGACGGGGAGGAGGCCCAGTAGACGGCCGGGACTGCTGTGTTGCAGCCAGGTGAGGCCAGGCAGTGGCAGATGTTGTTGAAGAACGCGTTGCGAAAGGCTGTACTTGCTTCGGCAGTACATATACTAAAATTGGAACGATACAGAGAAGATTAGCATGGCCCCTGAGCAGGAGTACTGGTTGGATAGTAGTTCCTTGAATTAACAAGGTCATAACCCCGGCTGGTGGCGAGAACTCTTCCCTTCCTGACCGTGATCTCTGTTGAGTCAGGTCTTAATGTCACCTTAGTTACCGTAGAGTGGGTCATCTTGTGTGGGTGAACACCTGCTCCCCTAGTTACTTCTGTTTTTTCTTTTTTTTGATACTTGGCCTCCAGCCTCCCCCAATAGCCACACCATCGCAACCATTTAATTACCTTACTATTAAATATCCTAATACATAAGAAGCTATCTGTGGGATACTCAGGTGGTCCTTACACTCAGGGGTAAAGGAAACACACTGATGTCAAGTCCGTAAGTTCTATTTCTGGTACAAACACAAAAAGGAGTTAAGACAGGAGTAAACAGCATCCTATCTTGGAATCTCTCTGGGTATCTCTCTCTGCGCATGAGCATACAGGGCGCATGTGCCCAAAGCCTGAACTAACAGTCGGTGACACAAGGGAGTATGATTATATAACATATAATACAGAGACCTGAATCAATAATGGTAAATAGTACAGAGTTACATATTACAGCCATATTCGTCTCATATATCTACACCTCCCTCCCCCTCACGCTCGTAGTGCAATCTCGAGCGGACTCTTTTTCCAGGAGCCTTTGAGAGTGACGTGGGAAAACTGGGGGGTCACTGAATGAGGACTTACTTTTCTCGTCCAAGAAAGGGTTCACAGGGATGTGGGGGAGGGGTTCACCACTAAGGAACGGTACTGAACGAAGGAAGCGGCGATTCCGCCACCAGACCTGACCACTAGGGAGACAGACCTCGTAATCCCTGGTCTTGCCGCAGCCCATGACAACCCCGACCTTGTCCCAGCCGTGAGACGTCGGGTCTTGAACCGGAACTGTTTGCCCGATACTCAACCTGGGAAGGGGTCGGGCGTGCTGATCGTACTGTGCCTTTACCTGGTCAGCACGGGCGGCTGCACGACGATCGCAGTCCTCGGTCTTGGCCTGCCACTCCCTCGAGAAGGACTCAGGATGGGCAGGGACACATGACCGTAGTGGGTGGCCGTATAACATCTGTGCTGAGGAGCGACCTGTGAAGTTGGGGGTATTCCGCAATTCCAATAAACCCCGGTCAAACTTCTCACAGTCAATGTTGCCTGAGGGTGCCGTCTTGAGGATGAGATGCTTAACGGACTTTACGGCAGCCTTGGCGTGTCCATTGGACTGGGGATAATGTGGCGAGAACACCACATGATGAACTCACCATCGCTCCATGCAGTCCCGGAAGTCGTTGCTGGTGAACTGGGGCCCGCCGTCAGTCCTCAGGCAGAGAGGGACACCAACTTCCCGGAAGTAGCGACAGAACATACGTACTGTGTGAGAGGCAGTAATGTTGCCTCCACAGGGAACGACAACAGGCCACACTGAGAGCCGGTCGGCGATGACGAGAAAGGACTTTCCCGCCACAACGAAGAAATCCGCAGAGACGGACTCAAAGGGCCTTGTAGGGTTGTCGTTGTTCATGAGGGGTTCCTGCTGCTGATTAGGCTGCAGCACCTGGCATGGCTCGCAGACTTGAACGGAACTAGCGATGTCGGAGTCGATGCCTGGCCAAAAAACAGCTTGTCTCGCCAGGCGCTTCGTAGCTTCCACACCCCTGTGGCTGTCGTGCAGGCGGGCTAGGGTGCGGCGGCGGAGGGCGGCAGGAACCACAATTCTTGCTCCATACAAGACGAGGTCGCCATCAGCATAGAGGTCGTCCCGTATCTTCCAGTATGGGAGTAAAGAGCTGTGTAAGTCGTACCGGTTGGAGGGAAATCCCGAGGTCACGCAGTTCAGTAGATGGATGTACGAAGGGCCGTTCTTGCCGCGGTTCGGAGTTCCTGAAGAGTCCTGCGGTGGAGACTCTTCTGAGATGACGGCGTTCACGTTCACTACAGTCCTGAGGTGTGCAGTAGCATCAGCACATGCGATCTCGTCCTCTGGTGTGGGGTGGCTGACTGGGGCTCGTGACAAAGCATCAGGGATGCAGAGCAGCTTGCCCGCACGCCACACAGCTGTGAAGAGGTCGGGCGAGATCTTCTCCTTAAGGCGTTGGAGGCGGGGATTCTCGACCGCATCCAAGGAGTAGTGGTTCAGGATCGGGATGAGTGGCCAATGATCCGTCATGAGGTTGAAGTGTTGTAGGCCGATCAGATACAACCTACATTTGGACATGGCCTAGACGGCGGCTAACAGCTCCAGTTCGATGGTGGCGTAGCGAGTCTCGGCGTCAGTGAGAAGCCAAGAGCCACACTGAACCAGACGAAGGCGTCCATTGCCGTGGTCCTGTAGCAGAGCGTATCCAATCCCGTACAGGCGAGAGGCATCAGTCTGGAGGACAACTGGCAGGGCCGGGTTGAAGGAAGCGAGAACAGGTGGGCTAAGGAGAGCTGTCTTGACGCGACGGAATACCTCATCATGGTCAGCTGTCCAGGTGAATGTTCTCTTGGGGCTCATCAGGGGGCGTAGGGGCTGTGCTGCAGCGGCGATGTTGGAGGTGAACTTAGCCAACTGGTTTACCAGGCCCATGAACGAGCGGAGGTCGGTCAGGTTGGCAAGGGTTGGGAAGTCCCGGATCGCGCTTTCCAGGATCAGCCGAGATGCCCTTGCCTGAGAGGGTGTACCCACTGAAGTTCACACTAGGTGCAGCGACAACAAACTTATCCTTGTTGAGGGTGATCCCGTACTTGCGGCACCTGGTGAGCATCTGGTGAATACGCTCAAGATGCATGGAGTAATCCTCGTTATATAGGAGCACGTCGTCGATGACCTTGACACAGTTCGCCACACCCTGAAGGGCCATGTCACCACGGAGGCAGAAAGCATCGCTAGTAGCCGCGAAACCCATAGGTCCCCTGCAGTGTTGAAATCGGCCATACGGTGTTATGAACGTCGTGAGGTACTGATCTTCTTCCGCAAGTTCCATCTGCCAGTACCCACATAAGGCATCTGCTGTAGTAAAGTACCTTGCCTTCAGGTCCACACTGCATATAGAGGCGAAGGGTGTCGGTGAAGGGTGGGTCGGGCGGGAAACTTGGCTATTCAGCTTGGTGAAGTCGACGGTGATACGAACTCCAGTAATGTTCTTGGCGACTGCTACCATGGGATGACACCAATCCGAGGGGTCGTCACCAGCAGGCTTAATGATCCCCTGGGCTACCATAGAGTCGAGTTCCTTCTTAACTTGGCTCTGGAAAGTGAAGGGTATCTGTCTCGGTGTGTGGATGGCAAAAGGTACTGCGTCATCCTTCAAGTGAATTCTCATGGGGGAGCCAGCCATTGGCTTGAGTGGAGCCGTCTTGAGGTCCTCCTTGGAAACCAGCACGTCCTTGAATTGCAGTAGGAAGAACTCCCTGGCTGCAGAAGGTGACGTATTGGGTGGGAGGGGCAGCTCCTTGCACCTGTTGACATGTTTTATTTCCAGAATTGGCTTAGGGAAGTCTGAAGATATTATGGCCAACTCTTGACAGTGGCCATAAGACAGTAGTGGCATCTGAACACCTTTGTTGACCTGAAACCTGGCAGAACATGACTGATTACCTAAGGTGAGGGTAGCCCAGAGCAGGTGCCATTGTAGAACCGTCTGCGGTGAGCGTTGTAGAAATTGACGGTGGTTGCAAGCTGCTCCTAGGGATCCGCAGAATGTTGAGGTGTCTTGTGCCGATGACTGTGACGTCCGCACCTGTGTCAGGAAGCATCTGGATACGGGAAGTAATGTCGCCGTATGACAGGTGTACACAGATGGGCTGAGGTGTCTTGCTGACAGGGGAAGAAGAGGATCCCATGCGACGACAGCGCTTATTCTTCGCCGCCTGAGATTTGCAAGTAGTATCATTCTTCTTCTTTGACCGACAGCATTTGTCATAGTGTCCAATGCGGCTACAGGAGCGGCACTGAACGTTGTTGGCAGGGCACTTCAGTGTCCTAGCCCAATGACCACGACGGCCACAGTTATAGCAGGTGCTGTCAGCGGCAGGGCATTCAGAACCATGCCGACGAGCACAATACTGGCAGGAATGACCTGGCGTCGAAGTCTGAAATGATGCTGAAGATTGATGCGAAGCTGAAGTCGGATGTGAAGCTGAAGTCCGGTCACGTCCTTTGTTCTTCTTATATGCGGAGATGGCACACAGCTGGTTAGATGGAGCACGAATGGCAGAAGTCGCACTTCTGGTGGCTTCGTAAGAGCGGCAGGTGGTGACAACATCCTGTAGAGAAGAGGCAGTGTCGAGGGAGATAAGCTTCTGAATTAGCTCTTCGTCCCGCACGCCCATGAGGATAATCATCTTCAGCTGTGTTTCCTCACAAGTCAACGAGTTCCCAGGACAAACGTCAGCCTCCTCAGCGATGCGTCTGAGTCGTACGTAAAAATCGGCAAACGACTCACCCTCCAGCTGCTTACAACTGAGACGTTCTCTCCTACGGAGAGTTTCGTTACGGAGGCCCTTGATATGCGTCTGTAAAGCATCCAAGACGTCCTTCACACTCTTGTCTATGCCGTGGGGAATTTGCAGGGTGTGCTCCAGGATACGTTGCGTCTCTAGGGTGAGACACATCCTCATCTGGATCAGCTGTTTCTCCCTAGGCAACCTTGATAAATCGACCATCATCGAATAATCGTCCCACCTCCGACGCCATTCACGGAATACCTGGAACGAGGCATCAGCTTGGAGTGGTGGTGGACTCTGAGCGAGTGCTTTCTGTGGGGGGGGGGCAAAGAAGTTGAAGAGGACCCTGCAGGTGCACCTGTGGACGAAGAGGCAGGTGTAGTAGCTGCTTGAAGGTTAACAGGTCCCAACAACTCGATATTGGCACTGAACCTGGAATTGTCTTGTTGACGTCTGTGATTCTCTTCACGTCTTCGTTCATCGTCTTCCTGTCGCCTCCTGATGTCGTCTTGTCGTCGGTTTTCTTCCAAAAACTGAATTAAATGAAGGAAGTCGACACCTGTGGCAGATTGTGGACGTGTGTAGTGGGAGGTAAGGGTGGGTGGGGGCCGCTTGATCCACTTTCCGATCCACTTGGAGTCCACTTACTGCACCAACATCCGTCTGAAGTTGAGCTTGTTGGGTATCTGAAGAAAACACAATAAATTCCTGATCTTCCATATGGCCTGGTTTATTTCTCTCACAATTACTGTAATTAATAAGTGAGCAGAAGAGCAATCGTCTTTAAATGGAAGATATATGCGAGCGTCTGTGTGTGTGTGTGTGTGTGTGTGTGTGTGTGTGTGTGCGTTCGTTCGTGCGTGTACTCGGGGCAAGCTGGCTAGCTCGGAAGCTCAGAGCCGGTCGAGACATGAACGGGGGTGGATGTCAAAACTTGAGCTCTCCCATAGGTCTTAAAAAGGCTCCCCTCTTTTGTAAAAAGTGCTGGAACACGGGGAAACACTTTAAAGACACTAAAGGGCACACACAACACTGAAAAAACACTTCACAACACTGCACTGTAAATCCAGGAATATCGTGTTGAGGCACGAGCCGAGATCCACTCGACAAGAGAAGTTGCCAAGATGGCGGCTCCGAGAGAGATTCTGTGTCCACTCCAATTCTGAATAATGTGATGTCCCAGCTAAACAGTGCGCCATGTGGGATACTCAGGTGGTCCTTACACTCAGGGGTAAAGGAAACACACTGATGTCAAGTCCGTAAGTTCGATTTCTGGTACAAACACAAAAAGGAGTTAAGACAGGGGTAAACAGCGTCCTGTCTTGGAATCTCTCTGGGTATCTCTCTCTGCGCATGCGCGTACAGCGCGCATGTGCCCAAAGCCTGAACTAACACTCGGTGACAAAAGGGAGTATGATTATAAAACATATAATACAGAGACCTGAATCAATAATGGTAAATAGTACAGAGTAACATATTACAGCCATATTCGTCTCATATATCTACACTATCCTATCTGTGTTAAATTAGTTGAGCCGCAGATCTATGCGGCATTCAGTGACAGTAGCCTCATACTCAATATCTGCAGCAGTTGTCGGAGTTGGGGCAGAAGCTCTCGTTCCCCTGAGGCAGAGCAAAGCCGACCGAAGGAGAGAGAAAGACAGTCGACATCTCATCCAGGCTGTAACATAACTTCTGGGCATTTGGGCCCATCCCACCAGAGGTTGTGAACACTAGAGGAGTGAAGCTGCCTTGATCAACGTTTTGAATTCTCTCCCCATATGCCCTTCTCTTGTCTTTCTCGTTCCACCTATGTGCAGCATCGAGAGCTAGGTTACGGTGACATGTGGCCATGGGATCAAAAATCTTGATGTCGAAGAAAGCTCGCTGTCCCTGTGTTCAGAATCCTCAAGCACTGACGTCCACACAGGCTTCTTTAGATGTGTTTGATGTCCTGTGTTGGAAGATCTCGCCATCCAATGGAAGGAGGGTCGTTTCTACCATGACGTCCCGGCAGATTTCCTTCAACATATTTGCTGTGAGATCCCTTACCTCGTCATGCCTCATGCATATGAAGCCCCCCTTCTTGCACATCATGGCGCGATCGCCATCATAGGAAGAGCCACACATGCATTGGGAGGGCAAACCTTCTACTGGCCGACCGTACCTTAGAGCAATGGCATCTGTAAATTCTTGTTTATTAAGACTGAAACCATTTGCCCTTATCGGTAACATAGTTAACCAGTTCGAGGCGCCCACCTCCTGCGCTATAGCTACTTTTTTTTCAAATTTTCTGGAATCTGCAGCAATAGTTGCTGCAACTTATCATTTTGGCAGTGCTGTCGATCTGTCGTAATGGACCTACGTACAATGTCTATGTTATTCTACTGGCTTGGATGCTTTGGTCTGATAGACAAACATTTTAGCACTTACTTTGTTAGCCAGTCCGAATTACTGGGACATTAAGACTATAATCATCAACTTAATAATCTATTACGTTGTATAAAGAAATATAAGTGTGTGTTTGTAATAAAACAGAAAACACTAAGTAGTAGGGTGTGTAATACGGAGGCGAATTTTTTTTTTTGAGTTTGAAAAATCGGCCCATGGTATTAATTATGTAGTTCTTTTTTGCAGAATCATGTGATATCTTCAGATTTGAAAAGCTTTCATTTTTTGCTAGGTAAATTTTAACTTGAAATCTTATGAAAATTCAGTATTCCCACCCTTTTACCAACACCACTAAATAGCTTATTTAAAGTAAAGTAAATGTATCAGGTTAATTTATTAGGATGAAAATGATCAAGAATAGTGAAACGAATGATCTTGACACATTTATTAAATTTATTATTACTTTAGAAAACAAAATCATCAAATACAAAAACCGGTTTTGCTACTACGACCCCGTGTTGCTGCACACCATAGAGAACATGTCTTTCTTGCTTCTGTTTCTACTCATCACCTCCCTGCTGACCACCTGAGCTCGGATGTAGCCTTCCCTCCTCTCCTGGCTGTACACGTGACTGCTGGCCTCGCTCACTTGCTGTACACAACGCTCTATACTCTGGGTGTGCGAGGGCCAGGCAGGGACATGCATGGGGTTGTCCAGGAAAGCTCTGACTTGAACATTGGTGAGGCTGCAGGTAAGAGGGGGCTCACTGCCAGCCTGGATGTTATCCAGATCTATGAGATCAGTGAGGGTCTTGGCACCTAGATTGACTTCAGGAGTCTTCCTGACCCTGAAGGAATCGTCACCAACTAATTCGTCATGCCCAGATCCTCTCATAAGTCTCATATGCAAGATCTTTTTGACTGCCACTCTTCTCTCCTCCTCATCCTTACTGCAGAGCATTGTCTGCAGAACTGCCTCGGGATGAGCATACCAGGAAGATCACCTCACAGTCTGCTCCACAATCTGAACAACCTTCCTTGGCTGACTCCTCAGGAGCTGAAGCTGGAAGAGAACATGCTTCGGACCTTCGGAGAACGATGACTTGACCTTGGTGTTGAACCAATTTGGCAAGTAGACACTCACGATGAATTGGACAATAAGTCTCAGGTTGTGAAGCTGGTTCCCTTTCAGTTTATGATGAGCGACCCAAATTCTGCAGAACCTGAGAGCCGTTGTGAGCCACCTAGAATGTGAGACTGGACCTATCTGCAGGTAAGCAAGTCTATCAGGCATGACCCCAGTTTTGATGGCACTGCAAATCATGTAACCATAGTACTGGTCAGTACTCAGGTCGTCAATGACAGTATGTGCAAGCTCAACGAGTGGAGGGCCAAATGTGATTTTTTCAAAGCTCGGATTTATTTCTAACTCAGTGGCAGAGTCCAGCATCTTGCCAAGAGGACCAGACCATCTGTTGTGTGAAAGAGTCTTGCCATCCAGCTCCTGGATCAGATGTCTGAGTGGCAACTCGTTGGTGTGGAGGTCACAAACAATCCAGACCAGCTTCCTCCCAATCTTCCGCTCTATCCACTGTATGACCCCCCCTTGCCACCCTGTGTTCGTGTTGGTGCTGTCCCCTCCAATGGCCTGCAGGGTCTGGTCTACGTTCCTCTCTCTGAGCCGGTTCACAATGTTATCTGCCACTATCTCAGCTGGTTTCCTGATGTCATCTTTCTCTGGAGTGAAATGCCACAAATACTTCCCTCCTGGTTCACTGCAGCAGGAGTAGTGTTCCTCCTTCACCATGGCAGGGAACAACTTGTCAGAATCTCCAACTTTCATGAACACTTTAGTGTCATCCCTTCTCCCATCAAAGAACAAACAATTGATTCCATTTTCTCTTATCCCCTTATCAAACTCCTCTTCTAGGTTACTGACAAGTTTCTCCTGAGCTCTCCTTACTTTGTTATGATCTATCACCAGGTGAACATCATCAGGTGTTATCAAACCACCGTCAACCCAGGCAGCTGTTGCTATCTCTGCAGTTTCTCCGAGACCAGTGTGGTGTCGCATGCTGGTCAGAGCTATGCTCGGGATATCTTTCCTATTTCGAATCTTATGCCTGGAAGGTTTGGGATCATTATTTTCTGGGTTAGGGACAAAGTCACCATTCTCCTGGTCAGCACTCGGATCAGACATGGGGAAGTCATTAAACTCTGAATCAGCTTGACTCCAATCATCGGCCTTTTTTACCTCACCCTGGGCCTTCTCAAGTCTCTTTTCCTCGGCAACTCTTCTCCTCTTCTGTCTCTCTGTGGCAGCCTCCTGTCTCTTGGACTCCGGAATATCTTGGCTAGAAATCATGAGAGCCCCTATACTGCCAGTCTTCTCTCTCTGTGCTTTGACAAATGCCAGTTCGATCACAGGAATCTTCAGTTCACGCTTGCAAATACAGGAGATGTGGGCCTCGGATTTACAGTCACGATCGCATCCAAACTCAGGACAGAGAACAATTGGGCACTTGCAAGTAATTATGTCAAATAACTGGTCCAGTTGCTTGGCAAAGCTGTCCTTAACTGCAAGTTTTCCTCTCCCAAGAGAGATATCTCTTGCCTTTTCCCAACTGGCTAGCAGTCTCTCACTAATCTTCTTCTGACTTGTTATGACTGGAGGCTTGAACTGAGCGTTAGCCAGAGTGTACTGTGCCAAGACAGCTTTGGTCATATCACTGGCAATGTCTTTGTTTGTGTAAGTTCTTTGGTTCTTTTCACTGATTTGCCTGATTAAAACACCGTATCTCAAAGCATCTCTCAATGTAGGTAACTCCGACTTCAGGAGCTCTCTTCCAGACCCAAGATAGTGACTGAGATGGCTGGATTTTTGGTTCCTCGTCCTGACACAAGCAGCCGTCGCAAATATTATCAACTTATAAATGAATCAGAATCTGAAACAGAAAAAAATATTGTTAGTTGGGTTGTTAAAGAATGAAGTCAGAAAGCAATGTTCACTATTTAATTGTAATGCACTAATGCAGCTGTACGTTAGATTTTCGATAAATTTCACGCTAAAATTTACCTAGCAAAAGGTTGCAAAATATTGAAACTGAAATTATTTTCTGTTTATATACACTAAAATCTACCAAAAAAGTGATGGGCCATTAGTTTTAGCTGATCTTCCCTCCTATGACACACCCTACTAAGTAGTGTTTCAGAATAATCCATACCACTGATAACTCTTTTACCGAACCAGTGCAAGCAACAGGACACCATCCAATATTATTCTTATACAGGAAGAGTGTTTTGCAGTGTTCGAAACTGGTTGTAGTGACACATTAAAGATGGGTTATGAGAGTTGTGTTATGGGTTTCTTGTGGTCATAACGGACGGCGGCCGGCATGAAGATCCAGGGCAAGAAGGAGCAACCGGCCAGCCCAGCCAACACCCACATGCTGACGGCGTAGCTGCCGGTGACGTCCCGGACAATTCCTGGGGAGAAACACTTTACTGTCACACTGGTTAGTT
>CAUDMG010000341.1:130000-561325 GCA_958450375.1 Homarus gammarus
TGATGGGTGGTGTTATATGTAGTGATGATTAGACAATCTATCTATATAAAACAAAGAAGTCTCTGTTTGTGTGTATGACCGCACGAGAATCTCGGAAACTACTTTACCGATCTGTAGTGATGATGGATGGTGTTATATGTAGTGATGATGGATGGTGTTATATGTAGTGATGATGGATGGTGTTATATGTAGTGATGATGGATGATGTTATATGTAGTGATGATGGATGTTGTTATATGTAGTAATGATTTGTGGTGTTATATGTAGTGATGATGGATGGTGTTATATGTAGTTATGATGGATGGTGTTATATGTAGTGATGATGGATGATGTTATATGTGGTGATGATGGGTGGTGTTATATGTAGTGAATGATTAGACGATAAAATAAAATCAGTTTAATGCTAAAAAAATATACTTTGCTGTACCGTTGTAGTGAAAAACATGGTGGAACTTACATACACCGTTAATGAACTATTGATGGAAGAAGAAGTTTTGGGGACTGAACAGTGAAACAATGTGGAACCTCCCGGAGGGTGGCGTCCTACCGTGGCCTCGCGAATGAGCCGCCCGGACCAAACTCGGCATGGATAGCAAGTATCATGTGGGGATCTAAAAAAAAAACCAACCAACCCAATCCGACCCGACCCGTTAAACCACACAGAGGTTGAAAAGGATTTGGAAATGTTGTAAAGTCCTCAATTGAGCTCACTAACATGGTCTACCCAAACATTATCCACCACTACAAGGATCACAAGTGGCTGCGTGAACGTGCAATTCTGGCACCAAAGAATGAAACAGTGGCTGAAATCAACATGACTCTACTCAGACAGCTTCCAGGCAGTGAGACCTCATTCAAATCTGTTGATACAGTAATCGACCAGGACCAAGCAGTCCAGTACCATGCAGAATTCCTTAATTCTTTGGAGCCCGCTGGAATGTCTTCACCACCTCACTCTCTAGATTGGAACTCCTATAATGCTCTTAAGAAATCTTGAACCTAGCGAATTCCGCTTGTATATATATATATATATATATATATATATATATATATATATATATATATATATTATATATATATATATATATATATATATATATATTATATATATATATATATATATATATATATATTTGTGGGGGAGGTGGAGGTCGGGTGTGTTGATTTATGGTGTGATAGGATTGCTTAGGGGTGAGTGTGTGGTTAATGGATGGTTGAGTTGAGTTAAGTTTTATTAATTATTATTTATTTTGAGGGGTAGGTGTTATTAGTAAGGTCGGGTATGTTAAGTTTTTGTTTTGAGAGGATTGTAGGTTTGGTTAGTGGTTGGTTGAGTTGGGTTATTTATGTTATTTTATTTTTATTTTTATTTTTATTTTTTATTTTATGTTTTTCCAATGGGCTTATACAGGATTTCTGCATTTGCGGAGTGGGCTTTTGCAGGTATTGTGCACTCCCCACGGGACCTCTGGCGTCACTTCCTCTGCAAGGCCAGCCCCATTCCTTGAGGGAGGTCAGTCTCATTCCTTGAGGCCCGAACGGCTTCACTTCTTCTGCAAGGACAGCCCCATTCCTTGAGGGAGGACAGCCTCATTCCTTGAGGCCCGAGCGGCGTCACTTCCTTTACAAGGACAGCCCCATTCCTTGAGGGAGGACAGCCTCATTCCTTGAGGCCCGAGCGGCGTCACTTCTTCTGCAAGGACAGACCCGTTCCTTGAGGGAGGACAGTCTTATTCCTTGAGGTCCGAGCGGCGTCACTTCCTCTACACGGACAGCCCCATTCCTTGAGGCCCGAGCGGCGTCACTTCTTCTGCAAGGACAGCCTCATTCCTTGAGGGAGGACAGCCTCATTCCTTGAGGCCCGAGCGGCGTCACTTCTGCAAGGACAGCCCCGTTCCTTGAGGAAGGACAGTCTCATTCCTTGAGAGAGGGCCTGTGTAAAGGTACTATGCATCCCTCCCCGACCTCATTGGCTAAGGGAGGCGTCCAAGTCATCTGTATGTTAGTATGGGATGGGTATGTCAGGTTTTTGTTTTGGGAGGAGTGGTAGGGTGTGGTAAGTGGATGGTTGAGTTGGGTTAGTTTTCTTTTGGGTGGGATTATTAGTAAAGGTTGGGTATGTTAGGTTTTTATTTGGGGGAGGATTGTTAGGTCATGGGCGGGTATGTTAGGTTTTGGACGGGTGTGTTAGGTTTTTGTTTTGGGGGTGGTTTGTTGGCTAGGTTTTTATTTGGGGGAGGTTGTTGGGTATGATTAGGGGTTGGTTGTGTTGTATATAGGGAGGGGCATCGGGTTGCTGTATCTGGCTGTTACTAATATAGGGGAGGTGGGTAGGGTGTGTTTGGTCTGTTTAGTATGTGAGAGATTACTGTTTCTGCGTGGGAGTATGATGTTGTCGAAGTATTCCTGCCATTGAGGCTAAGAGGTGAGGAGTGTTTCTATTTGCTTTTCTCCCAGTTGTCTCCAGTAGATGTTGAGTGGTGGGATGGAGCTGAGTTCATGTAGGTGTCTATTTGGGGTGAAGGATGACCAGTGTGTATTATGGATGATTCTTAGTCTTTTGTTTTGTATGACTTGTAGTTTCTTGGCGTCTGTTGGTGCTGCTAGCTGGAGTGTGTTAGGTACGTATGTCAGTAGTGGGCGCATGAGGGCTTTGAATAGGTGTGTTTTGGTTTTGATTGATGCAGTTCTGAATCTGTGTATATTTCCGAGTGTTTTGTTTGCGATTGCTGTCTTCGTCATGATGTGGTGTGCCATGGTGGGGGTGTCGTTGAATGTGACTCCAAGGATTGTATTTGTTTGTTTGACAGTAATGGGTGTAGGGTTGTCGGTGGAAGGGTTAAGGTACATGTGACGTGGTTAGCGTCTTTTGGTGCCGAAGTAGGTGATTTGTGCTTTGTTATGGTTAGTTTGTATTCACCATAGGAGTTCCCATTGTGTAACTTGTTCTAGCTCCCTGTGTGCTGTGTCTGTTAGGTGGTCTAGACCTTGTTTGTGTCTGACTAGTTGGGTTATATCGTCGGCGTACTGTATTGTCAGAGAGTCGATGTGTAAGGGGTCGGGTAAGTCATTTGAGTAAAGAATGTTTCGAGTTGGGGACAGGAGTGACCCTTGTGGGACTCCTGCTTGCAATGTGACGTAGTCCGAGTGAGCAGGTGTGAATTTTATCCTCATCTTTCTGTCTGTTAGGAAGTTGCACAGTGGCTGCTGTGATTTTTGAGGGAGATTAAAATTGGTACATATTTTATACTTTAATATGTCGTGCCATACTGTGTCGAAGGCTTTCTGCATGTCTTTTGTGACGAGTGCTGTCTTGTATATTTCTTTGTTCATATGAAGGTAGTTTGTCATTATGTTGAGTACGTCTTGAGTTGAGTGGTGTGCCCTGAATCCGAACTGCTTGTAGGACAGTAGTTTTTCGTGTTCAAGGTGGTATTTGAGGCCTTCTGTTGAATAGTCTTTCAAAAGTTTTGCCTAGGACTTCTAGTATGCTGATCGGTCTGTAGTTTTGTGGGTCTGTTGGGTTATTGTTTGGTTTCGGCATCATGATGGCTGTGGCTGTTTTAAGGAGTTTTGGGAAGTATCTTGTAGCCAGTTGGGTGTTGTAGAGGTATGTAATGGCTGTGACCGTTACTGGGGGCAGGTGCTTGAGGATTGCATGGCCAATGTTGCTGTCGCCTTGTGTTTTCTTTTTGGTTCTGTCAAGTGCTTGTTTGACTTCTTTTGGGGTGAAAGGTGCCACGAGGATGTGGTCCTGTGTGAGAGTGGAGGTATCTACTGTGTTATCAGGAGTGGTTCTGTCGTGTAGTGTTTGCATGTTTGTGGTGATGTTGTTTATATGGTCTAAGATGTGTCTTTGTTGTGTGAGGGGTGTGGGTGGAAAATGTGTTCCCAGTGTTGTTTTAGTGTTTGTGCTACGTCAGCTGGCTCTTTGAATTTCCTACCGTTTATTATTAGGTAATCAAAGGGGGGCTTAGCTGTCCCTCGTAGCTTGGCCATCCTTTGCCAAAACTCTCGGGGGTTGTGTGTTCTGTGTTCCTGGGTGGCGTCTGCTAGTTATGTCCAGTGAACTTTATGGTCGTGTCACAGGCTGTGGATGATGTGTGTTCTTAGTGTGGAGCTGTCTGCGTGTACTGGTGTGAGGTTAAGTTTGTTTAGTTCGAATCGTGACCTGTAGCAGTGTGGTAGGCGTTGAGTTCTTATGGAGGGTGTGAAGGAGTATTTTCTCTTAAACTGTTGTTTTGGTATATGAGTGTCTGCTATGGTAGTGATTGTGTTAAAGATTTGTGTCCAGGTTTCCTCAATCTTCCTTGTGGGTTGGTGTTCGAGGTTGAGTGCGTATTGTTGTTCAGAGAGTGTGGTTTGGAAGTTCATTCCAGTCTGTGTGTTGATACTGGTATTGAGGTGTGGGTGTTGGGAGGAGGATGGCATTGCTGGAGAGGTGAAGTGTGTTGGATATGTGGTCTGAGCCTGATAGGGGGCCGAGTGTAATGTACTGTTGGAATTGGAGGGCAAGAGAGTTAGTAATGACGATGTCTGGTGTGCCTCTGCCGTGACCAGAGTAGAATATGGGGAAGAAAGGTCCAATGTGGTGAAGGTCTTTATGTGTGACCAATGTGTGTGTAGTTGTTGGCCGTGGGGGTCGGTGTGGTTGTGTTGGAATGCAGTGTGATGCGCATTAAGGTCGGCGATTAGTATTACAGGTAGGTGTGTGTTGTTAAAGATGGAGTTTAGGTCTGTGAAGGGAATGAGTGTGTTTGGTCTTGAGTATGTTGTGCAAATGATTTATCTGTCCGTGTTGAGTATCAATCTTGGCTGCCATGAACTGTTTGAAGGTAAACTTGGTGATGAATTCGTGTTTGATGGAGGATCTGATGAGGATTGCTACGCCCTCGTGTAGTTCGTAGGGTGACTGTTTGCTTGTGTAGAAGAAGTGTTTGATTTTGGCATTTGTGTATGTTGAGTTGAGGAGGAGAATGTCTGGTTTGTGTTCTTGTAGTGGGAGAGATGACGTGTCTCTTTGAACTGATATGCTCTACAGTTGAATTGCATAAAGGTTATCATGTTATCATGGAGTGTGGGTGTGTCTAGACAAACTAAAGCCAAATAAGATACCAGGTCCCGATGAGATATTTACCAGAGTATTAAAGGAATGTAAGGAAGAGCTTAGTATGCCCTTAGCAAAGCTGTTTATCATGTCCTTAAAATCGGATGCAGTACCAGAATCCTGGAGGATAGCGAATGTAATACCGATTTTCAAGAAGGGAGATAGATCACTATCCTCTAACTTCCGTCCAATCAGTCTTACATCAATTGTAGGCAAATTACTGGAAGCAATCATGACACACTCTATTCGAAATCACCTGGAGAAGCACAAGTTGATCAATGATTCCCAACATGGCCTCACAAGCGGGCGTTCATGTCTAACTAATCTATTAACATTCTTTTCATCTGCTTTCGAGTCAGTGAAGGAAGGACACAATTATGATGTGGTATTCCTCGACTTTTGCAAAGCCTTCGACAGAGTCCCCCACGAAAGACTAATAAGAAAAGTGGAAGCTCACGGCATTAAAGGAGATATTCTAAAATGGATTAGGGATGGTTACAAGACAGGAAACAGCGAGTGAGCATTAACGGCACTAAATCCCATTGGAGCAACGTCACAAGTGGAGTTCCCCAAGGCATAGTACTTGGACCATTACTATTTATTATATACATAAACGACAGAGATATCGGCGAAGACAGCAATATAAGTAAATTTGGTCATGACACTAAAATAGGGAGTGTAATTAAATCTGACGAGGACTCCGCAAAACTACAGGAAGATCTAAAAAAAAAATTCTTCGGGTTTGAAAAATGGCAGATGAAATTCAATGTGGACAAATGTAAAGTACTCAGTATAGGAAATGTAAACAGGGAAACCAGATACCAGATGAACAACGATGTTATTGAAAAATCCAACTGCGAGAAAGATTTAGGAGTAATGAAAAGTAGGAATCTTAAGCCAAGTAAACAATGTGTATTTGCTCGAAACAAAGCTAATAAAGTAATTGGGTTCATACAAATGAGTGTTAGTTACAAGACTAACGAGGTCATCTTAAAACTATGTCCTGCACTTGTGAGACCTCACTTGGATTACGCAGTTCAATTCTGGTCACCGTATTACAGAATGAATATAGAATCCTTGGAAAGAATTCAGAGGAGAATGAAAAGACTAATCCCGGGCATTAGGAACCTTGAGTACAGAGACAGGTTAAAGCATCTTAATCTGCACTCCCTCGTGAGACGTAGAGTGAGGGGCGACATGATAGAGGTGTATAAATGGAAGTCAGGGCTGAACAAAGGGGACATTACCAAAGTACTCAACTATCCAACCAGGAGCGAAATCGTAAAAATGGTTTTAAATTTGACAAATATAGATTTAGGCGCGAAATAGGTAAACATTGGTGTGGAAATTGAGTATTGGACTAGTGGAACAAGTTACCAAATATCATCATTAACTCGAATACGCTGGATAGCTTCAAACATAGGTTGGATGGATATATATAAGCAAAAGGGGTTGGGTGTAAATGGGACAGCACACTATGGGCCAATAGGCCCGCTGCAATTTCCTCCATTCTTATGTTCTTATGTTCTTATATGCATGGGTATCCCAGTCTCAGTCGGTGGAAGATGGCTTCTTCCCTTCTTGTTATATCCTTCATGAGTTGTGGTCTCTCATAATTCGTGACCAGATAGTACCACCTGGCCGATCGTGATACTGGTGTTAATCTTCTATGTTTGTCTATTTTCCACTGGGCAGTTCGTGTTATTGTGGTCTTCTTTATCTGCTCCTGACTGAGCAGGATGTTCAAATCAATGTTTCGCTGTCCTAACGCCGCCGAGGCAGCAGCATCAGCTCGTTCATTCCCTGGGATTCCGATATGAATGGGCACCCAGTTAATGATAACTTGCCGATCGTGTAGTTTTAACCCTTGCAGTAGGCCAACAACGGATGTTATGAGATGAGTTGTCTCTAGGCTCTCTGCATTGTAGTGCTTCAAAAGCACATCGTGAATCAGTGAGTATTACAAAGCCTTTTTGACTGTTTATGGAAGCGTTTCTTAGGGCTCAAAGTCTGGCAGCTATCTCAACTTGCAAAGTAGAGCATCCATCTGAGGTTCTCCAAAGGGACGTGTTACCTCCTTCAATGGTGAAGGCTGCTCCTGCCTTCGTACTGGTGGGCTCTACGGAACCGTCTGTGTAATACACTGTTCTATTGTGTGGTGTTAGAGTCTTCATGTTTCTCTCTGCTACCTGTCGGAGCTCATGTGGGTTACAGTCAGCCTTTCTTGTCCCAGTTTGTAGAATGTTGAAGACTGCTGGAGGGGACTCCCACGGTGCTAGGGTGCTGTAGTCTGGACTCACTGTATCAGGTCTTTTGCTGAGGATTGTGTCTTTAAATTATAGTCAATTTACAGCTACAGATGCGCACAATAGCCATGTTTTCTTGTTAAAGACATCACTATTAAGGTTCAGTGCTCTTAAGAGTCCATTCTTGATGTTACTTTCCCAAGCCCTGGTAATCAGTTTTGTTGCAAAGCACGCTGTTATTCGTTCCGTCCTGGTTTGGAAAGATGTGAGACCTGTCTCCAAGTGTAAGTTTTAAAATTTTGTCCACATAGGTGCCTTGACAATGACTCTCATAGCGTTATTCTGGGCAACCTCCAATTTCTCCCACTGCCACTCAGACAGTGTTTTAAGAGCCGGTATCGCATAGTCTGTTAATGATCGAATGGCGTGTATATATAGCGTTCTTAGGACTACATGTCCCGCACCCATATTGGGTCTTGTCATGGCACTCATCATGTTGATTCTCTTGCCCATTCGGTTTCTTAGATAGCTACATTTGTGGGGCAATACCTTGTATTTGCAGTTGTGTCACCGGCTCATTGTGTCCAATCCTCATGGCCTTCGATTTTGGGATTGATATCTTGAACCCGAGACTCATACATTCTTCACTGATGAGGTCTAGTGCTCTTTGGACTTTACTGATCTGGTTTCTGCCTTTTACTATCAGTGCTAAGTCGTCAGCATAGCATAGCAGTTTGATACCCTCTTGAAAGGGGAGCCGACACAAGTATTCCATGAGGATGTTGAGGAGAGTTGGACTGAGAACTCCTCCTTGTGGTGTGCCATTTTCCAGTCTTTGGTGATCTGAGACTTGTCCTTGACAGGTAACTCTTGCTGTTCTATTTTCGAGTAAGTCAGCAGTCCAAGCCTGTAGGCATCCCTTGACGCCTTTCTGGACCAGAGTGGTTACAATGGCCTGTGCATTTGCCAGCTCAAATGCTTTCTCTAGATCAAGGAATACTACGATTGCCTTATTTTGACCAATCGATCCCAGGAGAGTGGCCAAACTGTGTGAACTACTGACACCTTTAGTGAATCCAAACATATTGTGGTGAAGTGATCCAGTTTTCCAGAGGAGTCGTGTAAGGACCATCCTTTCAGCGGTTTTGCCGATGCATGCTGTCAGTGATATTGGACTGAAATTCTGGGGATCATTGGGTTTGGGAATGGAAACAATGTTTGCTCTTTTCCTAACTGACGGGAGTTTGCCTGCTGACCATGATGCGTTGATGACTGTTAGGAGAGCAAGTTCACCAGCAAATCTTGCATTGCTGAGCAATGAATAGGTTATACCATCACTGCCAGGGGCGGTGTCTTTGCTTGTTTTCCTGGCCCCTCTGATTTCTTGTATATTTTTAATCTATTGTAAACTCAGTCTGTAGTGTTAGTTTATTCAATTGCATGTCTTACTAATACTTCTGTCTCCAGTTGTCCTTGCTGTCGATGAAGTCTCATTTCAGGAGGTAGTTGAGCTTATGACGAGCGTTCTGCAAAGTGCTCTGACAAGCGATTTGCTTCCTGTAGTGGCTGGGGGTGGGCTGGAGCTCTGGGCAGTTTTCCTGTTGCTATCCTGAGTTTCTCCAGAGTTCACTCAGGCTGGTGTGTGCATTAAAGGTTGCACATCACTCGAGCCATTTGTCTTCCCTAATTTTCTGAGTAATTTGACGAGCATGTTGGACAGCAGCTCTCAAGAGTTTCACTCTCTCAGGGGAAGGGTACTGTCGGAGATGTCTTCTGAATGTGCTGATTCTGTGATTCTGTTCTCTGACTTCGTCATTGTAGAACCAGTAGTCTTTGTGGTGTCTATTTATAGGGTTTGTTTTTGGTATTGCTTTCTCTGCTGCGTGTTGTATGGCATCAGTAAGGTCCTGGTTTAGTTGGTCAAGATCTTCAGCTGGGTCATCGTTCGAAAACCATTTTTGGAGTTCATCTTGATATAATTTCCAATTTGCTTTCTTGGTATTCCATCTGGGTGGCGGACGTAGGGGAGGAGGGAGTAGATCCATCCTCAAAGTAGTTCTCGTTGCAAAGTGGTCACTGGTCAGTTCATCATCTACCTCCCACTGAGCTACTGGAACGAGCTCAGGGGAGATGAATGTGAGGTCCAATGTTCCTCCCAGTATGTGTGTTGGTTCCCCAGTATTAATGAGCGTTATTTCTGGAACATCTGTCGGCAGTTCCACTAGGTGGTGACCATCCTGGTTCATGGTTGTGGTCGAATTGATCGTTGGATGGTGGGCATTGAAGTCCCCAGCAATGAGCACAAGTTCCTTTGTTGCTTGTGCCAGTAGTTCACTGGCTTCTAGTCGTTTGGGTGGCGGTTTATAGATGTTGTATACTATAAGACTGTCGTTTGCCAGGTGTATCCGAACAGCTTGTGCCTCTACTCCATCTCTACTTCTTAACTGGGGATGCTCGCCCTGACGAAAATCATGCTGCCATGGAAGTTGGGCCCCTTTCGTACAGAGCGCTGTTGGTATCCAGGCAAGCGGAATTGTTTTTCTTTGGACATCAGGGTTTCTTGCAGAATGAAGATATCAATATTTTTTGCTATAGCTGCTGCTTGTACAGTATGCCGTTTGTTGGACAGCCCTTGTACAGTCAGCCAAAGATACACCGACCCCACCCTGGGTCTCGTGCTCGCAATTTTACCTGGCAATACTTGAAGGAAGGAAGGCTGTATGTAATGGGGATTGTGATTGGTGGATTTATTATCGGATGTATCCCTGTCAGGATAAATATTAAGCAATCCAAAAGTAGCATTTTTATAATAAAAAATTATTCATCGTTATTTAAGGTCATGACAAGTTTCCAAATATTCGTATATTTGTTTAAATAATGAAAAAATTATATTAGTGAATTGGCAACGCAACTACAACCAGGGCTGCCACGAGGTTCTCACATCATATTTCAAGAATATACAATATGTTCCATATTTAATTTTGAGAGATTCATGGAGGAATTAATTGTCCTGACAATGTGAGCATTACATATATTTTGATGTAAGTTAGAGAGCAGACACTGTAATAGACTCATTTGTCAGTCACGACATTGTATCTTCGTATATTATAGTTCTCAGTCAGTGTGTGTGTGTGTGTGTGTGTAAATAAATTACATTCGTAATTATGGCAATTATAACACGGATTATATGTGGAATGTGTGCTATTGGGAAAATGAAGTATCCAAGTGGCAGCTGATGTATGGAGTTTAATATCTGGTTCCCCTTTGTCGAGCTAAAATCAACAATTGTTCGACAAAAGACTTTGTACTCATTTATGATGCCAGCGTGAGGTTATATGCCCACCAATCATATATCACTTGGCATGGTCTAATCAACCAATATGAGCTTGACCGAAGTGTTGTTGTGATTACGGAATCAACAGTAGGCATTGATTCTGTCACCATGAACACGACGCAACAGCGCTTAACTGCTCGCGGCCAAATAATCGTCCTCCGAGAAGAAGGCCTTACGGTGCGTGCCATACGCACCGCAGACCGCCTTGCTGTTTCGACTTCAACTGTGAAGAGGTGGATGAGGGGATATGCCGAAACGGGTATTTTAACTAATTTGGGTATGTATGAAATTCTCAGATTGAACCGGGATATAAACAATATCTAAGATATTTATTTTTATATAAATGATATGATAATGCAAATATTATAATGTAAATGTTATGGTTTTTTGTTAAAGATTATGAGTGTATGCCATAGCGTTAATGGCATACCAGGTTATAACACAGGAGATCCAAAAACATTATTGTGTCTATTTTCAGAAAGAAGACCACGCCCCAGACTGACAACTAGGCATGAGGATGCCACCATAATAGTAGCAATCCAAAACAATCCGTTCTCCAACGCTGTCACCATCAGAGAGGCGTTACCCTTAGACGTCTGTGCACAAACTGTCAGGTCACGTTTGCATGAGGCGGGCATACAACACAGAATCTCTGCCATAAAGGAAAGGCTAACTGAACAACACCGCACTGGTCGCCTGCAATTTGCCCAACAATATGTGGGGCAGGACCCGGAGTTTTGGCCGCGAGTAGTCTTCGCGGATGAGAAGACTTTTGCCAGTACTAACCACAGTAAAATTCATTGTGGCGGCCAAATTGCACGAGGTAATTAAGCTTAACATATTAGCAAGTCCATAATGATTAAAATAAGATTTAGACCGAATTTGTCGATATAGCCGTAAAACATCGTACAGCTCATTAAACATTTTCAAATAAAAGTCTTTAAGATTATCGCATAACAATAAAAAAAATTCAAGTATTATACTACAAACTTAATATACGATGTAATAGCTTAATTAGGCCAATATATTTATATTTGTATCGTATTTTCCCTTCCTGCAGATACGACAGGGCCCACATATACGAGGTGGCTAGAAGTGGGCATGTGACGCTGAACGTGTGGGGCTACATATCCCTGCACGGTATGGGAGATGTTTTCCAAATTCAGGGGAGGTTTACGGCAAATAAATACCTAGACATCGTGCGGAATCAGTTCCTCCCTTCAATTGAGGAAGGCAATTTCCCATTTTCTGCTGGGCCAATTACTTTTGTTCATGATAGATGCCCCATCCACACGGCAAGGGCAGTGCGTCAGTGTTTGACGGGCAGCAACACCTCAGGCTTTTGGAATTGCCGAGCAAGGACTGTGACATGAATCCCATTGAAAATATCTGGGCAAGTATCGTCAATTCTTGGGAGCCCGAGTTCGAGAGGACGCCGAACCAGCTGTTCGACCTCATGACAAGATAGTGGGGGATTTTTAGAAACAAACCTGAGCTTGTTACAAACAACGTCTCTTCTATGCAGCGGAGGCTGGAAGCTGTAATTGATGAGGGTGGATGGACCCGTTATTAAACAATATACTGTAAATAATACACCTGTCTGTATTTTAATCCTCGAAAGAAATATATTATAAACCTTAAATTTAAATTATGCAATGACAATAAAGCCAGTTACAATATGATTAAAAAATAAATAAAATAAGCAAGGAACAAACCCCCCCCCCCCACCAAAAAAAAAAAATTGAGAGCTATTCAACCCCTTTCTGAGTCCTCATCAACCAATATAGGTATACTCTCTCTTTCTGAGCTATTAATAATAATACCATCAAACACAGTTAGTAGAACACCAAATGACCACTTCAGTGTTTTCCCTTCTCCATAGCTCCGTGCGGCGCTGGTGCAGGGATATCACATGCCATTATTGTGTCAGTTGAGTCTATTACAGTGTCTGCTCTCTAACTTACCTCAAAATATATTATGTAATGCTCACATTGTAAAGACAATTAATTCCTAAATCAAACACTCAAGATTAATTGTGGAACATATTGTATATTCTTGAAATTTGATGTGAGAATCTCGTGGCAGCCCTGGTAGTAGTTGCGTTGCCAATTTATCGATATAATTTCTTCATTATTTAAGCAAATATACAAATATTTGGAAACTTGTCATGATCTTAAATAACGATGAATAATTTATTATTGTAAAAATGTTACTTTTGGATTGCTTAATATTTATCCTGACAGCGATTCGGCCGAAAATAAAGCCACTAATCACAATCCCCATTATATACAGCCTTCCTTCCTTCAAGTATTGCCAGGTAAAATTGCGAGCACGAGACCGAGGGTGGGGTCGGTGCATCTTTGGCTGACTGTACAGTGTAGGCTACATATATATCGTGCACATATATATTCATTAAGAAATATCTTACACAATAAATGAACTAAAAACAAAAACAATAAAAACTACATAATGTTAAAAGCTCCTTAAAAGTAAATAAATAAAGAAACTAAGAAAAAAATCAAGGAACGAAATCACCTCCATGTCGTATGCATGTATGTAAAGGTGTCATCATCCATACAAGTCATGTGTATGCTACTATCTCACTCATTTTCATGCAATCTTTCATCATCAATCAAGCGGTCCCATTCATCATCGGTGACTATAAATAAATATCCCCCTAAAAATAGTGTGCCAAGTCCTTTGATTAACCGCTTAGTAACGAGAAGAGTAAAAGTAAGAAGAAGAAAGACAAGTAACACCTTGAAAAGCCACGGAACCAACAAATAACACAATCTCTACGGCTGTAATAACCCCTTATGTCGACGGCCCAAAAAACAAATCGATCAATCAATCAATGTCACTTGAGGGAGAGCGGCTTCAGCTCTTGGGAAGACGTCCTAGGACGTATTAAAATCCAACAGACGTACCAGCTGTGCTAATATGCAGGTACAATTTAGTTTAGGTTATTTTTTTCACCATAACATTTAAGGTGGTATAAATGAATCCTTGAGGTATAACATAATATTAGGACTACAGAACGCCGACGGCTGGCGATGCTACCGACCAAGCGAAGCTTCGTGCCGACTGTACCCAACCTATTGCAAGATGATGTCACCAAAAGTGTCCCGTTAATACTCTTCCTCAAGGAGACCTGTCTTATCGACATGATGGAAATTGTACACGCAACGTGTGCTTTTCTTAATATGTATGTAAATATGCCCTTAATAAATTAGAAATAATAAATAAATAAATAAATAAATAAATAAATAAATAAGAGTTAGCAAAGTAAATGGAAAACATACAACACAAGACACATTTCACAGATATTTCCACTACATACAACACGCACAAATGCAAAGTAAAACTGACAGCTAGCAACACCATACAAACCAAAAGACACGGGCTACACCATCACAAAAAAAAACCCACAGAAGCTTTTCAACACACTGGCCATTCCATCTGGACTGTGATTGATTCACCATCATATCACCCAATCGTATCATAACTTATCCAAAAACCAAAACAAGAACAAAGAGGAAAGACCATCAGAATACAAGGAAAAAGAAGAAACAAACCCACCAGAGTGGTTAGGCCACCAGAGGAATATAAAGTGTAGTGCAAGAATGAAGACCAAGAATGAAGTAAAGAAAACCTCAAGAATAATCCAGGAGAGGAAAGAAGACAATAGTTCCGGCCGAAATGCGAAGTGGCCAGAAATCCCCCAAACAAGCCAAACCAACACCTTTTGTCGTCCAGTAAGTTAAAATTTAGTAGACATTTTTGTATTTGATTATACCAGGGTACCCTATTAAATCAGTGCATAGACTATTCTCTTATAATGATTAGATATAAACTGTAAGTATTTATCACTGTTTTGATAGAGTGGCAGTAAAGAAATTTATTAACTACTGTAGACTGGGGCCTCGACTTTCTACTTCGCGTATTGGGAATGGGTCGCAGTCTTTTCACTAATAGTTTATATTAGCGTAAATCACTATTCCAAACTTTTAGCATATTTTTGTTTTGTCGCCAACCTTCAAACTCATACCAATACTGTACATATCTTTCAGCGCTTGTGCTTCTCTCTGAGCACTAAGAATATCATTATTTAGTGAGCTGGTACGTCCCAGAGCAACTGAGTGTTCCGCAAATGAAGCTGAGGCTCAGTCGTATACTTTTACAGTGAAAGTCATATCACCTTTGTGTTTTCTCGGGTGATCTGAATTCCAGTGTAATAAAAAGCAAATGAGCCTCAGCGTCATATACGGAACACTCAGTTGCTCTGATCAGCTGTCCTGAGTCGTATTTGTCTTTTTAATTGCAAAAATACTTATGCAATCAGTAGTTCGTGATTATGAAGTAGCTGAACGTGAACCCATCAGGCAGTGATCACTTTTGATTGGAAAAAATGGTGTTCCACGACCAATATCAATTCCTACTTTTTAGTTATTATGACATGTAACAACTCAGTTTCTTGGTACATACACACTTGCAGTACACACTAGTATTCTCGAGAACCTGTTGACCAAGAAAAACCCCAGCTTTTGTTAGGGTAAAGTTACCTATCACGCGTAGGTGTTCTTTTCTTATTTTCTGTCTGTGGTTTCGGTTAGTAGCATGTTCAGGAGTTCGTTTGTTGCCTTATCGCTGTTGTGGCTGCGGTAGACACTGTCAACGAAGGCCACCTTATTGTCTCTATCTTTACCCTTTAACATAAAAAAATATGAACAAAGAATCGTGGCATTTTATTTGAAGGTGCAGCTCTCCCCGCATTATTTCCAGGCCTGTTGTGTAGTTGTTGTTGTATCCATTAAACTGAGTTCTGCCTCTGAAAGTTTTTATTTTCGTGTTTTCATGTTCATCTACCATTACTATTAATCTAGATAATGCTTAGGAATCACCAACTGCGTAAAAACGTTCCTCATAAATTTTCCTTCCATTGATATATTTTTACTTGTGTCTGTGTCTGCAGGTTAACCCGGCCCTCTTTTCCAATAACAGAGCCAAACTTAAGACAAAAGAGGTCCAAGGTAAAGGTTCATTAGGGTCCATCTAGGTTTGATAAAATTTACATCTATTTATTTTCAAATTGTGGATCTTTTTATTAGTTTTATTACTTGCGATATTTATCTCTACAGTATTTATATATATATTTTTATTGTCTCTAATTTAACTTTATTATTAGCATCTGTAGGGTTCTGGGTAACCCGAGGGTTCTATTCGGCTGACCTGTTTGCTCTGCTTTTAATTTGGCCCTGGTTCCCGGGCATTGCTACCTTGAAATATTACCAAAACACAAAGTCTTCCAGTTACCTATGGAGGGTCCTATGATGATGAAGCCGATGCCAGTCAGTAGTGACATCGTCCCCAGAGTGGCAGCCATGTCGTCGAGTCCCATGTAGTGAGCGATGATCAGATTATTGATTCCCATATAGCTGCCCATACCACAGCCCCACACGCCCATGATTGCCATCTGCCACCATATGTTTGTAACCATACTAAATGCTGAAAATAAAAGAATCTATAATGTACTGTGATTTATCCACATGAGCTCTTTTTTATCAACAATGAATATTTCAGGGTCTTGAGGTCCCGTCACAGCAAGTTACTATTCATCTACAAGTCCTCTGTCTTCGTACACATCGTTTTTGCCAATTCAATAAGAATTTATCTTCCAAGTAAGTATATCTGGTATATTACTCAATATACTGAATGACAGTTGATTAACTCTACCAAAAAAATACAACCTCTCGTTATAATATTCAAATATAGCAGTGAAAGTTAGCCAATGAAACTATATTGAGTAATATATTTATCATTAAATATCTTACGTTGTTCTATCTGACCGTAAGTTACACACTGTATTTTATGTATCATGTCAGTTGTGTGTTATTGCTTTTGTGTAGAGAACTTAAACTTCAAGAATAAGACTAAAAGTAGTCGATTGCATGAAGAATATTAGAATGTGTGTTCTTATTATAGATTTTCAAAATAAACACTATTTTACGACTGAACTTATTACTGAATCCATTTTTTCATTTGTAAGTTAAGTCATAAGCTTAACGTTGTTTATGAAGCACCTGAACAACTTCAGAAAATTAAGATATAAATTGTTAATGCAGCATTTTACCTCCGTTGGGATTTTCACAGTAGAGGCTATCGTAATGGGTAAGTGTCATATGGTACTAACCTAGTGTAGAAACAGTTATGATGGCGATGCTGGTCATATAGCAAGCTCTCATGCTAAACCCAGACCAGTCAGACAACACACACACTGTTATGCGAGCCACCAAGTTACACGCGGCCGACACTGTCATGTACAAACTGGTTGTCTGGATGGGATGACCAGCTGCCTGTACGGCGAAGGGCATCAAGGACAAGAAATTCAGCCAACTGTTAGTTGTTAATACTCCTCCTACAGCGATGATGGTGCCTCGTAAATATTTCAAGATGGACAAGTTGTTCACACTGTTTCGACACACACGGACGAATACATTGTCAGAAATAATGTCCCATTTATTTCTTTTATTGTCGGCATCTTGCGAGTGTGGCTCTTGATTGACGTTTTCCAAACAAGTATTTGCCTTTTCTTGACACTGTATAGTACCTATGAGGGTTGCGCCAACGCAGCAGTGAAGGATCACAGCACCAAATACAAGAGTGCCGCTGAAGAAGCCAAACTCTACCTGCAGGAACCCCACAATAACTGGTCCTATCATCAACCCCAAGCACGAACCAGTCATCATGCAGGCATTGGCTACGCCCCTCCGCCGTGTGAAGTAGTGCGGGACGATGAGGAAGCAGAGGTTTATAAGTAGACCGCTGTTGAACCCTGAGATAAAATAAATGAGGTGTAATTGATATATAAATGCTTAATAGAATAATTTTAATTTCTATGTTGAGTTAATGTTAATCATTAATTAAAACCTCACCACCAAGGATGGAGAAGGAGAAGAGGAGGAAGAAGGCCGAGGTGGCGAAGGCTGAAAGGATGACGGAACAGGAGATCATGATGGAACCCACCATGGCCACCTTCCTCCAGCCGAATTCCTTCACCAGGGGACCAAGAAACAGACCAGCACTGTTCCACATAAGCTGCAAGATACTGAAGAGCCAGCCAATGGTGGTAGAAGAAGTGCCCAGGTCCAGGAGTAAGGGGGAGAAGAGAAGGCTGAAGCAAGTATCCATAATGTTGCTCAGCATCTAAAAGGTAAAGAACCGTCATATGAAAACCAACACTGAGAAGCTATCATACATATCCAGAGCAATATTACAAGGAGATTTTTTTTTTTTGGATAAGACTATTGCTGTAGTCATCAAGAAGCAATGCTAATTAAAACTTGTCATATACCCTACCTCCATCTTTCACTATTTTCTGTTTTGCACCTTGTTTATCCTAGACTCGGGGCATCAGTTACCTTCCTATCCTACTGAACAAGTCTCCTCCCCAAAACACTCAACTCACCAAAATTATGAAAGTTCCCAGCAAAATTGACCACGCCCCATTACAGTTGGATGCTTCTCTTCCTCTGGCCTGCCTCAAGTTCTCGTTGTCTTCTTCTTGGTTGTCCTCCCGCTTCGTGCTGGATGCATCCCCAGGAATGCTGATGCATTCTGCTTCCACAGAGTTTTTTCTCACTTCTCGTGGAGATTCTGTTTTATTTTCTAAATTCTTTCGTAATATACACTGATTGTGCTTGGTATCAGAGCCTCTAAAACAGCGTGTGTGTTCATTCACTACCTTCACTGACCTTAGTTGGTGATCGTTGTCGGTTTGGAACATCTTTGTTAAACGTTTCTCCTTATTCGTTGACAACTGGGCTGAGAGATTGGAAGAAATTACAGTAAGTTATACGGTTTTTAAGGGATGTCCCGCAGGCGGGAAGCGAATTGTGTAAAAATCTAAAAGAACAAATGGGAATGACATTTAATGACAAAGGACGGAATGTACTGCTAACAAGGAGAAAGGAAAATGAAAATGGGGAGACTCTTGAGCAACTGCCTTGTTTCAATTGTGTAATATCGTAAAACATTAAACTTAATTCAATAAAAATCATAAGAAAGGAGGAGGAGGAGGCGAGACCGGCTTAAAGTAATTTCTGAGAACGATAAGCCTCTATGAGTTGATGAGAGTCTGTGGAACTGTTATGAATGGGTGAAGGAAAAGTGGTTGAATGGATGACAAGTGTATTTAGGTTATGCAAGACAGAGGGAAGATACTAAAAGAATGGCAGATTGGAGAATAAGTACATTGGAAATAAAAAAAAAAGACATAACAGGCATTTCGAAAATAAATGTTGCAAAATCAAAGATTGTGTTAGAGGAGGGGCATTGTAATGTTAGTCAGGGAAAAGGGTGGAATGAACAAACATTTACATTCAGGAACACAGGGGAGTTCTTTTCGAGCCAGTAAATAATTTGTGTTTATGGATCTAGAAAAACAATGTGGACGGTACTGAACATAAATATTGATCACTACAGGGACGAAGTATGGTTAAGTTGGTCAATATTTCAGGTATAGTGCTATGAAGAGTTCAATCGGTAGACCAGAGAAGTAGGAGGAATCCTTCTCGTCAGTCACACGGTAGTGCTCTGGTTGCCAGTAAAAGAAGCAGCGCATACACGTTGTGTTACAACATTTCCACACAGAAAAGCCTGATACAAGAATTACATAATATAAGAATCATGAATATATCACCATAAATTTGATAAATTTTTAATAGAAAATAGACTTAGAACGATACTCACGATCAGGCAAAACAGTGCTCAAACAAGCAAGTGTCCTGTCATGGGTGGAATGAACCTCCTTCATACCTACGCGCAAGCGCCGTTGTGTAAAGGAGACACAAATAACCACTCAAATATAACTGCACAGTTGAAAATATATTACTAGTTTAAATATATACTACAATCAACTAGGAGCAATTACATAAAACAAATCAACTGAAAAATATCATTGGTTTCAATATACATTACTGGGATATATATATTTTACAATGAATACCAACCTTCGAACAAATTCCCCGACAACGCCTCCGAATGAAATTAAAATTAATATTTTTTGGCCACCATTTTCTGCAGGTTGTGTTATTCTGTAAGCAAAGGGGACACTAACTCAGAACATTTGCACCCACATCATATTTATATTTCCTTGATATATTCAATCATGTATGAATAACACTGTTTAAATGATATGGACCACCGCATTAATCTTTCATTACTATTTCTCGAGTTGCGTAAATTCAGTGGTTGATGCTGCGTCTGCAATTTGATTTACTGACCATACGATTAGTATTTGAATCTTTCAATAACTCATATAATTGCTAAACATTTTTTCCAAATTGTTCCATAATTATTATTCTCTATCTAGCATTCTTTTAAAAGTATGGGCTTCTATCCCCGTCTCTGAAGCATCTGACCTCAAAAAGAAAGTTCGCGAATATATAATCAGACAAGCCAAGAAGTGGCTTGCAAGAGATCTTAGACTTTAGTTCATTAATACAGCTGATCTGAACTTTGTTCCAATCTAGTTTATTAAGTTTACTCCTTTTTAGTAAGTCATTCATCTGGCAGCAATACCAGTAAAGTTAGGAACTTGCATGCAGTAATAAGAAACTATAACATTAAAGGATCTTATTTATGTCTTACTTTGAGGATGGGGCATTGATTGAATAGCTGTTACTTCGAAAGGCAGTTAAGCGGTGCCTATGTAACCTAAACTGGAGTTCTCTTAAGTCATAAAGATGTTCAGACCACATATTATTGTGAACAACAACATTATCAAAATAAAATTTGGTCCTCTTTAAATCAAGTAGTACTCCTCTCGTGAACCTAATAAAGGTAAGACATGCTATCTTAAGGCTAAATGGCATAACCCTAAACTGCATAAGGCCCTTCTGAGTACCAAACGCTGTATGCATCTTATTCTCCCTAGACAGTGGGATATGTCAGCATCATTTACATGATCCAGTTCATAAAAATAGCAAACAATATCAAAATGTTTTAGTGCCTCATCAGTGGGTGGCATGAGCTCAGCGTCAATCTCTGACACATCATTAAGAGCTCGAAATCCTATGCAAAAAAGGTCAGTTACCATTAGCTTTTTTAACAAATATTACAGGCGAGCAGAATGAGGGAGTTGAGGCTCATTTACACCAAGTTCTAACTTAGGACCAAAGTTTAGAACATTATTAACAGTGGTAACAAGAAAAACGGGTTCACGTGTTACCATCATTTACTATCATCTCCTAATACACAGACGTGAACAACATCACTCTCATTACCTATAGAGTAGTGGTTCTCAACGAGGTCCTTTTGGACCCCGGGGGAGGAATTTTGGCCAGGGATTGAATTTGGGAGGATTATGTATAGTTCTCCATCCCTGAAAACCGCGCCAGATATTGTTTGCTACCATCTAGTGAGCGCCAGGTCAACTACACTCGTCTGATGCCTGCCTCCATGTCTGGTGAACGCTTTAAATAAGGAACTGCAGGGTGAGCAAAAAATTCTCATGGACGGCAAAACTAAAATCTGTTGGTTTATAAGCAAACTGAACTTTTGGAGGGCCCAGATCTTGAAGTATAATCTGCCCCAATTCACGCATCTCAGCAAATGTGAACCATCGGATGGTGTCCTCCGAATCATCTCTGAACATCTTTCCAACCTGCATGTTGAGTTGAGCGACAGATTTACCGATCTCAAACAATTTAACTTTCCTTTTGGACTACTAAGCCATTTCTTTTTAACTGTGAAAATAATGAGTGTCTGGCTATGGACTCTGATTAGATCGACCTGTTGATGGACTTACAAAAGGATGACAGCGTGAAACTGATCCAGGCCTCAAAAAAAAAAAAAAAATGATGTGGATGGATCCCCAAGTCAGCTGCAGAAGCCCAGCAAATTCTTCTGCCATTTCCGACCACATACTTGGTTGAATGTGCCTTCAGTGCTGTTGCGAATACTTTGACGAAAAAAAAAGAGAACGTATCAACATTTGTGAGCGTGGCGATCTTCAAGCAAAATTGACTTGTTTTGTTCCTCGATTTTCTCATTTAATTTCTCATTACGAGGCTCAAGGTTCTCATTAAAGTTGTACTATTCGAATAGAAATCTGATTATAATAGTTATAAGTCTGAAACCAAAGTTTTTCTTATTTAATTTTTTGGTCAAATAACCACCTTTAATTTAATTATTCGTTAATGAAGTTTTGTAATAATAAAAGTTGCTTCTTATTTCTGCTTTCATTTTTAGTAAAATAATCACCTTTAATTACTAATTAGACAATAATTGTTTTGTTTTGTAGACTAACTGAATTTCAATAATTACTATCGTAAAAATAAAGTATAACCAATGATGCAAATACTTCATTCTTTCATGCTGATTCAAGGATGAAGAGGATTTGAAAGAGCCTGGGATCGCTAGGGAGGAATGCGATGTGGGACGTTGAGGAACACTGCTTTAGAGATATGCTTAGTGTCATGGCGAAAACATTTCGCAAATATATGGAATAGTTTTGTTTTCCCAAGCACTTTAACTAGGTAATCCACGCCATTGTCTCTGGAACCAACAATATGATAGGGACCACGCCATTGCGTCAGTAACTTATCATGACTAGAGGGCAACGGAACCAAAACTTTCTCTCCTTCGTTCAGGATTGTAATGGTATGGAAAATCTGTTGTTAAAAAAAATCCATCTATTCTCAATGATTGCCTTGGATCACAATCATCAACAGGACAACAAGGCAAATCAAAGTAGATGGCAGAGTTATAGGGCTAACCGAAAACCATCTGGTCTAAGGCTATGGATGATAGCTGGACCGGAAAGGGCCAGAGTTGTAAAATAGTTGAAGGAACATTCTTGAACAATGGTAGTAGTGACACATGGCATCATGAACAGACACTTGCAGTTCAGAAAGCCTTTGCAAGCTTGTTAAAGATTTTGTGACAGTAATAGAAGAAATGGGCAATTCCTTCACCGAAGAGACTAGAGACTTCTATTGCCTTGATACTAAAAATGTCAATCGCTTCTGTCAATATAATCTACCAGCTAGGCAAAACACTGAATGTCCTACCACTGTTTGGTGATTCTGATACAAGATTGTAGCACTGAAAGTGATTCTAATCTGTCTTCTAGGACGGACAAAACCTGTCAAGGAAGATAAGGCAAATTGTTGTAGTTCTTCAAACACGAAAACCAAGTATCTCCCCTCATTTGACCTACCAAAACGTCAGATCTTCTTCCTAGTCTTGAGGAGAACACTACAATGCAGTCTCAAGATGTCGAGATTAAGATAATGGGTGGTAATGCTGTGATCCATAGTAGTAGTGAAGCCAGAACATTATGAACGGGCATTGGCGGTGTTCGGCGGACGTGAGATCAAAATAACAAAGGACGACCAAAGACATCTAGGTTCGGTAATTGGCACGAATGACTTCAAGATGGAGTACGTAACCGGAAAGGTAAATGAATGGGGGAAGGAAATCCAAGCTCTGTTTGATATTGCTAAAACAGAGCCACATGCGGCTTTTGCGGCATTCACCCATGGAGTCAAGCATCACTGGAATTACCTGATGCGTATTATCCCTGATATCGGACCTCTCCTCCATCCTCTGGAAGAAGTCATCAGGGTCGCTTTTATCCCAACACTAGTGAAAAACCCCTATTTAAGCCCCAGCAGAAAGGCCATTCCTTTCACTACCACCGAGACTAAAGAAATAGGATTGACCAATCCGTTGGAGCTTGCTGCCACCGAACATCAGAACTCTGTCAAGCTCACTGCAGCCCTCACTGGGCACATAATAGCTCAGAATGCAGCAAGTCAGGTGAATATCAACGAACTAAACAGAACGGCAGCACACCCAAAGTGATAAACTGCAACAAATGATGCTGCAATTACCAGAGAACTTGAAAAAAAACTAGCAATAGCGCAGGAGCTGTGCACCTCGAACAGGCTAACAACGTTACTGATAAGGGCAAAATGTTTCAGCCTTAATAAACAAGACTTCACAGATGCCATTGCTGTATGGTACGGTTGGCCAGTAGGTGGTTTGCCCTCCCAAAGCGTTTGTGGCTCATCCTATGACACTGACCACGCCATGGTGTGTAAGAAGGAGGGCTTCGTATGCATGAGGCATTACAAAGTAAGAGATCTCGCAGCTAATTTACTGAAGGAAATCTGCCACGACGTCACGGGAGAGCCGTCCCTCTTTCCATTGGACGGTGAGAACCTCCATCATAGGACTTCAAACACATCTAACGAAGCTTGTGTGGACGTCAGCACTCGAGGATTCTGGACGCGGGGACAACGAGCCTTTTTTGATGCTAGGATAGTCGACCCCATGGCCGCATGTCACCGTAACTTGATTCTTGAGGCTGCACGCAAGAGGAACGAGAACGACAAGATTAGGGGGTATGGCGAGAGAACTCAGAATGTGGATTAGGGCAGCTTCACAACTCTGGTGTTCACAACCTCTGGCCGGATGGGACCAAGTGCAAGACGCTTCTATGCAAGACTGGTGACTGGTGGAGGTGTTGTCTGAGCAGAATCAGCAGCCCAGAAGCCATGTTGCAGCCTGGTTGAGTTGTCGACTGTCCTCTCTGCTTCGGTCTGCACTGCTTTGTCTCAGGGGAACGAGATCGTCTGCCCCAGGGCCGACAATGGTTGCAGATATTAACTATGAGGCAACAGTCACTGAATGCAGCATAGATCTGTGGCTTAACTAACTTAACACAGCTAGGGTAGCTATTTTTGTATTAGGATGTTTAATATTAAGTCAATAAATTGGTGGCGAAGGTGTAGTTACTGGAGGAGGCTGGAGGCCACTCTTAAAAAGGTAGTAGTAGTAGTAGTAGTAAACTACGTTGCCAATAAGGGCAAATGGTTTCAGTCTCAATAAACAAGAATTTACAGATGCCAATGCTCTAAGGTACGGTAGGCCAGTAGAAGGTTGCCCTCCCAATGTGCGTGTGGCTCTTCCTATGACGTCGATCACGCCATGGTGTGCAAGAAAGAAGGCTTCATATGCATGAGGCATGACGAAGTAAAGGATCTCACAGCAAATATGTTGAATGAAATCTTCCGTGATGTCAGGGTAGAACCGACCCTCCTTCCATTGGACGGTGAGAATTTCCAACATTGGACTTCAAGCATATCCAACGAAGCCCGTGTTGACGTCAGTGCTCGAGGATTCTGGATGCTGGGCCAGTGAGCCTTCTTCGACATCAGGATTTTTATCCCAAGGCCGCATGTCACCGTAACTTAGCTCTCGATGCTGCACACAGGAGTTACAAGAACAACAAGATAAGGGAATACGGGGATAGAATTCAGAACGTTGATCAAGGCCGCTTCACTCCTCTAGTGTTCACAACCTCTGGTGGGATGGGACCAAGTGCAAGATGCTTCTACAACAGACTTGCAGAGGTGCTATCCGAACAGAAGCAGCAGCCCAGAAGTTATGTTACAGCCTGGATGAGATGTCGACTGTCCTTCTCTCTCCTTAGGTCAGCTTTGCTCTGCCTCAGGGGAACGAGAGCATCGGCCCCAAAGCCGACAACAGTTGCAGATATTGACTATGAGGCATTGAGGCAACAGTCACTGAATGCCGCATAGATCTGCGGCTACCCCTAGGGTAGCTACTTATGTATTAGGATAGTTAATTTTAAAGTAATAAAATGGGGGGGGGGGAAAGGTGTGGCTATTGGGGGAGCCTGGAGGCCACATAAAAAATACTAGTAGTAGTAGTAGTAGTGTCTATAAAATTGTGGCATCAGAAAACACGACAATCAGGCTTTGATTGGTGAAAGCTTAGATGTCATCAACTGAGATTTGTTTTACGTTTTGGTTGCTATTAATGATGCTGATCCATACACTATAATCAACCTAAATTAGTAACTAAACTTTCTTGGTTATCTAAGGTTTATTTACACCACTTCATAATTTAGAAAGTTTCTATGTCAATGCTAAGATAATAATGTTAAAAATTCAAACAATTAGAGTAATACTGACTTTCTTTGTACACTGTACAGCTACAAGCCCTCCACGGCACTACGGCAGTAGGCTATATATACACCAGCGTGGCATCAACAGTGCCAAGGCAGGATTCGATATATATATAAGTTTTTAAGGTTACAGGCAATTTACTCGAAAAACTAAACATTATTTTAAACTTTATCTTCTGCAAAAATTTTAAAAGTAACATAGAACTACAATTTATAACCACAAAAAATTATGGTAGACCTAAGTACAAAAGTAAAATCAAAACAAACTCAAACATACAGGAAGTATTACCTTAATTGAGTCGAGACATCGTAAAAAAAAAATTCACAGGACGTCATAACACAAATGGATTGCTCTACTTTCTATCGATATAAAGCTTCCATTATGAGGAGTTTGTCTCATAGTTGCTACTGCCAAGAACTGAGAAATCAGACTGCGAAAACAGGGTGTCATGTTGGTGGGCAAGGATGCGAACAGCTGAATGAGGTAACTAATTAATTGGGCTGTTTGGAGGGAATGGCTAAAACGTTTATGGATGAGAGTCTTCAAGGGCCTTTTTGTTTTATTAACATCATCTTTATTATTATTATTATTATTTTTATTATTATGATTATTATTATTATTATTATTATTATAATTATTATTATTATTATTATTATTATTATTATTATTATTATTATTATTATTATTATTATTATTATTATTATAATTATTATTATTATTATTATTATTATTATCATTATTACAATTATTGTTATTATTATTATTATTATTATTATTTTTTTTATTTATCATTATTATTACAATTATTATTATTATTATTATTATTATTATTATTATTATTATTATTATTATTATTATTGCTATTATTATTATTATTATTGTTATTATTAATGGTACTATTATTGGTATTGGTATTATTATTGTTATTGGCATTGGTACAGATATTGGTATCTGCATCGGCATTAGTATTAGTTTCAGTATTAGTATTAATAGTAGTATTAGTTTTGATAATAATATTAGCATTATTAATATTAGTATGATTAAAGTTATGGTGTAGTATAATTAATAATAGTAAAATTATTTTTAATAGTATTCATATCATTGAATTTAATATTGATATTTAATATTAATAATATTTATATTTATAATGCTCGATTTATTCATATTAATATTAATAATCTTAACATTATTATTATGAAAAGTATTATTATACTTATTAATACTAATATCATTAATTTTAATATTATCAATATTATTAATATCAATTGTATTAATATTAATAGCATTATTATTATTATTACGAAAATTATTTTTATAATTATTAATATTAATATTAATATCAATATAAATATTAATATCACTATCACTATAAGTAAATAATTATCTAAAGACTATTATTAGATAAAGGAAGGATATAGTTAGGAGAATAAAATTATCGTGGTGAAGTCTACCTCCGAGATGTTTATAAAGTATGGACCAGAAGGGTTAAGACCGAGATAAGAAAAGCAAAGAGGAATAATGAAATGAAGGAAGCAAGGGAGGCGAGGTCAAAGCCCAAGGGATTCTTCCAATGTATCAAACTAAAACAAGATACAAGATTGGACTATATATATGACTAGTTACCAAGATACAGGGCACGATGAACATAAGATGATAATGATAGTGAAGCCTGGAAGGGTTCATATCATAACTTGTGTGTTCGTGCGTATGTTGCCCCGTGAGAGTTACCGTGGGCCTGTATGTGCCCAGGTGGGATGGTCAAAGTATTACACTATAAGTGTGTCAAATGAGGAGTGACTGATCCACATGTAATTTACGGTTTTTGAAATATGTAGTTAAATTACACACGATTTTTCATATAGTTAAGTGAATAATGGGGTGTTGTGGAAGCATGCTGGTCTGGCACATACACAAGCCCTGTAAACGTTGTGCGAACTCACTGAGTGGTTTAGAAGTGTTTATTTCCATTCATACTTTCGTATCTACAACCTATGGTAATTTTTCTTTGTGTTCATATATAATGAAGATAATGCAGAGTATAAAATGTCATATACAATATTTATACATAATGTCATCTATACAGCCGTACTATGACTGTGTGTGTTCGTGCGTGTGTCTCGTGATAGCTAGAGTGGGCCCCCGTCCAGAAAGGACACTGTACTAACCTCCAGCACCGACCCAGGTGGGCTAGAGAATATGGTTTCCGAGTGTACAGCCAGGGTGGCCAAACAGGTGAATAGACAACCCCATCTCTTGAGACACTTGCGTCCTAGCTTAACGTTGAAAGGTCCCCAGCAGTCTGTCCTTGTGTAGGCTAACGGGGTTTCAGATGGAGTAACATGATATGCCGGTAATTCAGCTTGAGTTGCTGTGTGGACTTCCAGCTATTCCCATGGCACACCACACACAGCCTGGTGACTTTGTTCTGTCTCAAACACGCCAGTGTGTGTTCCCTTCCTGAACGTCCAGCCTGGTTTTCATGTACAGTCAGCCAAAGATGCACCCACCCCACCCTCGGTCCCGTGCTCGTAATTTTACCTGGCAATACTTGAAGGAAGGAAGGCTGTATGTAATGGTAATTGTGATTGGCGGATTTATTTTCGGCCGTATCGCTGTCAGGATAAATATTAAGCAATCCAAAAGTAACATTTTTTACAATAATAAATTGTTCATCGTTATTTAAGATCATGACAACTTTCCAAATATTCGTATATTTGCTTAAATAATGAAGAAATTATATGGATGAATTGGCAACGCAACTACTACCAGGGCTGCCACGAGATTCTCACATCAAATTTCAAGAATATACAATATGTTCCACGTTTAATCTGGAGTGTTTCATGAAGGAATTAATTGTCTTTACAATGTGAGCATTACAAAATATAATTTGAGGTAAGTTAGAGAGCAGACACTGTAATAGACTCAACTGACACAATAATGATATGTGGTATCCCTGCACCAGCGCCGCACGGAGGTATGGAGAAGGGAAAAGACTGAAGTGTTCATTTTGGTGTCATACTAACTGTGTTTGATGGTAAATTAATAATAACTCAGAGAGAGAGAGAGAGAGAGAGAGAGAGAGTATACTTATATAGGTTGATGAGGACTCAGAAAGGGGTTGAATAGCACTCAATTTTTTTTTTTGGGGGGGGGGTTTGTTCCTTACTTATTTTATTTATTTTTTAATCATATTGTAACTGGCTTTATTGTCATTGCATAATTTAAATTTAAGGTTTATGATATATTTCTTTCTTTCGAGGATTAATATATAGACAGGTGTATTATTTACAGTATATTGTTTAATAACGGGTCCATCCACCCTCCTTATCAATTACAGCTTCCAGCCTCCGCTGCATAGAAGAGACGTTGTTTGTAACAAGCTCAGGTTTGTTTCTAAAATTCTCTCACTATCTTGTCAGGTGGTCGAAACAGCTGGTTCGGCGTCCTCTCGAACTCGGGCTCCCAGGAATTGACGATACTTGCCCAGATATTTTCAATGGGATTCATGTCGCAGCCCTTGCTTGGCAATTCCAAGAGCCTGAGGTGTTGCTGCCCGTCAAGCACTGACGCACTGCTCTGGCCGTGTGGATGAGGCATCTATCATGAATAAAAGTAATTGGCCCAGCAGGGAATGGGAAATTGCGTTCCTCAATTGAAGGAAGGAACTGATTCCGCACGATGTCTAGGTATTTATTTGCCGTAAACCTCCCCTGAATTTGGAAAACATCTCCCATACCGTGCACGGATCTGTAGCCCCACACGTTCAGCGTCACAGGCCCACTTCTAGCCACCTCGTATATGTGGGCCCTGTCGTATCTGCAGGAAGGGAAAATACGATACAAATATATTGGCTTAATTAAGCTATTACATCTTATATTAAGTTTGTAGTATAATACTTGAATTTTTTTATTGTTATGCGATAATCTTAAAGACTTTTATTTGAAAATATTTAATGAGTTGTACGATGTTTTACGGCTATATCGACAAATTCGGTCTAAATCTTATTTTAATTATTATGGACATGCTAATATGTTTAGCTTACTTACCTCGTGCAATTTGGCCGCCACAAATGAATTTTACTGTGGTTAGTACTGGCAAAAGTCTTCTCATCCGCGAAGACTACTCGCGACCAAAATTCTGGGTCCTGACCCACATATTGCTGGGCAAACTGGAGGCGACCAGCGCGGTGTTGTTCAGTTAGCCTTTCCTTTATGGCAATTAAAGGAATCAAACAACAAAAGAATCAAAGAATGGACAGATATTTCCTACGGCATGGGCCCTGGGGGTGGCCCAGACAGGCTTCCTCACTCTAGCGACAGCGGCCGATGTCTTGATACAGTAGCCGAAACACAGAAACACCGAGGCACAGACGGTGGAGAGGAGCTGGCGGCTGTGGCGGCTGCGGTAGTGGTTTTGGGTAGGTGTCCAGAGATTAACAGACGAATTGTGAAGGTTTGGGAAAACAGCCCACGAGTCCAGGACCTATGATGAGATCACAGCCAGAATTTGACGAACAGCAGGGGGAAGGTAGTGACTGCACTCTCGGCTGAGTAGGATCTGCCTGAGACACAGGCAGCCGGTGCCGTTCTCACCTCTGTCCAACCCCCCCCCCCCCCCCCCCCAAGTGTTAAGTGTTGGTCACACCAGCAAACGAAAGAGTTAACAGCAGTAACGAGCAGGAAGATCGTTTCCGCCCTTACATCCATCCTAGCTCAAACACGGATCCAGTTTGTAAATCCCACCTTGTTTTCTCAGTCCACTCCCGGTAAGAGCATTCATCTCCTCTTGATAGCACTCCCTTTGCACCGAGCGTAAATTACGAATTTTGCCTCGTTTAACTCCGCTACACTTAGTCCGATTTGCATGTCTTTCTGGCGCCCTCTTTCTCTAAGCCATTTTAATGAGTTTATCTGGTTGGTTTCGGCGGCTACACTACTAGTTATTAAACAGCTGCCTTTTGTTTCACCTCCATATCTTCAGTCAGGTCCAATGCCTATCTCGGCTTATCCGGCCAGTGCTCTTCGCCTTCACACAAGAAAGTTGGTCTTCGTATCCACCAACAATCATCAGTTATATCCTCTACTGAGAGTCCCCGTGAGGCATCGTCCTCCTGGTTCAGTGACGTTCCCACAAACCCACATGTCTTTATTGTTTTGTCTCTGAAAAGCTCCTGTATAGTAACCACTTGAATCGCCACAAAGGTATGGAATCGCCGACTGGTGTTTGCAATATACTGGAGAACTAACATGCTGTCGGTCCAGAAGAACGACTCTTCGACCTCCAAGTTTAGCTCCTTCCTTATAATTCCATTGGCGTTGACGGCCAAGACAGCTGCACAAAGCTCCAGTCGGGGAATTGTCTTTTGCTTGAGAGGGGCCAACTTTGCTTTACCATACGCAAAGGAACAGTGGATCCCTTTTTCCTCGTCCTTCACCCTTATGTAAGATATTATGCCGTAAGCCGCTTGTGACACATCGTAGAATGTGTGCAGTTGGACCAGACGATTTTACCAAATTCCTTAGGTTTGTAACACCTGGGAATGCAGAGGTTTCCTAGTTGCGACAAGTCGTCCAGCCACGCCTTCCATGTTGTGTTGCTGTGCTCCAGCAGTGGTTCATCCCATCCTTTCTTTCCTCGGCAATCGTCTTGGAACAATATTGTTGCCTTGATGTTGAACGGGGTAATGAACCCGAGAGAGTCATAGACCGAACTGACAATACTCAAGAGACCCCCTTTTATAGTAACCCTATGTTGTACTTGAACCTTGACTGCGAATTGGTCATTCTCTAGGTCCCATTTGACTCCTAGGGCCCGCTCTGCTGGTAGTAGCTGTCGACTTAGGTTGAGCTCCTTTATCACTACGTGTCTCTCTTCAAGTGGGCTGGAACTGAGGACGCCCTTGTGATTACTTGCCCATTTCTTAAGTCGAAAGCATCCCTTCTCGAGCAACTGTTGTAAATGTCAAGCCATCTTTGTCGCTTCGTCTGGAGAGTTTACTGACAGAAGCAAATCATCCACTTAGAAGTTGCATTCCACTTGAACGACGGTCGCTGGAAACTCGAGACCATAATCACGAAAGATGCATCTCAGTGCGTACACTGCACACGACGGGCTCCACATGCCCCCAAAGAGGTGCACCTTCATTTGATACGAACTCAGAGTTCGAGTCAAGTCTTCATTCACATCCTGCGACACAACACCACAACACCGAGGCTCAGTCTTACACTCGTGCACCAAGTGAGTATTTTTCAGACACAGGCAACAACAAAGCAGATTTCTTGCAGTTTCACGTCGCGCAGGTATGTCCAAGTTTCGAAACTCCTTACACATGGGTAAGCTGTGAGGCCCTGAGCAAAGGGGATACGTTTCATATACTCCTTTAGTCTTTACAGCCGTTCTTCTGTCGGTGGTAAGTGCTAGACTTGTGGCTTGTCTGCTTGCCGACCTGTCCTGGTAAGGTTTGGGAGGTTGTCCCTTCCTCCTCTCATTACTGCTCGCCTCTGCCCTTGAAGAGTGTGCTATGTGTCCTGTCCACTTGTTTCTGTACGAATTCTCTTAGCCAACGGATCCCAGGATACGATCCATGGTATTCGTTATACAGTTAACCCTCACTTTACGCCATCCCGCATTTCGCGTTTCCACGTTTACGCTGTGCCTAGCCAGAACCTCACGTGCTCACATTACGCGGTATGTGAACCCCATTACGCGGAGAGTGTCCGGCGCGACGCTATTTTTAGATTCGCCCCACCCGCCACCCGCCCGCCTGCCTGCCTGTGCGCCTCGCCTCTCCCTCCTCCTCCCTCCGCTTGGGCAAGCGGCGCGGTAAGGTTGCGCAGTGTGTGTCTTTGTTGCGTTATCACTGACGTCATATGATGTATCAGACCTGTGATTGGCCATGCATCCCTACCCCCCTCTGCTGCTAGCTGTAATTGGCTTAAAGTATTATGACGTGTCCACCCGGGGGAGGGAGGGAGGGAGGAAAGCCGACGCTTGACCTAGCAGCGGCAGTTTCATCCCTCAAGGCCACACCGTGTAAATGCGCATCCCTTGTTCCGTAAAATGGCTTCCGCCGGACCACCACCCCCAGAGAGAAACCTTTCCTTACCTGGACCCAGCGGCACTAAGCCAAAGAAGACACGACGTTCCTTAAGCTACGAGGTGAAGTATACCATCATCCAAGAGTTGGAGAAAGGAACAAGGCAGGTTGATTTGGCGCGCCAGCATGGTGTGAATGAATCTACGATTCGAACAATAAAGAAGGATGCAGCCAAGATAAAGGAGCACATGAAGATCACAAAGTCTACAGGTGCTTCTATGATCAAGTATTTTCACAACCAGGTGCTTCTCAAGACAGAAAAATTACTTGTGAGCTACATGGTGCGTCAGGCGCGACGGAACATGGCGGTCGACAAGCGCTCTGTTTAGGACTACGCACGTGAACTGTACATCACAGTGGCACGAAAGATGGGAATTACAGAGCCCAAACCCTTTAATGCTTCCTCTGGGTGGTTACAGAGGTTTAAGATCCGGAACAAGATCACCAATATAAACATTGGTGGTGAAGAAGCGAGTGCTGACCGTGCTGCGGCTCGGGAATTTCCTCCGTTTTTACGTGAGATTATGGAGGAAGGACAGTACAGTGACGACCAGGTGTTTAACATGGACGAATCTGGTCTTTTCTGGAAAAAGCTACCTTCCAAGTCCTTCGTTGTAAAGAATGCCAGCAGGATTCGGGGCCGGAAGATGCAGAAGGAACGCATCACCGTCCTGTTTACCACCAATGCCTCCGGTACCTGTAAGCTCAAGTTATCGGTGATCCACACAGCAAGCAAGCCGCACGCCTACAAGAGCATGGACATGACCAAGCTAAATGTCCACTGGCTGACCGCACGTAAGGCGTGGATGTTCTCTACACTGTCCCTCTTCTGGTTTGATGACTGTTTTGTTCCCAATGTAAAAAAATTCTGTGAGCGACAGAATGTGCCATTCGATATTTTGTTGCTGCTGGACAATGCACCAGGACACTCGCCCCTACTGTTAGATCGTCACCCCAACGTAAAAGTGGTCTTCCTTCCTCCCAACACTACATCTATATTACAGCCCATGGACCAAGAGCTAATCTGTAATGTAAAAGCTGCATTCTCAACAAAAAAATTCCAGCTCCTGAACGACTACACCAACACCAGGAAGAGTTACGTAACCTGAGTGACACCAGCACCAATAGCAAGAGCGAAGAAGATGAGGATCAACAGTTGGCACAGCACAAAATACTGTTCAAACAATTCTGGAGAGTATTTAACATCAATAAAGCTGTGGACTTCTTGGTGGAGTCATGGGATCAGCTGTCTATTGCTACAACTCGTCATGCATGGAGACATGTGTTGCATGGAATACCAGGTGAGAGGAGGAGTCAATCTGTGACTGGTGAGGTTCAGAATGTTGCAGTAGCAGTGGACCTTGCCAGAGAAGCTGCGCAGACTGTTACAGTTCCAGGCTTCTCCGAGACCACCAACGACGACATCCTGGAGGTGATCAGAGATCCTGAAGTGACTGCCAACGAGATGTTGGAAGAAGAACACGTCAGTGAAGAGGAGTAAGAAGGTGCGTCATTCTCCGAAGAACACAGTTTAACTCATAGTGATATTAAGGGTGCCATGGAGTGTGCAGAGAAAATGAAGTCCTTCCTTTCCCGCGACAATGACGATGACCGCTATGAAGTCTTCCATACCCGGCTGGTGCAGGCTATGGAGCCGTACATCAAGGTGTATCACGACAACATCAACACCAGCCGTCAGCAAAGCATAACAGATTTCTTCGCCCGCAACCCACCACAGCAAGCCCAAGCCAGTGATGGTGACAGTGAAGATGACTTTGAGGGATTTGTCAGGGAAGCCCTGACAACTGTAAGTGACAGTGATGGTGCTTCACCTAGTAATGGTGATTCACCTGAGGGCCAGTAATCTGCCCTCTGCCTCGGAACCAGCCTCCATCCCCGTATGCCGACCCATCTCTTCTACGACCGTAAGTGTTCCACCTAAGTTTTAGTTTTTCTAACCTAACCTTTATTTTTCCTATGTTGACCTTTATTTTTCCTAACCTAGCCTCTTCTATATTACTTGTTTTTTCATACCATCATAAAGTTAAGATAAAATTTTTACTACAACATAGTTGTGTGCCGTCAAAAAGTGGAGTTTGGGGGTCGGCCCGGACTCCATTTCAATTAATCCCATACTTTATGTTGTTCACTTTACGCGTTTCTCACTTTACGCTGGACCCTCCAGGTTACATTAACGGCGTAAAGTGAGGGTTAACACCTTGATTTGTATTTCTCTCTCTAGTCTGTACTTACCCCTGAAGATGTGCATTACACGAAAGCGCTTGGGAACTTCGTGTTTTCTTCTTTCCTTGTGGTTATCAGCATATACCTAGATCACGTGCACCTACAGTGATTTACTTGCATATATATATATATATATATATATATATATATATATATATATATATATATATATATATATATATATATATATATATATAAGCAAGTAAATCACTGTAGGTGCGCGTGATCTAGGTATATGTTGATAACCACAAGGAAAGAAGAAAACACGAAGTTCCCAAGCGCTTTCGTGTAATGCACATCTTCAGGGGTGAGTACAGACTAGAGAGAGAAATACAAATCAAGTTGTATATATACAGAGGAGGGTGAGACCAGGTCCACAATGGTCCGGTATTAGGTAATGACCCTACTAATCTTTAAATAGCACACAACGGTTGGTGGTCAGGTCAGATGGTCAGGTGACCCGGCCTTCTCACCTGGTCACAGATCTTCTTAATTATAAAATTGTCCAGCTTGTACATGCCGCTACTCAAATTCATGTTGAATGCTTCGGTATGTTTAATAAGACTAGATTCTATGATGTTCCTACTATCCAATGAATTACATGGTAATATTGAGGAGGCATTATCCCAGTCAATGCAATGCTTGTTATCCCTCAAATGAACAAACAGAGCATTGGATTCCTGGCCTGTCCTAACACTGTATTTGTGTTGTTTAATTCTAGTTGCAAGATCTTTACCTGTCTGGCCTAAGTAGAACATATTACATTCCTTGCAAGGAACTTTATATATGCAACCAATTGTGTTGTTGGGGGAGTTCTTGATTAACATTTGTTTAACAGTGCATGAGTTTCTAAATGCCACATTGACGTTCCAGGTTTTTAGTTGTGAAGGAATGTGTGAGAAATTTTTGTGAAATGGTGATATTAAGATATTCTTATGGTCATGGGTGGGCTTGGGATCAGTTCTATAAAAAGTTTTCTTAGTAATGTTTAGGCATTTGTCTATGAAAGATCTAGGGTATTTAAGGTTTGAGCCAATATTATATATATATTTGTATTCCTCATCGATGAATTCCGGACTGCAAATTCTCAAGGCACGTAAAAACATTGTTGAAAATACTGACTGTTTGACTTTATTATGGTGGGCAGAATAATAATGAATGTATGAACACACATTAGTTGGTTTTCTATAAATACTGAACTTAAAAGTGTTACCTATTCTGTGTATCAGACAGTCTAGGAATGGCAATTTACAGTCTTGCTCTAATTCCACAGTGAATTTGATCGAGGGGGCTAAGTTGTTAAGTTGTGGCAGGAAAGCTTTTAGGTCCTCATTACATGGCCAGAGACATAATACATCATCAACATATCTAAACTAGACTGCTCAGGGTGGTAAAATATTACTTAATAGTTTCTTTTCAAAGAATTCCATATATAGGTTGCTTAATACAGGTGAGAGTGGATTACCCATTGCCATACCAAATTTTTGAGCATAATATTCCCCATTGAATTCGAATTTGCAATCCTTAATACATAGTTTGATGAGTTCGATGAAGTCGTCTTTCGAGACGGGCAGTGAAATATCATCCAGGGAATCTATGAGGAACTCTAGTAAATCATCAACTGGGACCTTTGTAAAGAGTGATGTTACATCAAAGCTGACCAGTTTAAAATCATAATTAATGTGTAAGTTATTGAGTCTATCAACCAGATCCATATTATTCTTGATATTGGAGTTAGAAATGTTGCCAACTAGGGGATTTAGTAAAGAAACTAACCATTTAGATAGTTCATAAGGGATTGGCCCAACTGAGCTAATGATGGGTCTTGCTGGGTTATTGGGCTTGTGGGTCTTGATTACACCGTACATGTATGGCAGTGGGGGGGACGTTGAAGGAAGATGTTTAATGAGAGTAGCTTTGCCTCTCAATATGGACTTCAGTTTTTTGTTGAACTGGGTGTTGACAGTGTTGAGAGGATTATTTATGAGTTTAGAATATGTTGTAGTATCACATAAAAGGTCATTCATTTTAGAGATATAGTCATCTTTGTTTAAAATCACTACTGTGTTGGCTTTATCTGCTTTAGTGACATGTAGATCCGTATTTTTCTTAAGGGCTTGGATTGCTTTGGTGAATCTTTCTGGACAGTTTGGAATGCAAGGCTTGGACATTGATGCATACACAACACCTTTACACATGTTCACTTCTTCACTTGTCAAATTACTGAATTTCTCCAAATTGCAAAATGCTCTGGCTATGTCAACACTGTCGACTCCCTTGTTAGAACCATCAAAACTTAAACCATAGCCGAGGGCACACAAGGTATCATTGTCTAGTTGTTTAGAGGAGAGATTCACTACACAGTTGTGATTGGCATCCTTAGTCCAATCACTATTTCTGATAAGGAGTGCCAATTTGTGGTCTATCTTAGCTTGAAGATCAGAACGCTCACGTCTCAGGTTATCAAAACAGTAGTCCAACATGAACTTTTTCCAATAACTCGGTATGGTCATATTAAAAGCACGCTTTTTTTGTCTTACAATACGGAAGGCTTCATCCACTTCAATTTTCTTTATTTCAAAATGTTTCTTAAGGATGATTTCTTGGAACTCATTAAAGGGGCGGTCAGACATCTTCAGGACACGTTGTGGGAGGATTGATCTAGGCATAACTTTTTCACTGAGGCATGTCTGGAGAAATTTCAAACGTATTTTCAATTTGTGGGCCTTGATCATCGAAGAGGAGTATTCAGTAACGAAAGGAGACAGTCCAGGACAGCTTGTAGAGAGGATGAAGAAGTGGCGCGTGGAATCCATTTATGCAAGTAAATCACTGTAGGTGCGCGTGATCTAGGTATATGCTGATAACCACAAGGAAAGAAGAAAACACGAAGTTCCCAAGCGCTTTCGTGTAATTCACATCTTCAGGGGTGAGTACAGACTAGAGAGAGAAATATAAATCAAGGTGTATATATACAGAGGAGGGTGAGACCAGGTCCACAATGGTCCGGTATTAGGTAATGACCCTACTGTAGTGATGGGTTGTCAGACCACAGCTTACATCTCAGGAACAGTCCAGACTTGACCCGACATTAGGGAGGTCAAAAGTGTAGGGTAACTCTCACGGCTGACCAAGGGTTATAAATCAGCCAGGCTCCCCTCCCATGTCACACGGCCCCAACAAAAGATTTCTCCAGAATATACAACTTATAGTCTCTGAAAAAGTCCAGACCTGACCCTACATTAGAGAGGGCAAATGTAAGGTGACCCTTCGCCGCCCCCCCCCCCCCCCGTTCAGCTCAACCCGACGGCTCGCCTCCCAATATATAGGACGTGCTAGTCCTCCCTCGAGCCGAGAGAGAGACAGAGAGAGAGTGTGTCTTGTAACCAAGAACGGCCAGCTACCACGTCCCGAGTCTCGCTCGTAGCCCTCCCTCAGGGGAGCGGCGAGAGGGAGTCAGACAGAGAGACACACAGGGATCGGAAGAGGAGGTCCACCACAGCCGAGTCCTGCTCACGGGAGGAGAGTCATGCAGGACTTCCCTCCCTGACTTCCCTCCGGTGTCCGAGCTAAGCAGTTGCCCTCCCGACACCAGTGTTCCAGCTAAGCAGTCTCCCTGCTAGGCCTCCCCTAGGTCACGTGAGTTTTTGTCAGAGCTTTCCATGGGATGAGTTACTTACATGGGAAGTGTATTCATTTCATGTTCGTGTCCGAGAATCAGTGTCTAGTAACGTAATATGTTGTCCTAGTAACGTAAACATAGTGTCCTGGTAACTTCAATAGAATGTGTTATTAATGTGTCCATGTCATGTTCGTAATTAATAAAGAGTTGTAACGAACCGTTGTGTGATATTTAAAGATTAGTAGTGTAATGAGACAAATCTCACATGAAGAAGATTACATATAAGTAGAATATTGATAGTATAAGAGTATAAAAGAGAGGAAGATTTTGGTAGCGTGGCCGTGATAGATATTTACACTTATCGTATCTTATACGTCAATACACATCTATTACGTCTTAAGGGCGACTTCTCAAACACGGCTTCGTTACAACTCTTTATTAATTACGAACATGACATGGACACATTAATAACACCTTCTATTGAAGTTACTAAGACATTGTGTTTACGTTACTAGGACATCATATTACGTTACTAGACACTGATTCTCGGACACGAACATGAAATGAATACACTTCCCACGTAAGTAACTCATCCCATGGAAAGCTCTGACAAAAACTCAGGTGACCTGGGGAGGCCTAGCAGGGAGACTGCTTAGCTGGAACACTGGTGTCGGGAGGGCGACTGCTTAGCTGGGACACCGGAGGGAAGTCGGGGAGGGAGGTCCTGCATGACTCTCCTCCCGTGAGCGGGACTCGGCTGTGGTGGACCTCCTCTTCCGATCCCTGTGTGTCTCTCTGTCTGACTCCCTCTCGCCGCTCCCCTGAGGGAGGGCTACGAGCCGGACTCGGGACGTGGTAGCTGGCCCTTCTTGGTTACAAGACACACTCTCTCTCTGTCTCTCTCTCGGCTCGAGGGAGGACTAGCACGTCCTATATATTGGGAGGCGAGCCATCGGGTTGAGCTGAACGGGGGGGAGGGGGCGGCGGCGAAGGGGCACCTTACATTTGCCCTCGCTAATGTAGGGTCAGGTCTGGACTTTTTCAGAGACTATAAGTTGTATATTCTGGAGAAATCTTTTGTTGGGGCCGTGTGACATTGGAGGGGAGCCTGGCTGATTTATAACCCTTGGTCAGCCGTGAGAGTTACCCTACACTTTTGACCTCCCTAATGTCGGGTCAAGTCTGGACTGTTCCTGAGATGTAAGCGGTGGTCTGACAACCCATCACTACAGTAGGGTCATTACCTAATACCGGACCATTGTGGACCTGGTCTCACCCTCCTCTGTATATATACACCTTGATTTATATTTCTCTCTCTAGTCTGTACTCACCCCTGAAGATGTGAATTACACGAAAGCACTTGGGAACTTCGTGTTTTCTTCTTTCCTTGTGGTTATCAGCATATACCTAGATCACGCGCACCTACAGTGATTTACTTGCATAAATGGATTCCACGCGCCACTTCTTCATCCTCTCTACAAGCTGTCCTGGACTGTCTCCTTTCGTTACTGAATACTCCTCTTCGATGATCAAGGCCCACAAATTGAAAATACGTTTGAAATTTCTCCAGATATGCCTCAGTGAAAAAGTTATGCCTAGATCAATCCTCCCACAACGTGTCCTGAAGATGTCTGACCGCCCCTTTGATGAGTTCCAAGAAATCATCCTTAAGAAACATTTTGAAATAAAGAAAATTGAAGTGGATGAAGCCTTCCGTATTGTAAGACAAAAAAAGCGTGCTTTTAATATGACCATACCGAGTTATTGGAAAACGTTCATGTTGGACTACTGTTTTGATAACCTGAGACGTGAGCGTTCTGATCTTCAAGCTAAGATAGACCACAAATTGGCACTCCTTATCAGAAATAGTGATTGGACTAAGGATGCCAATCACAACTGTGTAGTGAATCTCTCCTCTAAACAACTAGACAATGATACCTTGTGTGCCCTCGGCTATGGTATAAGTTTTGATGGTTCTAACAAAGGAGTCGACAGTGTTGACATAGCCAGAGGATTTTGCAATTTGGAGAAATTCAGTAATTTGACAAGTGAAGAAGTGAACATGTGTAAAGGTGTTGTGTTTGCATCAATGTCCAAGCCTTGCATTCCAAACTGTCCAGAAAGATTCACCAAAGCAATCCAAGCCCTTAAGAAAAATAAGGATCTACATGTCACTAAAGCAGATAAAGCCAACACAGTAGTGATTTTAAACAAAGATGACTATATCTCTAAAATGAATGACCTTTTATGTGATACTACAACATATTCTAAACTCATAAATAATCCTCTCAACACTGTCAACACCCAGTTCAACAAAAAACTGAAGTCCCTATAGAGAGGCAAAGCTACTCTCATTAAACATCTTACTTCAACGTCCCCTCCACTGCCATACATGTACGGTGTAATCAAGACCCACAAGCCCAATAACCCAGCAAGACCCATCATTAGCTCAGTTGGGCCAATCCCTTATGAACTATCTAAATGGTTAGTTTCTTTACTAAATCCCCTAGTGGGCAACATTTCTAACTCCAATATCAAGAATAATATGGATCTGGTTGATAAACTCAATAACTTACACATTAATTATGATTTTAAACTGGTCAGCTTTGATGTAACATCACTCTTTACAAAGGTCCCAGTTGATGATTTACTAGAGTTCCTCATAGATTCCCTGGATGATATTTCACTGCCCGTCTCGAAAGACGACTTCATCGAACTCATCAAACTATGTATTAAGGATTGCAAATTCGAATTCAATGGGGAATATTATGCTCAAAAATTTGGTATGGCAATGGGTAATCCACTCTCACCTGTATTAAGCAACCTATATATGGAATTCTTTGAAAAGAAACTATTAAGTAATATTTTACCACCCTGAGCAGTCTAGTTTAGATATGTTGATGATGTATTATGTCTCTGGCCATGTAATGAGGACCTAAAAGCTTTCCTGCCACAACTTAACAACTTAGCCCCCTCGATCAAATTCACTGTGGAATTAGAGCAAGACTGTAAATTGCCATTCCTAGAATGTCTGATACACAGAATAGGTAACAATTTTAAGTTCAGTATTTATAGAAAACCGACTAACGTGTTGTTAGGTTCTGAATAATAAGTTCTATATACAGGAGAGAACACAAACACCTGTATAGTTTTGTAGGTTCGGTTTACTGGATAAGAGTATGTACACAGAGGAGAGCAGCGGTCTCCCTGGCTAGGCTCCTTGTCAACTGCTATAGACGACGTATGGCAAGTGATACATTAGCAGCTTCCATACGTCGCCAGGCACATTAATTAAGCATGTGGGACATGGTAATAACATTGCCACACGCTGCTAGCTACATAAATGGAGCACATACATAATATGCATACATAATATATAATCCAGCATACATAATGTACATACACCTCCCTCCCCCCTATACGCTCATAGCAATGTCTTGAGCGGACCTTTTCTTTTGGATCCGTTCTGAGCGTCGAGGGACTTCATCACTGGGAAGGGTATGGGACTCAACACTGGTGGCGGGGCCAGCAGAAGGCATTGTTACGGGGCGGAGAAAACGGCGGTTCCTCCACCACACACGACCACTGGGTAACCGCACCTGGTAGTCCCGTGACCTGCCGAGACCCATAACTACGCCTACTTTGTCCCAACGTAGGGAGGTCGGGTCCTGAACACGGACTTGGGTGCCGACACTCAACCTGGGGAGAGAACGGGCGTGGTCATTGTAGCGGGCGACGACGTCCTGAACACGTTCGGCGGCTCGGCGATCACAATCCTCTGTCTTGGCCTGCCACTCCTTGGAGAAGGATTGAGGGTGAGCAGGGACACAAGAACGGAGGGGGCGTCCATACAAAACCTGGGCAGGGGAGCGTCCGGTGTAGTTAGGTGTGTTGCGGAGTTCAAGAAGACCCCTGTCGAAGGCCTCGCAGTCAATGTTCCCAGAAGGGGCCACCTTAAGGATGAGGTGCTTCAGGGATTTGACAGCAGCCTCAGCGTGGCCGTTGGACTGCGGGTAATGGGGCGATGACAACACATGCCGGACTCCCCATCGGTCGAGGAACACAGCAAAGTCCCGGCTTGTGAACTGAGGCCCTCCGTCGGTTCGCAGGCGTACAGGAACGCCCACGTCACGGAAGTAGTGGCGGAACTTGCTGATGGTGGCGGCAGACGTCGTGTCATTACCGCACTTGATGACAACCGGCCAACCAGAGAGACGGTCGACGATAACGAGGAAGGACTTTCCTGACACACAGAAGAAGTCGGCCGACACAGACTCAAAGGGGCGGGTGGGGTTGTCGTCACTCATAAAGGGTTCCTGCTGCTGGCTGGGTTGTAATACTTGGCAGGGCTCACACGCACGGACAACATTGGAGATGTCGGAGTTGATGCCGGGCCAGAACACAGTCTGTCGTGCACGTCGTTTGGTGGCCTCAGCTCCACGGTGACTGTCGTGAAGGCGGGCCAAGGCGTGGGGACGTGATGCAGCAGGGACAACTACACGTGCTCCGTACAGAACAAGGTCTCCGTCGCAGTAGAGTTCATCGCGGAGTTTCCAATACGGGAGCAGGGTGTTGTGAAGATCGTAGCGGTTGCTAGGAAATCCATTCCTCACACACTCGACGAGTCGGACATAGGAAGGGTCATCTCGGGCCGCTGTTCGAAGGTCCTCCATTGCCTTGTCGTCATCTGGTGACAGGTCCGAACGAAGGGATTGGACGGCATGGAGAGTGACCACAGTCCTGACGGAAAGAGCGAGGTCGGCGTCGAGTACATGGTCTTCTGGAGTAGGGCGGCTGACAGGGGAGCGGGATAAGGCATCAGGGATGCAGAGCTCCTTACCAGCACGCCACACTGCAGTGAAGATGTACGCCGAGAGCTTCTCTTTCAGACGCTGGAGGCGAGGGTTCTCAACAGCGTCTAGCGTGTAGTGGTTGAGGATCGGGACAAGCGGGCGATGGTCGGTCACTAGGTGAAAGTATTGCAGGCCTATGAGGTAAAACCTGCACTTGGACATCGCCCAAACCACGGCCAACAGCTCTAACTCAATAGTGGCGTAGCGCGTCTCAGTGTCAGAGAGGAAACGCGAGCCACACTGGACGAGCCGGAACTGCCCTCCACCATGATCCTGCAGTAGGGCGTATCCCACGCCATACAAGCGTGAGGCGTCTGTCTGCAGAACTGTCGGCAAGGCTGGGTCAAACGTGGCGAGGACAGGTGGACGAGACAGGGCCTGTTTCACTTGCTGGAAGGCCTTGTCGTGGTCGGGGGTCCACAGGAATGTCCTCTTGGGGCTCATCAGGGGGCGAAGTGGTTGAGCAGCTGCGGAGATGTCCGACGAAAACTCTGCTAACTGGTTGACGAGACCGATGAAGGACCTCAAGTCGGTCAGGTTAGCAGGGGTGGGAAAATCCGTAATGGCGCGGACCTTTTCCGGGTCAGCTGCGATACCATTCCCTGAGAGGGTGTACCCACAAAAGTCAACTGAAGAGCTGGCCAGAACAAACTTGTCGGCATTTAGGGTAATGCCGTGCTTCCGGCACCTGTTGAGTACCTCGTAGATACGGCAGAGGTGATCCATATAATCCTCGTCGTACACGAGTATGTCGTCGACCACTTTCACGCAGTTTGCCAGACCTTGTAGAGCCATATCACCTCGAAGACAGAAAGCGTCTCCTGTAGCGGCGAATCCCATGGGGCCACGGCAATAACTGTAACGTCCATGCGGGGTGATGAACGTTGTGAGTGGTCGGTCTTCTTCGGCAAGCTCTATCTGCCAGTATCCACACAGGGCGTCCATCGTCGTGAAGAAGCGCGCCTTCGGGTTCACGCTGCGTATGGCTGCAAAGGGCGTGGGAGAAGGGTGCGCAGGACGAGACACCTGGTTGTTGAGCTTGGAAAGGTCAGTGGTGATCCGAACACCACCTTTAGGTTTTGCGACGACAACCATCGGGTGACACCATGGAGACGGGTCATCGCCGGTTGGTACAATAATTTCTTGGGCGACCATGGAGTCCAGCTCGTTTTTGACCGCCTCGCGGAAGGCCAGGGGAACCAGTCGAGGGGTGTAAATAGCGAATGGCTTCGCGTCGTCCCTCAGGTGGATCCTCATGGGGGGCCTGCCATCTTCTTGAGAGGCTTGGATTCCAGAGCGGACTTGGTCACCAGAACGTCGCTGAATTCCTTCAGGAAGTACTTCCGAGCATCCGAAGGAGAGGTGTCACTGGCAAGAGGCAGGGGTAGGGCGGCAGCAGGGTCGTTGCTGCTCCCTTTTTGCACCCTGTTGGCGTGTTTTACCTCAAGAATAGGTTTGGGGAAGTCCTGGGAGATGATGGCCAACTCCTGACAATGTCTGTAGGACAGCAAAGGAGTCTGGACACCGTTATGCACATCAATCCAGGCTTGACACGACCTGTTGCCAAAGGTGACTTGTGCTTGGAGTGAACCCAGGGCCGGGGTCATCTGTGAACCATCTGCCATAAAGCGGAGATCCTTGGGGGGCGGTCCTAGATCACTTGGAGAGAGCCCCAAGCCTTGCAAATGCTGGGGACCGATGACTGTAGCATCAGCGCCGGTGTCGGGCAACATCTGAAGACGGGATGACACACCGCCGTAGGTCACAATGACACTGATATACTGAGGGACTTTGGTCCTGGGACGCTGGGGGGAGCACACATTCCTAATGTGGCTCGAGCGTTGTCAAGAGTCGTCGTACCTCTGATTGGAAGACTGTGGGCGGCCCTCTCTGGTGGAGGGGGGCTGAAGCTTCCGCCGACGCGGTCCCTTGGGTATGTTGGAAGGGCAACACTTGTCATAGTGGCCCAGACGACCACACACATTGCACTGGACGCGTTTGGCTGGGCACCGTACTGTGAGTGACCAGTGGCCCTTACGGTCACAACTGTTGCAGGTAGACTGAGCAGCTGGACACACCTGTGTTCCGTGCTGCTTACCACAGTTGTTGCAAAATAAACCGGGCGTGGACGTGGTGGGCGAAGGCGTAGGAACAGACTTCTTGTCCTTCTTGTACCGGGACACAGCGCGTACAGCTGTAGGGGGAGCGCGGATGGCAGAGGTGGCACACCTGGCAGCCTCATAGGAGCGACATATCGTCGACACATCCTTAAGAGAAGAGGAAGAGTCGAGGGAGGTGAGGCGTTGGACAAGTTCCTCGTCCTTAACACCCATCAGGATCACCTGCTTCAACTGGGTCTCCTCGCACTGCTGGTGGTGGCCTGGACATATATCTACCTCTTCCGAGGCTCTCTTAAGACGCACGTAAAAGGCATCAAAAGACTCACCCTCCAACTGTCTGCAGCTAAACAATTCCCTCCTGCGCAGAGCTTCATTCTGCTGTCCTTTGATGTGCCGTTGTAGAACGTCCAGTACCTCCTCTACAGACAGCAAAGAGGTTGGGGGTACCTGCAACGTATGTTCCAAGACACGCTGAATTTCCAAGGACAGGCACATACGCAGCTGGATGAGTTGTTTAGGCTGTGACAAACTCTGGAGATCCACCATTGTAGAATAATCAGTCCACCGTCGCCGCCATTCACGAAAAGTCTGGAAAGTCTCATCAGGCTTCAAGATGGGCGGCGTTTGAGCTGCTGCTTTAGGTGGGGCTGGGGGGCGTGAAGGAAGCATGGATGAGGTATCTGAACCAGTCAGTACCGAGGCAGTGTTAGAGCCAGGGGCTTGGTTAACAGTGAGGCGAGATATCAAGGCTTCAAACCGTTCACTGTCTTCCAATCTCCGTTGGTTGTCTCGTTCTGCCTCTGCTTGCCTTCTGTGCTCATCCGCCAAACGTCTGTGGGCTTCATCCTCGCGTTTCTCATCTCTCATAAACTTCAGTAAAGCAATTATCTCTGGAGACAACGCTGAATATTGAGGTGAGGGACTGCGCGATGTGGGGGCTGGAGCGTCGTGGCCGGCCTGGTCATCCATCTCTGCGGGGCTATCACCCGCCTGGCTCATCCAGGCTCTGGGTCCACGGCTACGTAAGGCGTGAGACATAACTACTTCCTCTGTGTACTATGTCTTAAATCAGTGTTGACCGGTCAGCCCGTCGTATCAACAAGATTTCAGACAAAAATTAATTAAATACACAGATAAGTAGGTTATATATATAAAATATATATAAGAAGCCGCGCGGTCAGCGAGTGTTAGTACGTGTGTGTGTGTGGTGTCCCGGGCGGGTAGAGAGTCTCGCCCCAGCTGTGAGGGGGGGGTGGAGGCGGCGCTGTGAGGGGGTGGGGGAGAGGCGCGGCGACTCCCAGTCAGCCCAGTACCCTCAAGTCGCGGTCAGAGACGGGTGCACTGAACTCTACTCCTTACAAATGCCCAGAACGTGCCGTATACCTTGGGAATCCTTTAGAACAAGGTCACACATGAATGGCACGAAACACACAATGCGCTAAACACTTCACAGAAAATCACTGTCACTGACACTGCTCAAAGTTGCTGAAATTCTTCGAGGAGAGATGGCGCGGGAGTTGACCCAAGCGAGAGTCCATAGAGGCCATAGCCGGCTTTCCACAAAGTTTGCGCTATCACTCGTAATTATCCAGTAAGATCGGATCACTGCGCCATGCTAGGTTCTGAATAATAAGTTCTATATACAGGAGAGAACACAAACACCTGTATAGTTTTGTAGGTTCGGTTTACTGGATAAGAGTATGTACACAGAGGAGAGCAGCGGTCTCCCTGGCTAGGCTCCTTGTCAACTGCTATAGACGACGTATGGCAAGTGATACATTAGCAGCTTCCATACGTCGCCAGGCACATTAATTAAGCATGTGGGACATGGTAATAACATTGCCACACGCTGCTAGCTACATAAATGGAGCACATACATAATATGCATACATAATATATAATCCAGCATACATAATATACATACACGTGTGTTCATACATTCATTATTATTCTGCCCACTGTATGTATATTATGTATGCTGGATTATATATCATGTATGTATATTATGTATGTGCTCCATTTATGTATTTATTTATTCAGCCTAGCTAGCAGCGTGTGGCAATGTTATTACCATATCCCACATGCTTAATTAATGTGCCTGGCGACGTATGGAAGCTGCTAATGTATCACTTGCCATACGTCGTCTATAGCAGTTGACCTGGAGCCTAGTCAAGAGAGAGTGCTGCTCTCCTTTGTGTACATACTCTTATCCAGTAAACCGAACCTACAAAACTATACAGGTGTTTGTGTTCTCTCCTGTATATAGAACTTATTATTCAGAACCTAACATGGCGCAGTGCGTAGTCTTACTGGATAATTACGAGTGATAGCGCAAAGTTTGTGGAAAGCCGGCTCTCGCTTGGGTCAACTCCCGCGCACCACCTCTCCTCGAAGAATTTAGCAACTTTGAGCAGTGTCAGTGATTTTCTGTGAAGTGTTCAGTGCATTGTGTGTTCGTGCCATTCATGTGTGACCTTGTTCTAAAGGATTCCCAAGGTATACGGCACGTTCTGGGCATTTGTAAGGAGGAGAGTTCAGTGCACCCGTCTCTGACCGCGTTCTGAGGGTAACTGGACTGACTGGGAGTCGCCGCGCCTCTCCCTCCACCCCCCCTCACAGCTGGGGCGAGACGCTTTGCCCGCCCGGGACACACACTCACGCACATACATGTACTAACACTCGCTGACCGCGCGGCTTCCTTATATATATTTTATATATATAACCTACTTATCTGTGTATTTAATTAATATTTTGTCTGAAATCTTGTTGATACGACGGGCTGACCGGTCAACACTGATTTAAGACATAGTACACAGAGGAAGTAGTTATGTCTCATGCCTTACGTAGCCGTGGACCCAGCGCCTGGATGAGTCAGGCGGGTGATAGCCCCGCAGAGATGGATGACCAGGCCGGCCACGACGCTCCAGCCCCCACATCGCGCAGTCCCTCACCTCAATATTCAGCGTTGTCTCCAGAGATAATTGCTTTACTGAAGTTTATGAGAGATGAGAAACGCGAGGATGAAGCCCACAGACGTTTGGCGGATGAGCACAGAAGGCAAGCAGAGGCAGAACGAGACCACCAACGGAGATTGGAAGACAGTGAACGGTTTGAAGCCTTGATATCTCGCCTCACTGTTAACCAAGCCCCTGGCTCTAACACTGCCTCGGTACTGACTGGTTCAGATACCTCATCCATGCTTCCTTCACGCCCCCCAGCCCCACCTAAAGCAGCAGCTCAAACGCCGCCCATCTTGAAGCCTGATGAATTTCCAGACTTTTCGTGAATGGCGGCGACGGTGGACTGATTATTCTACAATGGTGGATCTCCAGAGTTTGTCACAGCCTAAACAACTCATCCAGCTGCGTATGTGCCTGTCCTTGGAAATTCAGCGTGTCTTGGAACATACGTTGCAGGTACCCCCAACCTCTTTGCTGTCTGTAGAGGAGGTACTGGACGTTCTACAACGGCACATCAAAGGACAGCAGAATGAAGCTCTGCGCAGGAGGGAATTGTTTAGCTGCAGACAGATGGAGGGTGAGTCTTTTGATGCCTTTTACGTGCGTCTTAAGAGAGCCTCGGAAGAGGTAGATATATGTCCAGGCCACCACCAGCAGTGCGAGGAGACCCAGTTGAAGCAGGTGATCCTGATGGGTGTTAAGGACGAGGAACTTGTCCAACGCCTCACCTCCCTCGACTCTTCCTCTTCTCTTAAGGATGTGTCGACGATATGTCGCTCCTATGAGGCTGCCAGGTGTGCCACCTCTGCCATCCGCGCTCCCCCTACAGCTGTACGCGCTGTGTCCCGGTACAAGAAGGACAAGAAGTCTGTTCCTACGCCTTCGCCCACCACGTCCACGCCCGGTTTATTTTGCAACAACTGTGGTAAGCAGCACGGAACACAGGTGTGTCCAGCTGCTCAGTCTACCTGCAACAGTTGTGACCGTAAGGGCCACTGGTCACTCACAGTACGGTGCCCAGCCAAACGCGTCCAGTGCAATGTGTGCGGTCGTCTGGGCCACTATGACAAGTGTTGCCCTTCCAACATACCCAAGGGACCGCGTCGGCGGAAGCTTCAGCCCCCTTCCACCAGAGAGGGCCGCCCACAGTCTTCCAATCAGAGGCACGACGACTCCTGACAACGCTCGAGCCACATTAGGAATGTGTGCTCCCCCCAGCGTCCCAGGACCAAAGTCCCCCAGTACATCAGTCGTCATTGTGACCTACCGCAGTGCTTCATCCCGTCTTCAGATGTTGCCCGACACCGGCGCTGATGCTACAGTCATCGGTCCCCAGCATTTGCAATGCTTGGGGCTCTCTCCAAGTGATCTAGGACCGCCCCCCAAGGATCTCCGCTTTATGGCAGATGGTTCACAGATGACCCCGGCCCTGGGTTCACTCCAAGCACAAGTCACCTTTGGCAACAGGTCGTGTCAAGCCTGGATTGATGTGCATAACGGTGTCCAGACTCCTTTGCTGTCCTACAGACATTGTCAGGAGTTGGCCATCATCTCCCAGGACTTCCCCAAACCCATTCTTGAGGTAAAACACGCCAACAGGGTGCAAAAAGGGAGCAGCAACGACCCTGCTGCCGCCCTACCCCTGCCTCTTGCCAGTGACACCTCTCCTTCGGATGCTCGGAAGTACTTCCTGAAGGAATTCAGCGACGTTCTGGTGACCAAGTCCGCTCTGGAATCCAAGCCTCTCAAGAAGATGGCAGGTCCCCCCATGAGGATCCACCTGAGGGACGACGCGAAGCCATTCGCTATTTACACCCCTCGACTGGTTCCCCTGGCCTTCCGCGAGGCGGTCAAAAACGAGCTGGACTCCATGGTCGCCCAAGAAATTATTGTACCAACCGGCGATGACCCGTCTCCATGGTGTCACCCGATGGTTGTCGTCGCAAAACCTAAAGGTGGTGTTCGGATCACCACTGACCTTTCCAAGCTCAACAACCAGGTGTCTCGTCCTGCGCACCCTTCTCCCACGCCCTTTGCAGCCATACACAGCGTGAACCCGAAGGCGCGCTTCTTCACGACGATGGACGCCCTGTGTGGATACTGGCAGATAGAGCTTGCCGAAGAAGACCGACCACTCACAACTTTCATCACCCCGCATGGACGTTACAGTTATTGCCGTGGCCCCATGGGATTCGCCGCTACAGGAGACGCTTTCTGTCTTCGAGGTGATATGGCTCTACAAGGTCTGGCAAACTGCGTGAAAGTGGTCGACGACATACTCGTGTACGACGAGGATTATATGGATCACCTCTGCCGTATCTACGAGGTACTCAACAGGTGCCGGAAGCACGGCATTACCCTAAATGCCGACAAGTTTGTTCTGGCCAGCTCTTCAGTTGACTTTTGTGGGTACACCCTCTCAGGGAATGGTATCGCAGCTGACCCGGAAAAGGTCCGCGCCATTACGGATTTTCCCACCCCTGCTAACCTGACCGACTTGAGGTCCTTCATCGGTCTCGTCAACCAGTTAGCAGAGTTTTCGTCGGACATCTCCGCAGCTGCTCAACCACTTCGCCCCCTGATGAGCCCCAAGAGGACATTCCTGTGGACCCCCGACCACGACAAGGCCTTCCAGCAAGTGAAACAGGCCCTGTCTCGTCCACCTGTCCTCGCCACGTTTGACCCAGCCTTGCCGACAGTTCTGCAGACAGATGCCTCACGCTTGTATGGCGTGGGATACGCCCTACTGCAGGATCATGGTGGAGGGCAGTTCCGGCTCGTCCAGTGTGGCTCGCGTTTCCTCTCTGACACTGAGACGCGCTACGCCACTATTGAGTTGGAGCTGTTGGCTGTGGTTTGGGCGATGTCCAAGTGCAGGTTTTACCTCATAGGCCTGCAACACTTTCACCTAGTGACCGACCATCGCCCGCTTGTCCCGATCCTCAACCACTACACGCTAGACGCCGTTGAGAACCCTCGCCTCCAGCGTCTGAAAGAGAAGCTCTCGGCGTACATCTTCACTGCAGTGTGGCGTGCTGGTAAGGAGCTCTGCATCCCTGATGCCTTATCCCGCTCTCCTGTCAGCCGCCCTACTCCAGAAGACCATGTACTCGACGCCGACCTCGCTCTTTCCGTCAGGACTGTGGTCACTCTCCATGCCGTCCAATCCCTTCGTTCGGACCTGTCACCAGATGACGACAAGGCAATGGAGGACCTTCAAACAGCGGCCCGAGATGACCCTTCCTATGTCCGACTCGTCGAGTGTGTGAGGAATGGATTTCCTAGCAACCGCTACAATCTTCACAACACCCTGCTCCCGTATTGGAAACTCCGCGATGAACTCTACTGCGACGGAGACCTTGTTCTGTACGGAGCACGTGTAGTTGTCCCTGCTGCATCACGTCCCCACGCCTTGGCCCGCCTTCACGACAGTCACCGTGGAGCCGAGGCCACCAAACGACGTGCACGACAGACTGTGTTCTGGCCCGGCATCAACTCCGACATCTCCAATGTTGTCCGTGCGTGTGAGCCCTGCCAAGTATTACAACCCAGCCAGCAGTAGGAACCCTTTATGAGTGACGACAACCCCACCCGCCCCTTTGAGTCTGTGTCGGCCGACTTTTTCTGTGTGTCAGGAAAGTCCTTCCTCGTTATCGTCGACCGTCTCTCTGGTTGGCCGGTTGTCATCAAGTGCGGTAATGACACGACGTCTGCCGCCACCATCAGCAAGTTCCGCCACTACTTCCGTGACGTGGGCGTTCCTGTACGCCTGCGAACCGACGGAGGGCCTCAGTTTACAAGCCGGGACTTTGCTGTGTTCCTTGACCGATGGGGAGTCCGGCATGTGTTGTCATCGCCCCATTACCCGCAGTCCAACGGCCACGCTGAGGCTGCTGTCAAATCCCTGAAGCACCTCATCCTTAAGGTGGCCCCTTCTGGGAACATTGACTGCGAGGCCTTCGACAGGGGTCTTCTTGAACTCCGCAACACACCTAACTACACCGGACGCTCCCCTGCCCAGATTTTGTATGGACGCCCCCTTCGTTCTTGTGTCCCTGCTCACCCTCAATCCTTCTCAAAGGAGTGGCAGGCCAAGACAGAGGATTGTGATCGCCGAGCCGCCGAACGTGTTCAGGACGTCGTCGCCCGCTACAATGACCACGCCCGTTCTCTCCCCAGGTTGAGTGTCGGCACCCAAGTCCGTGTTCAGGACCCGACCTCCCTACTTTGGGACAAAGTAGGCGTAGTTATGGGTCTCGGCAGGTCACGGGACTACCAGGTGCGGTTACCCAGTGGTCGTGTGTGGTGGAGGAACCGCCGTTTTCTCCGCCCCGTAACAATGCCTGCTGCTGGCCCCGCCACCAATGTTGAGTCCCATACCCTTCCCAGTGATGAAGTCCCTCGACGCTCAGAACGGATCCAAAAGAAAAGGTCCGCTCAAGACTTTGCTATGAGCGTATAGGGGGGAGGGAGGTGTATGTATATCATGTATGCTGGATTATATATCATGTATGTATATTATGTATGTGCTCCATTTATGTATTTATTTATTCAGCCTAGCTAGCAGCGTGTGGCAATGTTATTACCATATCCCACATGCTTAATTAATGTGCCTGGCGACGTATGGAAGCTGCTAATGTATCACTTGCCATACGTCGTCTATAGCAGTTGACCGGGAGCCTAGTCAAGAGAGAGTGCTGCTCTCCTTTGTGTACATACTCTTATCCAGTAAACCGAACCTACAAAACTATACAGGTGTTTGTGTTCTCTCCTGTATATAGAACTTATTATTCAGAACCTAACACCCACCATAATAAAGTCAAACAGTCAGTATTTTCAACAATGTTTTTACGTGCCTTGAGAATTTGCAGTCCGGAATTCATCGATGAGGAATACAAATATATATATAATATTGGCTCAAACCTTAAATACCCTAGATCTTTCATAGACAAATGCCTAAACATTACTAAGAAAACTTTTTATAGAACTGATCCCAAGCCCACCCATGACCATAAGAATATCTTAATATTACCATTTCACAAAAATTTCTCACACATTCCTTCACAACTAAAAACCTGGAACGTCAATGTGGCATTTAAAAACTCATGCACTGTTAAACAAATGTTAATCAAGAACTCCCCCAACAACACAATTGGTTGCATTTATACAGTTCCTTGCAAGGAATGTAATATGTTTTACTTAGGCCAGACAGGTAAAGATCTTGCAACTAGAATTAAACAACACAAATACAGTGTTAGGACAGGCCAGGAATCCAATGCTCTGTTTGTTCATTTGAGGGATAACAAGCATTGCATTGACTGGGATAATGCCTCCACAATATTACCATGTAATTCATTTGATAGTAGGAACATCATAGAATCTAGTCTTATTAAACATACCGAAGCATTCAACATGAATTTGAGTAACGGCATGTACAAGCTGGACAATTTTGTAATTAAGAAGATCTGTGACCAGGTGAGAAGGCCGGGTCACCTGACCATCTGACCTGACCACCAACCGTTGTGTGCTATTTGAAGATTAGTAGGGTCATTACCTAATAACGGACCATTGTGGACCTGGTCTCACCCTCCTCTGTATATATACACCTTGATTTGTATTTCTCTCTCTAGTCTGTACTCACCCCTGAAGATGTGCATTACACGAAAGCGCTTGGGAACTTCGTGTTTTCTTCTTTCCTTGTGGTTATCAGCATATACCTAGATCACGCGCACCTACAGTGATTTACTTGCTTATATATATATATATATATATAAATATATATATATATATATATATATATATATATATACATATATATATATATATATATATATATATATATATATATATATGTATATATTTATATATATATTTATATATGTATATATATATATATATATATATATATATATATATATATATATATATATGTGTATATATATATATATTTATATATATATTTATATATATAAGCAAGTAAATCACTGTAGGTGCGCGTGATCTAGGTATATGCTGATAACCACAAGGAAAGAAGAAAACACGAAGTTCCCAAGCGCTTTCGTGTAATGCACATCTTCAGGGGTGAGTACAGACTAGAGAGAGAAATACAAATCAAGGTGTTAACCCTTACTTTACGCAGTTAATGTAACCTGGATGGTCCAGCGTAAAGTGAGAAACGCGTAAAGTGAATAACATAACGTATGGGATTAATTGAAATGGAGTCCGGGCCGACCCCCAAACTCCACTTTTCGACGACACACAACTATGTTGTAGTAAAAATTTTATCTTAACTTTATGATGGTATGAAAAAAAAGTAATATAGAAGAGATTAGGTTAGGAAAAATAAAGGTTAACATAGGAAAAATAAAGGTTAGGTTAGAAAAACTAAAACTTAGGTGGAACACTTACGGTAGTAGAAGAGATGGGTCGGCATACGGGGTTTTAGTCTGGTTCCGAGGCAGAGGGCAGATTACTGGCTCTCAGGTGAATCACCATTACTAGGTGAAGCACCATCACTGTCACTTACAGTTGTCAGGGCTTCCCTGACAAATCCCTCAAAGTCATCTTCACTGTCACTATCACTGGCTTGGGCTTGCTGTGGTGGGTTGCGGGCGAAGAAATCTGTTATGCTTTGCTGACGGCTGGTGTTGATGTTGTCGTGATACACCTTGATGTACGGCTCCATAGCCTGCACCAGCCGGGTATGGAAGACTTCATAGCGGTCATCGTCATTGCCGCGGGAAAGGAAGGACTTCATTTTCTCTGCACACTCCATGGCACCCTTAATATCACTATGAGTTAAACTGTGTTCTTCGGAGAATGACGCACCTTCTTCCTCCTCTTCACTGACGTGTTCTTCTTCCAACATCTCGTCGGCAGTCACTTCAGGATCTCTGATCACCTCCAGGATGTCGTCGTTGGTGGTCTCGGAGAAGCCTGGAACTGTAACAGTCTGCGCAGCTTCTCTGGCAAGGTCCACTGCTACTGCAACATTCTGAACCTCACCAGTCACAGATTGACTCCTCCTCTCACCTGGTATTCCATGCAACACATGTCTCCATGCATGACGAGTTGTAGCAATAGACAGCTGATCCCATGACTCCACCAAGAAGTCCACAGCTTTCTTGATGTTAAATACTCTCCAGAATTGTTTGAACAGTATTTTTTGCTGTGCCAACTGTTGATCCTCATCTTCTTCGCTCTTGCTATCGGTGGTGGTGTCACTCAGGTTACGCAACTCTTTCCTGGTGTTGGTGTAGTCGTTCAGGAGCTGGAATTTTTTTGTTGAGAATGCAGCTTTTACATTACAGATTAACTCTTGGTCCATGGGCTGTAATATAGACGTAGTGTTGGGAGGAAGGAAGACCACTTTTACGTTGGGGTGACGATCTAACAGTAGGGGCGAGTGTCCTGGTGCGTTGTCCAGCAGCAACAAAATATTGAATGGCACATTCTGTCGCTCACAGAATTTTTTTACATCGGGAACAAAACAGTCATCAAACCAGAAGAGGGACAGTGTAGAGAACATCCACGCCTTACGTGCGGTCAGCCAGTGGACATTTAGCTTGGTCATGTCTATGCTCTTGTAGGCGTGCGGCTTGCTTGCTGTGTGGATCACCGATAACTTGAGCTTACAGGTACCGGAGGCATTGGTGGTAAACAGGACGGTGATGCGTTCCTTCTGCATCTTCCGGCCCCGAATCCTGCTGGCATTCTTTACAACGAAGGACTTGGAAGGTAGCTTTTTCCAGAAAAGACCAGATTCGTCCATGTTAAACACCTGGTCGTCACTGTACTGTCCTTCCTCCATAATCTCACGTAAAAACGGAGGAAATTCCCGAGCCGCAGCACGGTCAGCACTCGCTTCTTCACCACCAATGTTTATATTGGTGATCTTGTTCCGGATCTTGAACCTCTGTAACCACCCAGAGGAAGCATTAAAGGGTTTGGGCTCTGTAATTCCCATCTTTCGTGCCACTGCGATGTACAGTTCACGTGCGTAGTCCTAAACAGAGCGCTTGTCGACCGCCATGTTCCGTCGCGCCTGACGCACCATGTAGCTCACAAGTAATTTTTCTGTCTTGAGAAGCACCTGGTTGTGAAAATACTTGATCATAGAAGCACCTGTAGACTTTGTGATCTTCATGTGCTCCTTTATCTTGGCTGCATCCTTCTTTATTGTTCGAATCGTAGATTCATTCACACCATGCTGGCACGCCAAATCAACCTGCCTTGTTCCTTTCTCCAACTCTTGGATGATGGTATACTTCACCTCGTAGCTTAAGGAACGTCGTGTCTTCTTTGGCTTAGTGCCGCTGGGTCCAGGTAAGGAAAGGTTCCTCTCTGGGGGTGGTGGTCCGGCGGAAGCCATTTTACGGAACAAGGGATGCGCATTTACACGGTGTGGCCTTGAGGGATGAAACTGCCGCTGCTAGGTCAAGCGTCGGCTTTCCTCCCTCCCTCCCTCCCCCGGGTGGACACGTCATAATACTTTTTGCCAATTACAGCTAGCAGCAGAGGGGGGTAGGGATGCATGGCCAATCACAGGTCTGATACGTCATATGACGTTAGTGATAACGCAACAAAGACACACACTGCGCAACCTTACCGCGCCGCTTGCCCAAGCGGAGGGAGGAGGAGGGAGAGGCGAGGAGCACAGACAGGCAGGCGGGCGGGTGGCGCGTGGGGCGAATCTAAAAATAGCGTCGCGCCGGACACTCTCCGCGTAATGGGGTTCACATACGGCGTAATGTGAGCACGTGAGGTTCTGGCAAGGAACCGCGTAAACGTGGAAACGCGGAATGCGGGACCGCGTAAAGTGAGGGTTAGCTGTAAAACGAAAACCATGGATCGTATCCTGGGATCCGTTGGCTAAGAGAATTCGTACAGAAACAAGTGGACAGGACACATAGCACACTCTTCAAGGGCAGAGGCGAGCAGTAATGAGAGGAGGAAGGGACAACCTCCCAAACCTTACCAGGACAGGTCGGCAAGCAGACAAGCCACAAGTCTAGCACTTACCACCGACAGAAGAACGGCTGTAAAGACTAAAGGCGTATATGAAACGTATCCCCTTTGCTCAGGGCCTCACAGCTTACCCATGTGTAAGGAGTTTCGAAATTGGACATACCTGCGCGACGTGAAACTGCAAGAAATCTACTTTGTTGTTGCCTGTGTCTGAAAAATACTCACTTGGTGCACGAGTGTAAGACTGAGCCTCGGTGTTGTGGTGTTGTGTCGCAGGATGTGAATGAAGACTTGACTCGAACTCTGCGTTCGTATCAAATGAAGGTGCACCTCTTTGGGGGCATGTGGAGCCCGTCGTGTGCAGTGTACGCACTGAGATGCATCTTTCGTGATTATGGTCTCGAGTTTCCAGCGACCGTCGTTCAAGTGGAATGCAACTTCTAAGTGGATGATTTGCTTCTGTCAGTAAACTCTCCAGACGAAGCGACAAAGATGGCTTGACATTTACAACAGTTGCTCGAGAAGGGATGCTTTCGACTTAAGAAATGGGCAAGTAATCACAAGGGCGTCCTCAGTTCCAGCCCACTTGAAGAGAGACACGTAGTGATAAAGGAGCTCAACCTAAGTCGACAGCTACTACCAGCAGAGCGGGCCCTAGGAGTCAAATGGGACCTAGAGAATGACCAATTCGCAGTCAAGGTTCAAGTACAACATAGGGCTACTATAAAAGGGGGTCTCTTGAGTATTGTCAGTTCTGTCTATGACTCTCTCGGGTTCATTACCCCGTTCACCATCAAGGCAACAATATTGTTCCAAGATGAATGCCGAAGAAAGAAAGGATGGGATGAACCACTGCTGGAGCACAGCAACACAACATGGAAGGCGTGGCTGGACGACTTGTCGCAACTAGGAAACCTCTGCATTCCCAGGTGTTACAAACCTAAGGAATTTGGTAAAATCGTCTGGTCCAACTGCACACATTCTACGATGTGTCACAAGCGGCTTACGGCATAACATCTTACATAAGGGTGAAGGACGAAGAAAAAGGGATCCACTGTTCCTTTGCGTATGGTAAAGCAAAGTTGGCCCCTCTCAAGCAAAAGACAATTCCCCGACTGGAGCTTTGTGCAGCTGTCTTGGCCGTGAACGCCAATCGAATTATAAGGAAGGAGCTAAACTTGGAGGTCGAAGAGTCGTTCTTCTGGACCGACAGCATGTTAGTTCTCCAGTATATTGCAAACACCAGTCGGCGATTCCATACCTTTGTGGCGATTCAAGTGGTTACTATACAGGAGCTTTTCAGAGACAAGACAATAAAGACATGTGGGTTTGTGGGAACGTCACTGAACCAGGAGGACGATGCCTCACGGGGACTCTCAGTGGAGGATATAACTGAAGATTGTTGGTGGATACGAAGACCAACTTTCTTGTGTGAAGGCGAAGAGCACTGGCCGGATAAGCCGAGATAGGCATTGGACCTGACTGAAGATATGGAGGTGAAACAAAAGGCAGCTGTTTAATAACTAGTAGTGTAGCCGCCGAAACCAACCAGATAAACTCATTAAAATGGCTTAGAGAAAGAGGGCGCCAGAAAGACATGCAAATCGGACTAAGTGTAGAGGAGTTAAATGAGGCAAAATTCGTAATTTACGCTGGGTGCAAAGGGAGTGTTATCAAGAGGAGATAAATGCTCTTACCGGGAGTGGACTGAGAAAACAAGGTGGGATTTACAAACTGGATCCGTGTTTGAGCTAGGATGGATGTAAGGGCGGAAACGATCTTCCTGCTCGTTACTGCTGTTAACTCTTTCGTTTGCTGGTGTGACCAACACTTAACACTTGGGGGGGGGGGGGGTTGGACAGAGGTGAGAACGGCACCGGCTGCCTGTGTCTCAGGCAGATCCTACTCAGCCGAGAGTGCAGTCACTACCTTCCCCCTGCTGTTCGTCAAATTCTGGCTGTGATCTCATCATAGGTCCTGGACTCGTGGGCTGTTTTCCCAAACCTTCACAATTCGTCTGTTAATCTCTGGACACCTACCCAAAACCACTTCCGCAGCCGCCACAGCCGCCAGCTCCTCTCCACCGTCTGTGCCCCGGTGTTTCTGTGTTTCGGCTACTGTATCAAGACATCGGCCGCTGTCGCTAGAGTGAGGAAGCCTGTCTGGGCCACCCCCAGGGCCCATGCCGTAGGAAATATCTGTCCATTGTTTGATTCTTTTGTTGTTTGATTCCTTTAATTGCTGACTCCCTTTTATTGTTTGATTCTATCAGTTGTTGACTCCCATTAATTGTTTGAGTCCATTAATTGCTTGCTCCCATTAATTGTTTGCTTCCTTTAATTGTTTGCTTCCATTAATTGTTTGACTCCATTAACTGTTTACTGCATTAAGTGTTTAACTCCCCGTAATTGTTATTTGATGTTTGTTGAGTGGTGTCAGAGTTTTGTGTTATATTTTTTATAGTAAAGAGATGTCAATCTCAAACGGTTGTTTGTTATTCCTCAGAAAACCATGGTCCTTGACTTTCCTTTATTAAGATCCTGATTAGTCTGGTAAGGGATTTCTATCCCTAAGTCCCAGGCCCTTACAATGGACGAATCAGAGTAGATGGGCAAATTAAAAGAGCACCTATTAGCCTTGTATTCCATCTTGCTTCCTTACAAGCATCACGTCACTGAAATTATGGTACGATATGTACAGTCAGCCAAAGATGCACCGGCCCCACCCTGGGTCTCGTGCTCGCAATTTTACCTGGCAATACTTCAAGAAAGGAAGGCTGTTATGTAATGGTGATTGTGATTGGTGGATTTATTCTCGGCTGTATCGCTGTCAGGATGAATATTAAGCAATCCAAAAGAAGCATTTTTATAATAATAAATTATTCATATTTTCTTAAATAATGAAGAAATTATAGCGATGAATTGCCAACGCAACTACAACCAGGGCTGCCACGAGATTCTCTCATCAAATTTCAAGAATATACAATATGTTCCACATCTAGTCCCGAGTGTTTCATGAAGGAATTATTTGTCTTTACAATGTGAGCATTACATAATATATTTTGATGTAAGTTAGAGAGCAGACACTGTAATAGACTCATTTGTCAGTCACGACATTGTATCTTTGTATATTATAGTTCTCAGTCAGTGTGCGTGTGTGTGTGTGTAAATAACTTACATTGGTAATTATGGCAATTATAACACGAATTATATGTGGAATGTGTGCTATTGGGAAAATGAAGTATCCAAGTGGCAGCTGATGTATGGAGTTTAATATCTGGTTCCCCTTTGTCGAACTAAAATCGACAATAGTTCGGCAAAAGACTGTACTCATCGTTAGGTTACAACATTTTCAATAGTTGCCTATCTTATTTATGACGTCAGTAACATGTTTCATGCCCACCAATCACATATCACTAGGCATGGTCTAATCAACCAATAAGAGCTTGACCGAAGTGTTCTTGTGAATACGGAATCAACAGTAGGCATTGCTTCTGTCATCACGAACACGACGAAACAGCGCTTAACTACTCGCCGCCAAATAATCGTCCTCCGAGAAAGCCGACAGTGGGTGCCATCGCAGACCGACTTGCTGTTTCGACTTCAACTGTGAAGAGGTGGATCAGGAAATATGCCGAAACGGGTAATTTAAATGATTTGGGTATGTATGAAAATTTCAGATTGAACCGGGATATAAACAATATCTAAGATATTTATTTTTACATAAATGATATGATAATGCAAATATTATAATGTAAATGTTATAGTTTTTGTTAAAGGTTATGAGTGTACGTATGTCATAGCGTTAATGGCATACCAGGTTATGACACGGGAGATCCAAAAACATTATTGTGTCTATTTTCAGAAAGAAGACCACGCCCCCGACTGACTACTAGGGATGAGGATGCCACCATAATAGCAGCAATAAGAAACAACCCATTCTCCAACGCTGTCGCCATCAGAGAGGCGCTACACTTTGCCGTCTGTGCACAGACTGTCATGTCACGTTTGCATGAGGCGGGCATACAACACAGAATCCCTGCCATAAAGGAAAGGCTAACTGAACAACACCTCACTGGTCGCCTCCAGTTTGCCCAGCAATATGTGGGGCAGGACCCGGAGTTTTGGTCGCGAGTAGTCTTCGCGGATGAGAAGACTTTTGCCAGTACTAACCACAGTAAAATTCATTTGTGGCGGCCAAATTGCACGAGGTAAGTAAGCTAAACATATTAGCATGTCCATAATAATTTAAAATAAGATTTAGACCGAATTTGTCGATATAGCCGTAAAACATCGTACAGCTCATTAAACATTTTCAAATAAAAGTCTTTAAGATTATCGCATAACAATAAAAAAATTCAAGTATTATACTACAAACTTAATATAAGATGTAATAGCTTAATTAAGCCAATATATTTGTATCGTATTTTCCCTTCCTGCAGATACGACAGGGCCCTCATATACGAGGTGGCTAGAAGTGGGCCTGTGACGCTGAACGTGTGGGGCTACAGATCCGTGCACGGTATGGGAGATGTTTTCCAAATTCAGGGGAGGTTTACGGCAAATAAATACCGAGACATCGTGCGGAATCAGTTCCTTCCTTCAATTGAGGAACGCAATTTCCCATTCCCTGCTGGGCCAATTACTTTTATTCATGATAGATGCCCCATCCACACGGACAGAGCAGTGCGTCAGTGCTTGACGGGCAGCAACACCTCAGGCTCTTGGAATTGCGAAGCAAGGGCTGCGACATGAATCCCATTGAAAATATCTGGGCAAGTATCGTCAATTCCTGGGAGCCCGAGTTCGAGAGGACGCCGAACCAGCTGTTTCGACCACCTGACAAGATAGTGAGAGATTTTTAGAAACAAACCTGAGCTTGTTACAAACAACGTCTCTTCTATGCAGGGGAGGCTGGAAGCTGTAATTGATAAGGAGGGTGGATGGACCCGTTATTAAACAATATACTGTAAATGATACACCTGTCTGTATATTAATCCTCGAAAGAAAGAAATATATTATAAACCTTAAATTTAAATTATGCAATGACAATAAAGCCAGTTACAATATGATTAAAAAATAAATAATATAAGTAAGGAACAAACCCCCCCCCCCCAAAAAAAAAAAAATTGAGTGCTATTCAACCCCTTTCTGAGTCCTCATCAACCTATATATGTATACTCTCTCTCTCTCTCTCTCTCTCTGAGTTATTATTAATTTACCATCAAACACAGTTAGTATGACACCAAAATGAACACTTCAGTGTTTTCCCTTCTCCATAGCTCCGTGCGGCGCTGGTGCAGGGATACCACAAGTCATTATTGTGTCAGTTGAGTCTATTACAGTGTCTGCTCTCTAACTTACCTCAAATTATATTTTGTAATGCTCACATTGTAAAGACAATTAATTCCTTCATGAAACACTCGAGATTAAACTTGGAACATATTGTATATTCTTGAAATTTGATGTGAGAATCTCGTGGCAGCCCTGGTAGTAGTTGCGTTGCCAATTCATCCATATAATTTCTTCATTATTTAAGCAAATATACGAATATTTGGAAAGTTGTCATGATCTTAAATAACGATGAACAATTTATTATTGTAAAAATGTTACTTTTGGATTGCTTACTATTTATCCTGACAGCGATACCGCCGAAAATAAATCCACCAATCACAATTACCATTACATACAGCCTTCCTTCCTTCAAGTATTGCCAGGTAAAATTACGAGCACGAGACCGAGGGTGGGGTGGGTGCATCTTTGGCTGACTGTACATGAGAACCAGGCTGGACGTTCAGGAAGGGAACACACACTGGCGTGTTTGAGACAGAACAAAGTCACCAGGCTGTGCATGGTGTGCCATGGGAATAGCTGGAAGTCCACACAGCAACTCAAGCTGAATTACCGGCAGATCGTGTTACTCCATCTGAAACCCCGTTTGCCTACACAAGGACAGACTGCTGGGGACCTTTCAACGTTAAGCTAGGATGCAAGTGTCTCAAGAGATGGGGTTGTCTATTCACCTGTTTGGCCACCCTGGCTGTACACTCGGAAACCATATTCTCTAGCCCACCTGGGTTGGTGCTGGAGGTTAGTACAGTGTCCTTTCTGGACGGGGGCCCACTCTAACTATCACGAGACACACGCAGGACCCCAACAGTCATAGTACGGCTGTATAGATGACATTATGTATAAATATTGTATATGACATTTTATACTCTGCATTATCTTCATTATATATGAACACAAAGAAAAATTACCATAGGTTGTAGATACGAAAGTATGAATGGAAATAAACACTTCCAAACCACCCAGTGAGTTCACACAACGTTTACAGGGCTTGTGTATGTGCCAGACCAGCATGCTTCCACCACACCCCATCATTCACTTAACTATATGAAAAATCATGTTTAATTTAACTACATATTTCAAAAACCGTAAATTACATGTGGATCAGTCACTCCTCATTTGACACACTTATACAGTAGTGTAATACTTTGACCATCCCACCTGGGCACATACAGGCCCACGGTAACTCTCACGGGGCAACATACGCACGAACACACAAGTTATGATATGAACCCTTCCAGGCTTCACTATCATTATCATCTTATGTTCATCGTGTCCTGTATCTTGGTAACTAGTCATATATATAGTCCAATCTTGTATCTTGTTTTAGTTTGATACATTGGAAGAATCCCTTGGGCTTTGACCTCGCCTCCCTTGCTTCCTTCATTTCATTATTCCTCTTTGCTTTTCTTATCTCGGTCTTAACCCTTCTGGTCCATACTTTATAAACATCTCGGAGGTAGACTTCACCACGATAATTTTATTCTCCTAACTATATCCTTCCTTTATCTAATAATAGTCTTTAGATAAATATTTACTTATAGTGATAGTGATATTAATATTTATATTGATATTAATATTAATATTAATAATTATAAAAATAATTTTCGTAATAATAATAATAATGCTATTAAAATTAATACAATTGATATTAATAATATTAATAATATTAAAATTAATGATATTAGTATTAATAAGTATAATAATACTTTTCATAATAATAATGTTAAGAATATTAATATTAATCTGAATAAATCGAGCATTATAAATATAAATATTATTAATATTAAATATCAATATTAAATTCAATGATATGAATACTATTAAAAATAATTTTACTATTATTAATTATACTACACCATAACTTTAATCATACTAATATTAAAAATGCTAATATTATTATCAAAACTAATACTACTATTAATACTAATACTGAAACTAATACTAATGCCGATGCAGATACCAATATCTGTACCAATGCCAATAACAATAATAATACCAATACCAAAAATAGTACCATTAATAATAACAATAATAATAATAATAATAGCAATAATAATAATAATAATAATAATAATAAAAATAATAATAATAATAATAATAATAATAATAATAATAATAATAATAATAATAATAATTGTAATAATAATAATAAATAAAAATAATAATAATAATAATAATAATAACAATAATTGTAATAATAATAATAATAATAATAATAATAATAATAATAATAATTGTAATAATAATAATAATAATAATAATAATAATAATAATAATAATAATAATAATATTAGCCATCATCATCATCATCATCATCATCATCATCATCATAATAATAATTATCATAATAATAATAATAATAATAATGATAATAGTAATAATAATAATAATAATAATAATAATAATAATAATAATAATAACAATAATAATAATAATATTAATAATAATAATAATCATAGTAATAAAAATAATAATAATAATAATAAAGATGATGTTAATAAAACAAAAAGGCCCTTGAAAACTCTCATCCATAAACGTTTTAGCCATTCCCTCCAAACAGCCGAATTAATTAGTTACCTCATTCAGCTGTTCGCATCCTTGCCCACCAACATGACACCCTGTTTTCGCAGTCTGATTTCTCAGTTCTTGGCAGTAGCAACTATGAGAAAAACTCCTCATAATGGAAGCTTTATATCGATAGAAAGTAGAGCAATCCATTTGTGTTATGACGTTCTGTGAATTTTTTTTTTTACGATGTCTCGACTCAATTAAGGTAATACTTCCTGTATGTTTGAGTTTGTTTTGATTTTACTTTTGTACTTAGGTCTACCATAATTTTTTGTGGTCATAAATTGTAGTTCTATGTTACTTTTAAAATATTTGCAGAAGATAAAGTTTAAAATAATGTTTAGTTTTTCGAGTAAATTGTCTGTAACCTTAAAAACTTATATATATATCGAATCCTGCCTTGGCACTGTTGATGCCACGCTGGTGTATATATTGCCTACTGCCGTAGTGCCGTGGAGGGCTTGTAGCTGTACACAGAAAGTCAGTAGTACTCTAATTGTTTGAATTTTTAACATTATTATCTTAGCATTGACATGGAAACTTTCTAAATTATGAAGTGGTGTAAATAAACCTTAGATAACCAAGAAAGTTTAGTTACTAATTTAGGTTGATTATAGTGTATGGATCGGCATCATTAATAGCAACCAAAACGTAAAACAAATCTCAGTTGATGACATCTAAGCTTTCACCAATCAAAGCCTGATTGTCGTGTTTTCTGATGCCACAATTTTATAGACACTACTACTACTACTACTACTATTTTTTTTATGTGGCCTCCAGCCTCCCCCAATAGCCACACCTTCCCCCCCATTTTATTACTTTAAAATTAACTATCCTAATACATAAGTAGCTACCCTAGGGGTAGCCGCAGATCTATGCGGCATTCAGTGACTGTTGCCTCAATGCCTCATAGTCAATATCTGCAACTGTTGTCGGCTTTGGGGCCGATGCTCTCGTTCCCCTGAGGCAGAGCAAAGCTGACCTAAGGAGAGAGAAGGACAGTCGACATCTCATCCAGGCTGTAACATAACTTCTGGGCTGCTGCTTCTGTTCGGATAGCACCTCTGCAAGTCTGTTGTAGAAGCATCTTGCACTTGGTCCCATCCCACCAGAGGTTGTGAACACTAGAGGAGTGAAGCGGCCTTGATCAACGTTCTGAATTCTATCCCCGTATTCCCTTATCTTGTTGTTCTTGTAATTCCTGTGTGCAGCATCGAGAGCTAAGTTACGGTGACATGCCGCCTTGGGATAAAAATCCTGATGTCGAAGAAGGCTCACTGGCCCAGCATCCAGAATCCTCGAACACTGACGTCAACACGGGCTTCGTTGGATATGCTTGAAGTCCAATGTTGGAAATTCTCACCGTCCAATGGAAGGAGGGTCGGTTCTACCCTGACATCACAGAAGATTTCATTCAACATATTTGCTGTGAGATCCTTTACTTCGCCATGCCTCATGCATATGAAGCCTTCTTTCTTGCACACCATGGCGTGATCGACGTCATAGGAAGAGCCACACGCACATTGGGAGGGCAACCTTCTACTGGCCTACCGTACCTTAGAGCATTGGCATCTGTAAATTCTTGTTTATTGAGACTGAAACCATTTGCCCTTATTGGCAACGTAGTTTACTACTACTACTACTACCTTTTTAAGAGTGGCCTCCAGCCTCCTCCAGTAACTACACCTTCGCCACCAATTTATTGACTTAATATTAAACATCCTAATACAAAAATAGCTACCCTAGCTGTGTTAAGTTAGTTAAGCCACAGATCTATGCTGCATTCAGTGACTGTTGCCTCATAGTTAATATCTGCAACCATTGTCGGCCCTGGGGCAGACGATCTCGTTCCCCTGAGACAAAGCAGTGCAGACCGAAGCAGAGAGGACAGTCGACAACTCAACCAGGCTGCAACATGGCTTCTGGGCTGCTGATTCTGCTCAGACAACACCTCCACCAGTCACCAGTCTTGCATAGAAGCGTCTTGCACTTGGTCCCATCCGGCCAGAGGTTGTGAACACCAGAGTTGTGAAGCTGCCCTAATCCACATTCTGAGTTCTCTCGCCATACCCCCTAATCTTGTCGTTCTCGTTCCTCTTGCGTGCAGCCTCAAGAATCAAGTTACGGTGACATGCGGCCATGGGGTCGACTATCCTAGCATCAAAAAAGGCTCGTTGTCCCCGCGTCCAGAATCCTCGAGTGCTGACGTCCACACAAGCTTCGTTAGATGTGTTTGAAGTCCTATGATGGAGGTTCTCACCGTCCAATGGAAAGAGGGGCGGCTCTCCCGTGACGTCGTGGCAGATTTCCTTCAGTAAATTAGCTGCGAGATCTCTTACTTTTTAATGCCTCATGCATACGAAGCCCTCCTTCTTACACACCATGGCGTGGTCAGTGTCATAGGATGAGCCACAAACGCTTTGGGAGGGCAAACCACCTACTGGCCAACCGTACCATACAGCAATGGCATCTGTGAAGTCTTGTTTATTAAGGCTGAAACATTTTGCCCTTATCAGTAACGTTGTTAGCCTGTTCGAGGTGCACAGCTCCTGCGCTATTGCTAGTTTTTTTTCAAGTTCTCTGGTAATTGCAGCATCATTTGTTGCAGTTTATCACTTTGGGTGTGCTGCCGTTCTGTTTAGTTCGTTGATATTCACCTGACTTGCTGCATTCTGAGCTATTATGTGCCCAGTGAGGGCTGCAGTGAGCTTGACAGAGTTCTGATGTTCGGTGGCAGCAAGCTCCAACGGATTGGTCAATCCTATTTCTTTAGTCTCGGTGGTAGTGAAAGGAATGGCCTTTCTGCTGGGGCTTAAATAGGGGTTTTTCACTAGTGTTGGGATAAAAGCGACCCTGATGACTTCTTCCAGAGGATGGAGGAGAGGTCCGATATCAGGGATAATACGCATCAGGTAATTCCAGTGATGCTTGACTCCATGGGTGAATGCCGCAAAAGCCGCATGTGGCTCTGTTTTAGCAATATCAAACAGAGCTTGGATTTCCTTCCCCCATTCATTTACCTTTCCGGTTACGTACTCCATCTTGAAGTCATTCGTGCCAATTACCGAACCTAGATGTCTTTGGTCGTCCTTTGTTATTTTGATCTCACGTCCGCCGAACACCGCCAATGCCCGTTCATAATGTTCTGGCTTCACTACTACTATGGATCACAGCATTACCACCCATTATCTTAATCTCGACATCTTGAGACTGCATTGTAGTGTTCTCCTCAAGACTAGGAAGAAGATCTGACGTTTTGGTAGGTCAAATGAGGGGAGATACTTGGTTTTCGTGTTTGAAGAACTACAACAATTTGCCTTATCTTCCTTGACAGGTTTTGTCCGTCCTAGAAGACAGATTAGAATCACTTTCAGTGCTACAATCTTGTTTCAGAATCACCAAACAGTGGTAGGACATTCAGTGTTTTGCCTAGCTGGTAGATTATATTGACAGAAGCGATTGACATTTTTAGTATCAAGGCAATAGAAGTCTCTAGTCTCTTCGGTGAAGGAATTGCCCATTTCTTCTATTACCGTCACAATATCTTTAACAAGCTTGCAAAGGCTTTCTGAACTGCAAGTGTCTGTTCAGGATGCCATGTGTCACTACTACCATTGTTCAAGACCGCTCCTTCAACTCTTTTACAACTCTGGCCCTTTCCGGTCCAGCTATCATCCATAGCCTTAGACCAGATGGTTTTCGGTTAGCCCTATAACTCTGCCATCTACTTTGATTTGCCTTGTTGTCCTGTTTATGATTGTGATCCAAGGCAATCATTGAGAATAGTGTTAGGTTCTGAATAATAAGTTCTATATACAGGAGAGAACACAAACACCTGTATAGTTTTGTAGGTTCGGTTTACTGGATAAGAGTATGTACACAGAGGAGAGCAGCGGTCTCCCTGGCTAGGCTCCTTGTGGTCAACTGCTATAGGCGACGTATGGCAAGTGATACATTAGCAGCTTCCATACGTCGCCAGGCACATTAATTAGGCATGTGGGATATGGTAATAACATTGCCACACGCTGCTAGCTAGGCTGAATAAATAATACATAAATGGAGCACATACATAATATACATACATGACATATAATCCAGCATACATAACATACATACACCTCCCTCCCCCCTATACGCTCATAGCAAAGTCTTGAGCGGACCTTTTCTTTTGGATCCGTTCTGAGCGTCGAGGGACTTCATCACTGGAAAGGGTATGGGACTCAACACTGGTGGCGGGGCCAGCAGAAGGCATTGTTACGGGTCGGAGAAAACGGCAGTTCCTCCACCACACACGACCACTGGGTAACCGCACCTGGTAGTCCCGTGACCTGTCGAGACCCATGACTACGCCTACTTTGTCCCAACGTAGGGAGGTCGGGTCCTGAACACGGACTTGGGTGCCGACACTCAACCTGGGAAGAGAACGGGCGTGGTCATTGTAGCGGGCGACGACGTCCTGAACATGTTCGGCGGCTCGGCGATCACAATCCTCTGTCTTGGCCTGCCACTCCTTGGAGAAGGATTGAGGGTGAGCAGGGACACAAGAACGAAGGGGGCGTCCATACAAAACCTGGGCAGGGGAGCGTCCGGTGTAGTTAGGTGTGTTGCGGAGTTCAAGAAGACCCCTGTCGAAGGCCTCGCAGTCAATGTTCCCAGAAGGGGCCACCTTAAGGATGAGGTGCTTCAGGGATTTGACAGCAGCCTCAGCGTGGCCGTTGGACTGCGGGTAATGGGGCGATGACAACACATGCCGGACTCCCCATCGGTCAAGGAACACAGCAAAGTCCCGGCTTGTGAACTGAGGCCCTCCGTCGGTTCGCAGGCGTGCAGGAACGCCCACGTCACGGAAGTAGTGGCGGAACTTGCTGATGGTGGCGGCAGACGTCGTGTCATTACCGCACTTGATGACAACCGGCCAACCAGAGAGACGGTCGACGATAACGAGGAAGGACTTTCCTGACACACAGAAAAAGTCGGCCGACACAGACTCAAAGGGGCGGGTGGGGTTGTCGTCACTCATAAAGGATTCCTGCTGCTGGCTGGGTTGTAATACGCGGCGGGGCTTACACACCCGGACAGCATTGGAGATGTCGGGGTCGATGCCAGGCCGGAACACAGTCTGTCTTGCACGCCGTTTGGTGGCCTCGGCTCCACAGTGACTGTCGTGGAGGCGAGCCAAGGCGTGGAGACTTGAAGCAGCAGGGACAACTACCGAAGGAGAGGTGTCACTGGCCAGAGGTAGGGGCAGGGCGGCAGCAGGGTAGTTGCTGCTCCCTTCGTGCACCCTGTTGGCGTGTTTTACCTCGAGAATCGGTGTTGGGAAGTCCTGGAAGATGATGGCCAACTCTTGGCAATGTCTGTAGGACAGCAAAGGAGTCTGGACACCGTTATGCACATCAATCCAGGCTTGACACGACCTGTTGCCAAAGGTGACTTGTGCTTGGAGTGAACCCAGGGCCGGGGTCATCTGTGAACCATCTGCCATAAAGCGGAGATCCTTGGGGGGCGGTCCTAGATCACTTGGAGAGAGCCCCAAGCATTGCAAATGCTGGGGACCGATGACTGTAGCATCAGCGCCGGTGTCGGGCAACATCTGAAGACGGGATGACACACCGCCGTAGGTCACGATGACGCTGATGTACTGGGGGACTTTGGTCCTGGGACGCGGGGGGGAGCACACATTCCTAATGTGGCTCGAGCGTTGTCAGGAGTCGTCGTGCCTCTGATTGGAAGACTGTGGGCGGCCCTCTCTGGTGGAAGGGGGCTGAAGCTTCCGCCGACGCGGTCCCTTGGGTATGTTGGAAGGGCAACACTTGTCATAGTGGCCCAGACGACCACACACATTGCACTGGACGCGTTTGGCTGGGCACCGTACTGTGAGTGACCAGTGGCCCTTACGGTCACAACTGTTGCAGGTAGACTGAGCAGCTGGACACACCTGTGTTCCGTGCTGCTTACCACAGTTGTTGCAAAATAAACCGGGCGTGGACGTGGTGGGCGAAGGCGTAGGAACAGACTTCTTGTCCTTCTTGTACCGGGACACAGCGCGTACAGCTGTAGGGGGAGCATGGATGGCAGAGGTGGCACACCTGGCAGCCTCATAGGAGCGACATATCGTCAACACATCCTTAAGAGAGGAGGAAGAGTCGAGGGAGGTGAGGCGTTGGACAAGTTCCTCGTCCTTAACACCCATCAGGATCACCTGCCTCAACTGGGTCTCCTCGCACTGCTGGTGGTGGCCTGGACATATATCTACCTCTTCCGAGGCTCTCTTAAGACGCACGTAAAAGGCATCAAAAGACTCACCCTCCAACTGTCTGCAGCTAAACAATTCCCTCCTGCGCAGAGCTTCATTCTGCTGTCCTTTGATGTGCCATTGTCGAACGTCCAGTACCTCCTCTACAGACAGCAAAGAGGTTGGGGGTACCTGCAACGTATGTTCCAAGACACGCTGAATTTCCAAGGACAGGCACATACGCAGCTGGATGAGTTGTTTAGGCTGTGACAAACTCTGGAGATCCACCATTGTAGAATAATCAGTCCACCGTCGCCGCCATTCACGAAAAGTCTGGAAAGTCTCATCAGGCTTCAAGATGGGCGGCGTTTGAGCTGCTGCTTTAGGTGGGGCTGGGGGGTGTGAAGGAAGCATGGATGAGGTATCTGAACCAGTCAGTACCGAGGCAGTATTAGAGCCAGGGGCTTGGTTAACAGTGAGGCGAGATATCAAGGCTTCAAACCGTTCACTGTCTTCCAATCTCCGTTGGTTGTCTCGTTCTGCCTCTGCTTGCCTTCTGTGCTCATCCGCCAAACGTCTGTGGGCTTCATCCTCGCGTTTCTCATCTCTCATAAACTTCAGTAAAGCAATTATCTCTGGAGACAACGCTGAATATTGAGGTGAGGGACTGCGCGATGTGGGGGCTGGAGCGTCGTGGCCGGCCTGGTCATCCATCTCTGCGGGGCTATCACCCGCCTGAGTCATCCAGACGCTGGGTCCACGGCTACGTAAGGCGTGAGACATAACTACTTCCTCTGTGTACTATGTCTTAAATCAGTGTTGACCGGTCAGCCCGTCGTATCAACAAGATTTCAGACAAAAATTAATTAAATACACAGATAAGTAGGTTATATATATAAAATATATATAAGGAAGCCGCGCGGTCAGCGAGTGTTAGTACGTGTATGTGTGTGAGTGTGTCCCGGGCCGGCAAAGCGTCTCGCCCCAGCTGTGAGGGGGGGTGGAGGCGGCGCTGTGAGGGGGAGTGGAGGGAGAGGCACGGCGACTCCCAGTCAGTCCAGTTACCCTCAGAACGCGGTCAGAGACGGGTGCACTGAACTCTACTCCTTACAAATGCCCAGAACGTGCCGTATACCTTGGGAATCCTTTAGAACAAGGTCACACATGAATGGCACGAACACACAATGCACTAAACACTTCACAGAAAATCACTGTCACTGACACTGCTCAAAGTTGCTGAAATTCTTCAAGGTGACGCGCGGGAGTTGACCCAAGCGAGAGGAGGAGTCCATCCGGCTTTCCACAGACTTTGCGCTATCACTCGTAATTATCCAGTAAGATCGGATCACTGCGCCATGTTAGGTTCTGAATAATAAGTTCTATATACAGGAGAGAACACAAACACCTGTATAGTTTTGTAGGTTCGGTTTACTGGATAAGAGTATGTACACAGAGGAGAGCAGCGGTCTCCCTGGCTAGGCTCCTGCTGGTCAACTGCTATAGGCGACGTATGGCAAGTGATACATTAGCAGCTTCCATACGTCGCCAGGCACATTAATTAAGCATGTGGGATATGGTAATAACATTGCCACATGCTGCTAGCTAGGCTGAATAAATAATACATAAATGGAGCACATACATAATATACATACATGATATATAATCCAGCATACATAATATACATACATGTTGTAGTAAAGATTTTATCTTAACTTTATGATGGTATGAAAAAAATGTAATATAGAAGAGGTTAGGTTAGGAAAAATAAAGGTTAACATAGGAAAAATAAAGGTTAGGTAAGAAAAACTAAAACTTAGGTGGAACACTTACGGTAGTAGAAGAGATGGGTCGGCATACGGGGTTTTAGTCTGGTTCCGAGGCAGAGGGCAGATTACTGGCTCTCAGGTGAATCACCATTACTAGGTGAAGCACCATCACTGTCACTTACAGTTGTCAGGGCTTCCCTGACAAATCCCTCAAAGTCATCTTCACTGTCACTATCACTGGCTTGGGCTTGCTGTGGTGGGTTCCGGGCGAAGAAATCTGTTATGCTTTGCTGACGGCTGGTGTTGATGTTGTCGTGATACACCTTGATGTACGGCTCCATTGCCTGCACCAGCCGGGTATGGAAGACTTCATAGCGGTCATCGTCATTGCCGCGGGAAAGGAAGGACTTCATTTTCTCTGCACACTCCATGGCACCCTTAATATCACTATGAGTTAAACTGTGTTCTTCGGAGAATGACGCACCTTCTTCCTCCTCTTCACTGACGTGTTCTTCTTCCAACATCTCGTCGGCAGTCACTTCAGGATCTCTGATCACCTCCAGGATGTCGTCGTTGGTGGTCTCGGAGAAGCCTGGAACTGTAACAGTCTGCGCAGCTTCTCTGGCAAGGTCCACTGCTACTGCAACATTCTGAACCTCACCAGTCACAGATTGACTCCTCCTCTCACCTGGTATTCCATGCAACACATGTCTCCATGCATGACGAGTTGTAGCAATAGACAGCTGATCCCATGACTCCACCAAGAAGTCCACAGCTTTCTTGATGTTAAATACTCTCCAGAATTGTTTGAACAGTATTTTTTGCTGTGCCAACTGTTGATCCTCATCTTCTTCGCTCTTGCTATCGGTGGTGGTGTCACTCAGGTTACGCAACTCTTTCCTGGTGTTGGTGTAGTCGTTCAGGAGCTGGAATTTTTTTGTTGAGAATGCAGCTTTTACATTACAGATTAACTCTTGGTCCATGGGCTGTAATATAGACGTAGTGTTGGGAGGAAGGAAGACCACTTTTACGTTGGGGTGACGATCTAACAGTAGGGGCGAGTGTCCTGGTGCGTTGTCCAGCAGCAACAAAATATTGAATGGCACATTCTGTCGCTCACAGAATTTTTTTACATCGGGAACAAAACAGTCATCAAACCAGAAGAGGGACAGTGTAGAGAACATCCACGCCTTACGTGCGGTCAGCCAGAGGACATTTAGCTTGGTCATGTCCATGCTCTTGTAGGCGTGCGGCTTGCTTGCTGGGTGGATCACTGATAACTTGAGCTTACAGGTACCGGAGGCATTGGTGGTAAACAGGACGGTGATGCGTTCCTTCTGCATCTTCCGGCCCCGAATCCTGCTGGCATTCTTTACAACGAAGGACTTGGAAGGTAGCTTTTTCCAGAAAAGACCAGATTCGTCCATGTTAAACACCTGGTCGTCACTGTACTGTCCTTCCTCCATAATCTCACGTAAAAACGGAGGAAATTCCCGAGCCGCAGCACGGTCAGCACTCGCTTCTTCACCACCAATGTTTATATTGGTGATCTTGTTCCGGATCTTGAACCTCTGTAACCACCCAGAGGAAGCATTAAAGGGTTTGGGCTCTGTAATTCCCATCTTTCGTGCCACTGCGATGTACAGTTATTATCTTAGCATTGACATGGAAACTTTCTAAATTATGAAGTGGTGTAAATAAACCTTAGATAACCAAGAAAGTTTAGTTACTAATTTAGGTTGATTATAGTGTATGGATCGGCATCATTAATAGCAACCAAAACGTAAAACAAATCTCAGTTGATGACATCTAAGCTTTCACCAATCAAAGCCTGATTGTCGTGTTTTCTGATGCCACAATTTTATAGACACTACTACTACTACTACTACTATTTTTTTTATGTGGCCTCCAGCCTCCCCCAATAGCCACACCTTCCCCCCCATTTTATTACTTTAAAATTAACTATCCTAATACATAAGTAGCTACCCTAGGGGTAGCCGCAGATCTATGCGGCATTCAGTGACTGTTGCCTCAATGCCTCATAGTCAATATCTGCAACTGTTGTCGGCTTTGGGGCCGATGCTCTCGTTCCCCTGAGGCAGAGCAAAGCTGACCTAAGGAGAGAGAAGGACAGTCGACATCTCATCCAGGCTGTAACATAACTTCTGGGCTGCTGCTTCTGTTCGGATAGCACCTCTGCAAGTCTGTTGTAGAAGCATCTTGCACTTGGTCCCATCCCACCAGAGGTTGTGAACACTAGAGGAGTGAAGCGGCCTTGATCAACGTTCTGAATTCTATCCCCGTATTCCCTTATCTTGTTGTTCTTGTAACTCCTGTGTGCAGCATCGAGAGCTAAGTTACGGTGACATGCCGCCTTGGGATAAAAATCCTGATGTCGAAGAAGGCTCACTGGCCCAGCATCCAGAATCCTCGAGCACTGACGTCAACACGGGCTTCGTTGGATATGCTTGAAGTCCAATGTTGGAAATTCTCACCGTCCAATGGAAGGAGGGTCGGTTCTACCCTGACATCACGGAAGATTTCATTCAACATATTTGCTGTGAGATCCTTTACTTCGTCATGCCTCATGCATATGAAGCCTTCTTTCTTGCACACCATGGCGTGATCGACGTCATAGGAAGAGCCACACGCACATTGGGAGGGCAACCTTCTACTGGCCTACCGTACCTTAGAGCATTGGCATCTGTAAATTCTTGTTTATTGAGACTGAAACCATTTGCCCTTATTGGCAACGTAGTTTACTACTACTACTACTACTACCTTTTTAAGAGTGGCCTCCAGCCTCCTCCAGTAACTACACCTTCGCCACCAATTTATTGACTTAATATTAAACATCCTAATACAAAAATAGCTACCCTAGCTGTGTTAAGTTAGTTAAGCCACAGATCTATGCTGCATTCAGTGACTGTTGCCTCATAGTTAATATCTGCAACCATTGTCGGCCCTGGGGCAGACGATCTCGTTCCCCTGAGACAAAGCAGTGCAGACCGAAGCAGAGAGGACAGTCGACAACTCAACCAGGCTGCAACATGGCTTCTGGGCTGCTGATTCTGCTCAGACAACACCTCCACCAGTCACCAGTCTTGCATAGAAGCGTCTTGCACTTGGTCCCATCCGGCCAGAGGTTGTGAACACCAGAGTTGTGAAGCTGCCCTAATCCACATTCTGAGTTCTCTCGCCATACCCCCTAATCTTGTCGTTCTCGTTCCTCTTGCGTGCAGCCTCAAGAATCAAGTTACGGTGACATGCGGCCATGGGGTCGACTATCCTAGCATCAAAAAAGGCTCGTTGTCCCCGCGTCCAGAATCCTCGAGTGCTGACGTCCACACAAGCTTCGTTAGATGTGTTTGAAGTCCTATGATGGAGGTTCTCACCGTCCAATGGAAAGAGGGACGGCTCTCCCGTGACGTCGTGGCAGATTTCCTTCAGTAAATTAGCTGCGAGATCTCTTACTTTGTAATGCCTCATGCATACGAAGCCCTCCTTCTTACACACCATGGCGTGGTCAGTGTCATAGGATGAGCCACAAACGCTTTGGGAGGGCAAACCACCTACTGGCCAACCGTACCATACAGCAATGGCATCTGTGAAGTCTTGTTTATTAAGGCTGAAACATTTTGCCCTTATCAGTAACGTTGTTAGCCTGTTCGAGGTGCACAGCTCCTGCGCTATTGCTAGTTTTTTTTCAAGTTCTCTGGTAATTGCAGCATCATTTGTTGCAGTTTATCACTTTGGGTGTGCTGCCGTTCTGTTTAGTTCGTTGATATTCACCTGACTTGCTGCATTCTGAGCTATTATGTGCCCAGTGAGGGCTGCAGTGAGCTTGACAGAGTTCTGATGTTCGGTGGCAGCAAGCTCCAACGGATTGGTCAATCCTATTTCTTTAGTCTCGGTGGTAGTGAAAGGAATGGCCTTTCTGCTGGGGCTTAAATAGGGGTTTTTCACTAGTGTTGGGATAAAAGCGACCCTGATGACTTCTTCCAGAGGATGGAGGAGAGGTCCGATATCAGGGATAATACGCATCAGGTAATTCCAGTGATGCTTGACTCCATGGGTGAATGCCGCAAAAGCCGCATGTGGCTCTGTTTTAGCAATATCAAACAGAGCTTGGATTTCCTTCCCCCATTCATTTACCTTTCCGGTTACGTACTCCATCTTGAAGTCATTCGTGCCAATTACCGAACCTAGATGTCTTTGGTCGTCCTTTGTTATTTTGATCTCACGTCCGCCGAACACCGCCAATGCCCGTTCATAATGTTCTGGCTTCACTACTACTATGGATCACAGCATTACCACCCATTATCTTAATCTCGACATCTTGAGACTGCATTGTAGTGTTCTCCTCAAGACTAGGAAGAAGATCTGACGTTTTGGTAGGTCAAATGAGGGGAGATACTTGGTTTTCGTGTTTGAAGAACTACAACAATTTGCCTTATCTTCCTTGACAGGTTTTGTCCGTCCTAGAAGACAGATTAGAATCACTTTCAGTGCTACAATCTTGTTTCAGAATCACCAAACAGTGGTAGGACATTCAGTGTTTTGCCTAGCTGGTAGATTATATTGACAGAAGCGATTGACATTTTTAGTATCAAGGCAATAGAAGTCTCTAGTCTCTTCGGTGAAGGAATTGCCCATTTCTTCTATTACCGTCACAATATCTTTAACAAGCTTGCAAAGGCTTTCTGAACTGCAAGTGTCTGTTCATGATGCCATGTGTCACTACTACCATTGTTCAAGAATGTTCCTTCAACTCTTTTACAACTCTGGCCCTTTCCGGTCCAGCTATCATCCATAGCCTTAGACCAGATGGTTTTCGGTTAGCCCTATAACTCTGCCATCTACTTTGATTTGCCTTGTTGTCCTGTTTATGATTGTGATCCAAGGCAATCATTGAGAATAGATGGATTTTTTTTAACAACAGATTTTCCATACCATTACAATCCTGAACGAAGGAGAGAAAGTTTTGGTTCCGTTGCCCTCTAGTCATGATAAGTTACTGACGCAATGGCGTGGTCCCTATCATATTGTTGGTTCCAGAGACAATGGCGTGGATTACCTAGTTAAAGTGCTTGGGAAAACAAAACTATTCCATATACTTGCGAAATGTTTTCGCCATGACACTAAGCATATCTCTAAAGCAGTGTTCCTCAACGTCCCACATCGCATTCCTCCCTAGCGATCCCAGGCTCTTTCAAATCCTCTTCATCCTTGAATCAGCATGAAAGAATGAAGTATTTGCATCATTGGTTATACTTTATTTTTACGATAGTAATTATTGAAATTCAGTTAGTCTACAAAACAAAACAATTATTGTCTAATTAGTAATTAAAGGTGATTATTTTACTAAAAATGAAAGCAGAAATAAGAAGCAACTTTTATTATTACAAAACTTCATTAACGAATAATTAAATTAAAGGTGGTTATTTGACCAAAAAATTAAATAAGAAAAACTTTGGTTTCAGACTTATAACTATTATAATCAGATTTCTATTCGAATAGTACAACTTTAATGAGAACCTTGAGCCTCGTAATGAGAAATTAAATGAGAAAATCGAGGAACAAAACAAGTCAATTTTGCTTGAAGATCGCCACGCTCACAAATGTTGATACGTTCTCTTTTTTTTTCGTCAAAGTATTCGCAACAGCACTGAAGGCACATTCAACCAAGTATGTGGTCGGAAATGGCAGAAGAATTTGCTGGGCTTCTGCAGCTGACTTGGGGATCCATCCACATCATTTTTTTTTTTTTTTTGAGGCCTGGATCAGTTTCACGCTGTCATCCTTTTGTAAGTCCATCAACAGGTCGATCTAATCAGAGTCCATAGCCAGACACTCATTATTTTCACAGTTAAAAAGAAATGGCTTAGTAGTCCAAAAGGAAAGTTAAATTGTTTGAGATCGGTAAATCTGTCGCTCAACTCAACATGCAGGTTGGAAAGATGTTCAGAGATGATTCGGAGGACACCATCCGATGGTTCACATTTGCTGAGATGCGTGAATTGGGGCAGATTATACTTCAAGATCTGGGCCCTCCAAAAGTTCAGTTTGCTTATAAACCAACAGATTTTAGTTTTGCCGTCCATGAGAATTTTTTGCTCACCCTGCAGTTCCTTATTTAAAGCGTTCACCAGACATGGAGGCAGGCATCAGACGAGTGTAGTTGACCTGGCGCTCACTAGATGGTAGCAAACAATATCTGGCGCGGTTTTCAGGGATGGAGAACTATACATAATCCTCCCAAATTCAATCCCTGGCCAAAATTCCTCCCCCGGGGTCCAAAAGGACCTCGTTGAGAACCACTACTCTATAGGTAATGAGAGTGATGTTGTTCACGTCTGTGTATTAGGAGATGATAGTAAATGATGGTAACACGTGAACCCGTTTTTCTTGATACCACTGTTAATAATGTTCTAAACTTTGGTCCTAAGTTAGAACTTGGTGTAAATGAGCCTCAACTCCCTCATTCTGCTCGCCTGTAATATTTGTTAAAAAAGCTAATGGTAACTGACCTTTTTTGCATAGGCTTTGGAGCTCTTAATGATGTGTCAGAGATTGACGCTGAGCTCATGCCACCCACTGATGAGGCACTAAAACATTTTGATATTGATTGCTATTTTTATGAACTGGATCATGTAAATGATGCTGACATATCCCACTGTCTAAGGAGAATAAGATGCATACAGCGTTTGGTACTCAGAAGGGCCTTATGCAGTTTAGGGTTATGCCATTTAGCCTTAAGATAGCATGTCTTACCTTTATTAGGCTCACGAGAGGAGTATTCCTTGATTTAAAGAGGACCAAATTTTATTTTGATAATGTTGTTGTTCACAATAATATGTGGTCTGAACATCTTTATGACTTAAGAGAACTCCAGTTTAGGTTACATAGGCACCGCTTAACTGCCTTTCGAAGTAACAGCTATTCAATCAATGCCCCATCCTCAAAGTAAGACATAAATAAGATCCTTTAATGTTATAGTTTCTTATTACTGCATGCAAGTTCCTAACTTTACTGGTATTGCTGCCAGATGAATGACTTACTAAAAAGGAGTAAACTTAATAAACTAGATTGGAACAAAGTTCAGATCAGCTGTATTAATGAACTAAAGTCTAAGATCTCTTGCAAGCCACTTCTTGGCTTGTCTGATTATATATTCGCGAACTTTCTTTTTGAGGTCAGATGCTTCAGAGACGGGGATAGAAGCCCATACTTTTAAAAGAATGCTAGATAGAGAATAATAATTATGGAACAATTTGGAAAAATGTTTAGCAATTATATGAGTTATTGAAAGATTCAAATACTAATCGTATGGTCAGTAAATCAAATTGCAGACGCAGCATCAACCACTGAATTTACGCAACTCGAGAAATAGTAATGAAAGATTAATGCGGTGGTCCATACCATTTAAACAGTGTTATTCATACATGATTGAATATATCAAGGAAATATAAATATGATGTGGGTGCAAATGTTCTGAGTTAGTGTCCCCTTTGCTTACAGAATAACACAACCTGCAGAAAATGGTGGCCAAAAAATATTAATTTTAATTTCATTCGGAGGCGTTGTCGGGGAATTTGTTCGAAGGTTGGTATTCATTGTAAAATATATATATCCCAGTAATGTATATTGAAACCAATGATATTTTTCAGTTGATTTGTTTTATGTAATTGCTCCTAGTTGATTGTAGTATATATTTAAACTAGTAATATATTTTCAACTGTGCAGTTATATTTGAGTGGTTATTTGTGTCTCCTTTACACAACGGCGCTTGCGCGAAGGTATGAAGGAGGTTCATTCCACCCATGACAGGACACTTGCTTGTTTGAGCACTGTTTTGCCTGATCGTGAGTATCGTTCTAAGTCTATTTTCTATTAAAAATTTATCAAATTTATAGTGATATATTCATGATTCTTATATTATGTAATTCTTGTATCAGGCTTTTCTGTGTGGAAATGTTGTAACACAACGTGTATGCGCTGCTTCTTTTACTGGCAACCAGAGCACTACCGTGTGACTGACGAGAAGGATTCCTCCTACTTCTCTGGTCTACCGATTGAACTCTTCATAGCACTATACCTGAAATATTGACCAACTTAACCATACTTCGTCCCTGTAGTGATCAATATTTATGTTCAGTACCGTCCACATTGTTTTTCTAGATCCATAAACACAAATTATTTACTGGCTCGAAAAGAACTCCCGTGTTCCTGAATGTAAATGTTTGTTCATTCCACCCTTTTCCCTGACTAACATTACAATGCCCCTCCTCTAACACAATCTTTGATTTTGCAACATTTATTTTCGAAGTGCCTGTTATGTCTTTTTTTTTTATTTCCAATGTACTTATTCTCCAATCTGCCATTCTTTTAGTATCTTCCCTCTGTCTTGCATAACCTAAATATACTTGTCATCCATTTAACCACTTTTCCTTCACCCATTCATAACAGTTCCACAGACTCTCATCAACTCATAAAGGCTTATCGTTCTCAGAAATTACTTTTAGCCGGTCTCGCCTCCTCCTCCTCCTTTCTTATGATTTTTATTGAATTAAGTTTAATGTTTTTCGATATTACACAATTGAAACAAGGCAGTTGCTCAAGAGTCTCCCCATTTTCATTTTCCTTTCTCCTTGTTAGCAGTACATTCCGTCCTTTGTCATTAAATGTCATTCCCATTTGTTCTTTTAGATTTTTACACAATTCGCTTCCCGCCTGCGGGACATCCCTTAAAAACCGTATAACTTACTGTAATTTCTTCCAATCTCTCAGCCCAGTTGTCAACGAATAAGGAGAAACGTTTAACAAAGATGTCCCAAACCGACAACGATCACCAACTAAGGTCAGTGAAGGTAGTGAATGAACACACACGCTGTTTTAGAGGCTCTGATACCAAGCACAATCAGTGTATATTACGAAAGAATTTAGAAAATAAAACAGAATCTCCACGAGAAGTGAGAAAAAACTCTGTGGAAGCAGAATGCATCAGCATTCCTGGGGATGCATCCAGCACGAAGCGGGAGGACAACCAAGAAGAAGACAACGAGAACTTGAGGCAGGCCAGAGGAAGAGAAGCATCCAACTGTAATGGGGCGTGGTCAATTTTGCTGGGAACTTTCATAATTTTGGTGAGTTGAGTGTTTTGGGGAGGAGACTTGTTCAGTAGGATAGGAAGGTAACTGATGCCCCGAGTCTAGGATAAACAAGGTGCAAAACAGAAAATAGTGAAAGATGGAGGTAGGGTATATGACAAGTTTTAATTAGCATTGCTTCTTGATGACTACAGCAATAGTCTTATCCAAAAAAAAAAAATCTCCTTGTAATATTGCTATGGATATGTATGATAGCTTCTCAGTGTTGGTTTTCATATGACGGTTCTTTACCTTTTAGATGCTGAGCAACATTATGGATACTTGCTTCAGCCTTCTCTTCTCCCCCTTACTCCTGGACCTGGGCACTTCTTCTACCACCATTGGCTGGCTCTTCAGTATCTTGCAGCTTATGTGGAACAGTGCTGGTCTGTTTCTTGGTCCCCTGGTGAAGGAATTCGGCTGGAGGAAGGTGGCCATGGTGGGTTCCATCATGATCTCCTGTTCCGTCATCCTTTCAGTCTTCGCCACCTCGGCCTTCTTCCTCCTCTTCTCCTTCTCCATCCTTGGTGGTGAGGTTTTAATTAATGATTAACATTAACTCAACATAGAAATTAAAATTATTCTATTAAGCATTTATATATCAATTACACCTCATTTATTTTATCTCAGGGTTCAACAGCGGTCTACTTATAAACCTCTGCTTCCTCATCGTCCCGCACTACTTCACACGGCGGAGGGGCGTAGCCAATGCCTGCATGATGACTGGTTCGTGCTTGGGGTTGATGATAGGACCAGTTATTGTGGGGTTCCTGCAGGTAGAGTTTGGCTTCTTCAGCGGCACTCTTGTATTTGGTGCTGTGATCCTTCACTGCTGCGTTGGCGCAACCCTCATAGGTACTATACAGTGTCAAGAAAAGGCAAATACTTGTTTGGAAAACGTCAATCAAGAGCCACACTCGCAAGATGCCGACAATAAAAGAAATAAATGGGACATTATTTCTGACAATGTATTCGTCCGTGTGTGTCGAAACAGTGTGAACAACTTGTCCATCTTGAAATATTTACGAGGCACCATCATCGCTGTAGAAGGAGTATTAACAACTAACAGTTGGCTGAATTTCTTGTCCTTGATGCCCTTCGCCGTACAGGCAGCTGGTCATCCCATCCAGACAACCAGTTTGTACATGACAGTGTCGGCCGCGTGTAACTTGGTGGCTCGCATAACAGTGTGTGTGTTGTCTGACTGGTCTGGGTTTAGCATGAGAGCTTGCTATATGACCAGCATCGCCATCATAACTGTTTCTACACTAGGTTAGTACCATATGACACTTACCCATTACGATGGCCTCTACTGTGAAAATCCCAACGGAGGTAAAATGCTGCATTAACAATTTATATCTTAATTTTCTGAAGTTGTTCAGGTGCTTCATAAACAACGTTAAGCTTATGACTTAACTTACAAATGAAAAAATGGATTCAGTAATAAGTTCAGTCGTAAAATAGTGTTTATTTTGAAAATCTATAATAAGAACACACATTCTAATATTCTTCATGCAATCGACTACTTTTAGTCTTATTCTTGAAGTTTAAGTTCTCTACACAAAAGCAATAACACACAACTGACATGATACATAAAATACAGTGTGTAACTTACGGTCAGATAGAACAACGTAAGATATTTAATGATAAATATATTACTCAATATAGTTTCATTGGCTAACTTTCACTGCTATATTTGAATATTATAACGAGAGGTTGTATTTTTTTGGTAGAGTTAATCAACTGTCATTCAGTATATTGAGTAATATACCAGATATACTTACTTGGAAGATAAATTCTTATTAACACTGGGCCCGGGGGTAGCCTGGACTGCGATAGGACATCCCAGGCCCTCCTCCAGTACCTGAACACGCCTCTGCTGGGGGTGAACAAGTCGCCCGCCCTACTTGCCACCGGCCGCCAGCTCCGTGACGGCGTTCCCGTGGCCAGACAGCACTATAAGGTGGACCAGCACTGGCGGCGGGCACTTCGTATGAGGGAGGTGCGCTTGGCCGAACATAAGAACATAAGAACATAAGAATGGAGGAAACTGCAGCGGGCCTATTGGCCCATACTGGGCAGTCCCGTTTACACCTAACCCCTATTGCTCATATGAGCATCCAACCTATGTTTGAAGCAATTCAGCGCATTCCAGTTAATGATGATATTTGGTAACTTGTTCCATTCATCCACTACTCTGTTTCCAAACCAGTGTTTACCTATTTCACGCCTAAATCTAAATTTGTCCAATTTAAAACCATTGTTACGAGTTCGCTCCTGGTTGGATATTTTGAGTACCTTTGTAATGTCCCCTTTGTTTAGCCCTGCCTTCCACTTATACACCTCTATCAGGTCGCCCCTCGCTCTACGTCTCTCAAAGGAGTGCAAATTAAGATGCTTTAACCTGTCTCTATACTCAAGGTTCCTAATGCCCGGGATTAGTCTTGTCATTCTCCTCTGAATTCTTTCCAAGGATTCTATATCCATTCTGTAATACGGTGACCAGAACTGAACTGCGTAATCCAGGTGTGGTCTCACAAGAGCAAGATACAGTTTTAGGATGACCTCGCTAGTCTTGTAACTAACACTCCTTTGTATGAACCCAAGTACTTTATTAGCCTTGTTACGAGCAAAAACACATTGTTTACTTGGCTTAAGGTTCCTACTTATCATTACTCCTAAATCTCTCTCGCAGTCGGATTTCTCTATGGCATCGTTGTTCATCTGGTATCTGGTTTCCCTGTTTACATTTCCTATACTGAGTACTTTACATTTGTCGATGTTGAATTTCATCTGCCATTTTTCAGACCATTCGAAAAATTTGTTTAGATCCTCCTGTAGTTTTGCCGAGTCCTCGTCAGATTTGATAACACGTCCTATTTTAGTATCATCAGCAAATTTACTTATGTTGCTGTCTATGCCGATATCTATGTCGTTTATGTATATAATAAACAATAATGGTCCAAGTACTGAGCCTTGGGGAACTCCACTTGTGACGTTGCTCCAATGGGACTTAGTGCCCTTAATGCTCACTCGCTGTTTCCTGTCCTGTAACCACGCCCTAATCCATTTAAGGATGTCACCTTTGATGCCATGAGCTTCTACCTTTCTTATTAGTCTTTCGTGGGGGACTCTGTCGAAGGCTTTGCTAAAGTCGAGATATACCACATCATAATTGTGCCCCTCGTCCACTGATTCGAAAACTGATGAAAAGAATGTTGATAGATCAGTTAGGCAAGAACGTCCTCTTGTGAAGCCATGCTGGGAATCATTGATCAATCCTTGCTTCTCCAGGTGATTTCGAATAGAGTTTGAAATGATTGCTTCCAGTAATTTGCCTACTATTGATGTTAGGCTGATTGGGCGGTAGTTAGAGGATAGTGATCTATCCCCCTTCTTGAAAATCGGTATTACATTCGCTATCCTCCAGGATTCTGGTACTGCATCCGATTTTAAGGACATGATAAACAGCTTTGCTAAGGGCATACTAAGCTCTTCCTTACATTCCTTTAATACTCTGGCAAATATCTCATCGGGACCAGGTGACTTATTAGGCTTTAGTTTGTCTATTTGCTTACTAACATCGTTACTAGTCACTACTATCTCACTTAATTTGTTTTCTTCACTATCTCTGAATAGAGTCGGTGCCTCGGGTATCATGTTTAAATTTTCGCTGGTGAAAACTGTTGAAAAATATTTATTCAAATTATTGCTCATTTCTCCGTCGTTATCAGTGAGCTCGCCGGAGTCTGACCGTATTGGTCCAATCTTTTCTCGTGTTTTAGTTTGATACATTTGGTAGAATCCTTTGGGGTTTGTCTTCGCCTCCCTTGCTATCCTTACCTCATTATTCCTCTTTGCTTTCCTTATCTCGGTTTTAACCCTACTCGCCAATACCCTATAATAGTCCCGGAGGTGAATTTCGCCACGATTTATCCTTCTACCTATAGCCTTCCTTTGGCCAATGATGTTCTTTAAATAATTATTTATCCATTTAGGGTCATTGTTGTCTGATCTGAGTTTTTTGTATGGTATGTTCTGCCTTTGTGCATTAAGTAACTCACTATTTAAATTGTCGTGGAACTCAGCAATCTCAGATCTCGTTATCAGGTCGGTGTCATCTGTCAGGTTCACTGCCAAGCGCGACACCCCCTCTCTCAGCTGCCTCTTTAAACTGTCAAAGTTTGCCCTTCTGAAATCTGGTACTTTAGTGGAATTTTCCTTACGTCTGCCCTGAAAATCTAACTGGAATCGAATTTCTTTGTGATCGCTGTTTGCAAGTTCGTTCCCTACCTCGACATTGCTAATGAGGTTTTCTCTGTTTGACAAAACTAAATCCAATATATTATTACCCCTTGTGGGTTCGGTTATATGTTGACTTAGGAAACAGTCCTGGATCGTCTCGAGAAAATCCTCTGATTCTGAGTTACCCGTAAGGTCGGTCCAATCTATTTGGCCAAGGTTAAAGTCGCCTACTATACAGACTTTGTTGTGTATGGGAGCCCTGCGCATTTCATCCCAGATAAGTCGCTCATTGACGCTATCAAGATTGGGGGGTCTATATATTACTCCTGTGATTAATTTTTCCCGACCGTCGCTTAATTCTATCCAAATTGTTTCTGTATTCCTCTTAGTTTTTATTTCCTTATTTATTTCACACTTCAGATTATCCCTAACATAGATTGCTACTCCGCCTCCTTTCCTGGTCTGCCTATCGGTATGGAACAGTTTGTAACCCGCAATTTGGTATTCGACTGGTAATTCACGTGTGTCTAGGTTGATCCATGTTTCAGTGAATGCAATTATATCGATTTCTTCCGTACATACCAAGGCCCTAATATCATCCATTTTGTTTCTCATACTTCTACTGTTCCCGTATTATACATTTAAGTTAGTTGTGTTCTGAGTCCTCCCCTTACCGCGTTTAGTTTTAAACTCCCTGTCTAATTTAGTTTTGTCATCATTCCTAACACTATTTCCCTGTAATCTTTCACCTTGTTTACCCGCTCCCACTGCAGTCTCCTCCACCCCCGTGCCCATATGTTCTCTTAGCAGTTTAAAGACTTCGATATCTTTTGAACTGCCCCCTCTAGAGCCCCAGCCAGGGTTGCTACTCCATCCCTAGACAGGTGCACCCCATCCCTAGCATAAAGGTCCCTTCTGCCATAGAAGTTGTCCCAGTTGTCAATGAATGGGACTGATATTGACTTGCAATATCTGTCAAGACGGTCGTTAACACCAACTGCCCTTGACAACCATTCACTGCCAACTCTCCTTCTAGGCAGGACACCGCATATGATAGGGATCCCTCCCTTAGTCCTAATACGATCTTTGGCTGCCTTGAACTTATCAAGAAGCTCCTCGCTCCTACACCGGCCAATATCATTGCCTCCTGCACTGAGGCAGATAATGGGTTTGTTCCCATTACCAGACAAGATATTGTCCATCCTGTCAACTATATCCCCCACCCCAGCTCCTGGCAAACACACCCTCATCCTATTTTTGTTTTTACCACAAAAGGCCCTGTCCATGTACCTTACCTGTGAGTCACCAACAATTAAAGTTTTTATACCTTCCTTGTCATCCCTGCCCCTGACTGTACTAACGTCCAATTCGTCTATCAAGGGACTGAACGGGTTGGTACACTTAGCTGTTGTTGTCGTTGTTGTCGTATCCTTCGTGTGCTTCTTCACCACCAGCTTTGTCTTCACACTACTCACAATTTTCCACTCGCTTGATTTTTCGTCAGACACTGGCTTTACTCGTCCAGCCTCTCCTTTTAACATCGCCAGCTCTTTCCTTAATTTCAAGTTCTCCAACGTGGCCCTCTCAATTTCTAACTTGGCCCTCGCCAATTCTTCAGTGGACCACTCCAGTTTGGTCAACAAACTCTCATACCCAAGACCGCACATAGCTCTGGCCATATCTGATAATTATCCCTCCGGAGCTAACCCTGCCGTGACCTTTCCTGTCGCGGAGGGAGGTATCCCGCCAGCTGGCTCCCCTAGTCGTGGGCACGCAGGTGCGTGTGCAGGACGCAGCTACCAAGCTCTGGGACAGGACAGGCATAGTGGTGGAAGCCCGCCCTCACAGGCAGTATGCCGTCAGGTTGAGTGGCAGTGGCAGGGTGTCCATCCGCAACAGACGCCACCTGCGAAACGGCTCCACACCTGTGCCTACTACTCCGGTGGTGCACCAAGCTGTGCTTCCTGGCCCCCCTTCTGCTGTGCCCTCCGCCCCGCGCCCTCCTTCGCACCCACGGCCCCTCCCCAGTCGAGCGCGGCCAGGCCCAGGAGAGGCCGTAGGCCTCCGGGCTGGTTGACGGACTACATGGTGTAGTGTATGTGATGTAAAATCAGTTTAGAGGGTTTTTTTTTTGGTTTTTTTCCTTTGTTTGACTGGTTTTTCCTGCATTATTGTTGTTTTTATGAATGCATTGTTTTCCTTTTGTTAGTTCAAATGTGCATTGTCATTTCCTTTTAACTTGGGGGGGAGATGTAAGACTGTACCATCGTACAATATATTTCCCATGTTGAGATGGGGGCTTGTCTTTGGCAGCGCCCGGTTGCCAGTCACCAGCTGACGCTGTTAGAATAAAGTCTACAAAGAACGTGGTCTATGACTCCAACCTCTCGCATAACCTTTGTAAGTAATATGTCGCTCTCCTCTGGCAAAACCATCAGTAATCACTTGTACCTAACAGTTGTCAACATTTCCTCAGCCTCCATGGTCCCCATTGTAAGATAAGGCTTGTGTGTGCCTTCTTTCAAAAGAGGCTCAAAGCTGCGATGCTCCCGTCCTAGTTGTACTGCCCATTTTAATTTTTCAAGGAAGGTCATCGGGCATGACTGTGGAAAAATTAATCTCTTCCTGACACGACCAACATTACCTTGTGTGTGTTCTTGTCTGTTTCCTTCAACTTCCATACTTTGCTCTGTTCTTGATCCATTCTCCACTATCTCCTTTCTGTTATTTCCATTATTATTACCACCCACACACGTTTTTTGTCCTAGATTTTTTTGTCTCTTCTCCTCTCTCACTTCTCCGCTTTCACTGTCCTCTTGCCAGCTTGTCTCCCTCATCCTTTTAGAAATTTCTTTCTTTATCACTACCTCTTGTTGTAGCTGTATTTTCTCACTTTCGAACTTCCCTTGTGCTTCATCACTCGTATTAGACTCATCACTACTCAACTCAAGGTCTTCCTGAACTTCGTCCAATACTATCTTTTCTTTACTCTTCCATGTAGAGTTCTTAAGCGATAATTCACTTTCCATGGGGCAATGTTGACATCCCACAACACCCAGCCAGGAGTGATGGAACCCCGAGCAGTTATTTTCGTGTGGTAAACAGGAAGTTCCCAACACCAAAGTTGCTTGACGATACTTATCTTATCCTCAGGTCTTTATACACAAGTAGGTACGTCTATATATCCTTCAGATAATGTAATAGGCTCGAAAACATCCCAAATTTTGGAGCTAGCACTCACAGCTGTGTTTACCAGTGCCCGCGAGCCAGTCCACGGGGTCTACCATTAGATAAAACATTATGCTTCCAATATCTTCCCAGGCGGTAGTACCTCCCTGTTTGGCAGCTGCTTACTACCTTAGTTTCACAACTCAGCAGGATTTATAGACAATGAGCCTCTATGGATATACCTTGAGATCTTTGAGATAAGGAGTTTGACATGTTCGTTTCAGGAGTTTAATGACTTTCTTAAAATGACAACTGACATTAATCAAACTGCAAATATCAGATTCTCTGAGGGTTGGGAAGTAAAATAATCTAACTTCAGTAGCAATTGGAAACTCGACTCGACTCGACTCTCACTTACTTGACAAGTGTTACTAACAACAAAGACAATTAAAGCTTTCAACATCACTCACAAAGGATCTTGAATGCTTTAACTATAATCAAATATATCTAAGTTGACTCAAGACAATGGTGTTCTCTCTCACATTCAAATTTACTTTATATGGAGGTTGGATTCAGGAAGTCTAAGAAAATGGACAGCACCTTAAGCCAGAGAAAACGCGTTTCTTTCTAGGGATAACTTGCCAGTTATCCACATGCTCTGCGGGCGTGGAGCATAATATGAATCATCAGGCTCCAAACAGACCAGCAGTCATTGTGACCATGACACAGTAACCATTAATAAGAGTCCTAATTCATCCCTCTCTTCTTGAGAAAGGTTGATGTGTTTTAAATGTCTTGGTATTATGCAGTAATATGGTGAGTCCTATTGTAAGGGCGCGACTTTCCTTACTTCATACTTATTCTTTTTATTCTTCAATATATGTTATATTCTTTATCATATTCTTTCTTTTATTCTTATTTACTTATGTACTTGCTCATATCTATCTTTATATTAATATCTTCTGATGAATATATTTTAATAATTTCATATGCTGTGTCTTTATTTCTCTGCTTCTATTTTCCAAGTCAATAGTCTTTTCTGTACTTCATTTCTTGTTTCATAGATTTTATTATATTTTCTGAATTTCAGTATCCTTACCTTTCTGAAGTATACTCTCATTTTACTTATATTCTTATCCATGGATTAGTCTGGGGAACCAAGTCTTTCTTATTACAACACTCATTATACTTTCAACGGTAGCCTGCCACCACCCAGACTTTTTTTAGAATATAGCAGGTTTTAGTGCACTGTTAGGTAGCGTGGTAGCGAGCTTCCAGACACGTGAGTTACAAGTGTTATTTTCTGAGAACAAGTGGGTAGAACGGAATAGAGTGGTGATACTCGTAGTTTACTGATTTAATATTTATTAACATAAGGAGAGAATAAGATGTTAAATAAGTTCACTCATACCAGACTGGACCACCTACAGTAGGTCTTACTTTACTATTCATAAAATAGATCTTCAATTACTTATTGCATCATTAAACAACTTCAATTATTTATTACATCATTAAACAATCATTATATGATTTCTTTGTCAATACAGATGGACATATGACACACTTGACAATATCACAAATTAACGTACAATATAACATCATGTTCTCCCGGCATGAATAACATGGTACTTTCCCGTCAGTTGAGGTACTCAACTCACGTACATATATACTGATACTATCAATTGTTATGGGATCCCTACTCAACCTGGGATAATTAAATTCCTGCTAGTTAATCCCCAATCATAGATACAATAATACTGTGGCCTATATAACTGTAAGGAGTGCCCCAGGGTGTAACAACAAACGAAGAACGCTGTTAAGGTGTGTTGTAGTCCGACACACGAGGGAGTCCAGCCTAGTTCCCAGGGGCGGAGTCTGCTGACTCTCACAGTTTAATCCTGCCGAATTAATGACATCGTCCAATACAGCCAGCTGGTATGCAGCTACCGATCCCCGGTAGCTGCTGGGTGTTCAGCTAAGACACACCCTGGGCCTGAGATAATGTTGGAGAGCATCAGAGAGATCTGAATAATAACTCAATCACAAACAATCTTTCGTCTACCAACGACAGACGACATCTACGTTATATTAATTCTTTCACTGGGGAAATGACAATTTCACTGTTACAACATGAACTGATATTCACAAAATTCACTGAGTTAAACTGACTTAATATGGCGGGCAAAGAATCGTACACATACCTAAGACAATGGTGGAAAAGCGTCAGAGATGTGACGTTCCTCTGTGCATGAGCTTATAAACGGCTAACTGGCAACTCAGGCCTGTCAGAAAGGCCAGTCACGCATTGACAGAAATTACATTCTAATCAGTTGCTATACATTTAACGGTGATACCCAATTTCCACTGGTCCTGTGAATTTCCTACGTCTATTCATATACTGTAATCTAATAAGAGATTGAGCTTGCCAGGAAAAAGTGGAATTACACACGTTGATAACATTCGTTTTGCAAACTCAGAGCGGCTGCGAATAAGGAACTATTCAAGGGGATACGTTAGATTTTGGAGATTATACAGATTGACAGAATAGTTCAGGAGATTAATGACTTTCTTAAATAGATAACTGCCTCCGACCTAATGACCCTGCGATGTCTCATACCGATCTCACTTCCAGCCAGACATAAATCCAATATTTGCCGGTCTAGCAAAATCCTGTTAGTTGGTGTGAAGTCCATGTCACTAGACTTCCTCGCTTAAGTCATGCCTCTGTCACTCACGCACTAGAGGGAGACCAGACGACCATGGCGGTCAGTAAACAGTCAGAAAGCAGCGTAACCTATCCTTGATGGCGACAACAATGCATCCCTGCCGGATCAATCCTGTGATGCACTGCTCACCATACAGAGAAACCCGACGGAGAGAATGACGTAGTGTCGCTGTCAGCATGCCCTTCCGTCAACTTGGGTATGCCAGACACAGAGATGTCCCCAGCTGGGAACCTGTCATAATTTTTCCAACCAGGCCGCCAGCCCAGCGACACCATCTGGTGGATTGCTGGTTCCACAGTCATCGGGTTAGAAGCAAACATCTAGGGACAACGGAGCCGATTCGGTGCCTCTCTTTGACCCAGGGGCCTTGCCTTAATTGGTTGGGTAGGAAGGAGCTGACCTTAACTGTGTTGATCTGAAGTCAACGTGTTGGCTACAGTCGGCATTTTCAACGTCCAAACTACTTGTGAATGACAGCTACAAGAAGCAAGGAGGAAGAGAGAAGTGAGAAGTGGATGTCAAAGAGGAGTTACACATACTGTCCTGGAAAGTCCCAGTCCCGTTTGTAGCTCTATTAAGGATCCGCCCCATAGGCACCTACCACTGTAGATGTGTCATGCCGACCCTGATGGAATGAGGGAAGCGTGCAACGGTGCAACACAACAGTTCACGAAGGTGTTAGTATGGATGGGATGGTGGTCACTGTGGACACGAATGATGCTGTGTGCCCTGATTGGAGTTGGAGGAGCAGATTCTTGTGGAATTGTGAGAAGAGAAGGAGAGGATCCTCTGTCCTGTGGGATGGACATTCCCAGTGTTGAAAATTGACTGACTGGTGCCCTCACTATTGGAAAAGCTCCAGTTCCCGTTATGATTTCTGAAACTAGGCCGCCCAGTAAGCTTCTACCATTGTGGAACGAGGCTATGGCGCTGAAATTAGTTACCAAGGAAGAATTACAATCAATATGTCTAATACGAGTAACTCTAGGCAGGTAGTACGTAGTGGATAATGGAGTCAAGAAACTCCATGTCTCCAGAAACGATTTGTTCACTCATAGTAGATGGAAACTGAAAGGCAGTGAAAAGTAAGAAAGTGTCTGTGGACGACCTGCCATCTGCAAATGTTAACCCTGTATCTCTGTTTGCTGCCAGATGTACAGTCGGAAACCATAATCTCTAGCCCACTTGGGTCGGTGCTGGAGGTTAGTACAGTGTCCTGCTGGACGGGGGACACACTCTCACTATCATGAGGCAACACACGTACGAACACACACAGTCATAGTACGGCTGTATAGATGACAATATATATAAGTATTGTATATGGCATTTTATACTCTGCATTATCTTCAATATATATTGTTACGAACCCCACCACCAATTGTCATGATCTACCTACCCAGCACTACGAGCAACGCCATCTAGGGACGAAACACGAGTATGACTCGTCTTAGTTACCACTCCCGGGTTTCCCTTTTCCATATCCTGGTTGTTGCGTCACCTCCTCCAAGTCTTCTTTGTCAGCTCGAGTTCGAGGAGAGTTCAGTTCACTCTGGGAAGTGACCACAGGATCACCTATCCTGGAAACCTACGGCACAGTGACTACCTAACGTCTTCTACAATACTCAGCCTTACTCGTCAGCCATCTCAGCTCTGCACTTAAGTATTTGTAATCTTATATTGCCTCCCCCACCTCCACCTTGCTTCAAATTATTGTATGTTGTATAAATATGTATATACTGTTAATGTTTAGGTTAAGTATGGTTAAGGGTAAATTATAGAAAGCTGAATCTTTTGTTAAGGAATTTATGGTACTTCATTATACACAACAGAAACTCGCATCCTTTGTCTACCCTTTTATAGTCCGATTGTCTTTGTTTTTTTATTGTTGTTGCCTGTTGGGATCTGAGTAGACTTTTAACTATATTCTAAATCCCCTACTCGTAACACTATGAACACGAAGAAAAATTACCATAGGTTGTAGTTACGAAATTATGAATGGAAATAAACACTTCCAAACCACCCATTGAATCCACACAACATTTACAGCGCTTGTGTGTGTGTGTGCCAGACCACGATGCTTCCACCACACCCCATCTATATCTTTTATTTTCCCTTCAATCTTATAATATGAAAAATCATGTTTAATTTAACTACATATTTCAAAAACCTTAAATTACATGTGGATCAGTCACTCCTCATTTGACACACTTATAGTGTAATACATTGACCATCCCACCTGGGCACATGGAGGCCCACGGTAACTCTCACGGCATCATACGCACGAACACACAAGTTATGATATGAACCCTTCCAGGCTTCTCTATCATTATCATGTTATGTTCGTCATGCTCTGTATCTTGGTAACTAGTCATAGTATCACTGCATGGAGGAAAATCTATATTAATATACTGTAATATTGCATTTTGTTGCAAACCGTAAAAAATATCGTTTAACCATTGGACGTGAAGGAAAGCTCCACACACTGGAGTTACGAAATGAAGAACCGACACACAGAGGAATGACCGAACTGACGTCGTGTGTAGGGAGGCCTGCCGTATCAGTGTGGACACGGTTGCTCAAAGGGTAAATCGTATAATTCATCCTTGCATTTGTTGTAGGCCTGTGTCACCGGCCGACTGCAGCCATAAACAATTGCATCCCTCGCCCTCTCCACCTCTCATTAGTCTAACAGGAATAAGTAAAAGAAAGAATAAGAGAAAGAAGAATAAGTTTTTATAAATACATAAGTAAATAAATATAAAGAATTAAAAGGAGGTTGTGGTGTCTTCCAATCCCCGTCGATGCCGTTTCCCAAGTAGTTGCAGGGAGCCTCACAACATCTAGCATTAGCACCAAAGCGTTGATGGTACCAGCAGAGGGTAGGTGCACTGTGCTTGGAGCTGGCGGCGGTGTCCGAGGCAGGACGGAGACGTCGGGGTTGGTAGGACACAGTGCGTGGGGTAGGAACAGGAGCAGCAGCAGGGATGGAGTAGCAGAGCTGCTCGAGGGTGTCCATCCTGCGGTGTAGAGACTGCAGCAGGACACTCATGTCTTGTGAGGTTTTGTTCACCTGAGGAGAATTGATACGGTTGACAAGATCGGAGGAAAGTGACGGTGTGGCCGCTGAGTTGTCCGAGGCTGCATGGCACACAACAGTGTATTCATGGAATACTCTGTCTGTCGCGGCTGCATTGGTCGCCAGGGTTGTAGAGTAGTCCAGTGCGGGCAGGGCGGGGCAAACTTCTGCAGGGAACTTCTGGGCGTGAAGCTGGAGTAGGACAGTGTCAGGAAGCTTATCTGTGTGGCGGGAGTTTAGTCAACGCATCTCGTCCCAGAGATGTGCAGGCGTTGAGTTGCTGAGGAGTAGACTTGACAGGTCTTGCAGGAGACTGGTGTCAGGCCGCTGGTATCGCCTCGTGACAGCATCTCGAAGAGCTGCGAATCTGTTGTCTGCTGGAGGGTTGGTGATGACTTCTGAGACTTGCATGGCGACTTCTGTGGGCAAGGAACAGACAAGGGCGACGTACTTTTGCTCGTCTTTAGCTGTTTAACCAGTGAGAGCTGCCTCCACATAAATTATCCAGTCCTCAATGTTGTGATTGAAGACTGGAAGAGTGATCCGATTCTCACCCATCATGTGTGAGTGCGTTAACCGGGGGTCACCATTTGTAACGTAGCATAATGAGGAGATCTCGCAATGCAGTGCTAGGGAGTTGCTGTGTGGTGAGGAGCTTGTTGAGAGGAGGTCTTGTCTGTTTGAAATTGTTGTGTAGAATAATCTTCATGGTTGTTGTTGTTGTTGTTGTTGAGATTGTCGGACAGTAGTCCGACACGGGCCTTTGCCTATAGGCGGCCCGTTTGGTGGTTCCGGCTGGAGCTCCTGGAGCAGCCAGACCGGATTGAGATTCGAGGTGGTCCTACCTGCAGATTTGGAAGGATACTGCAGGTTGCAAGTGTGAGCGGACCCCCGACCAGTGGACGCTTACCACCAACCCCCACTCTTGGATGTGGTCAGTTTCTGAGTGGCGCGCCCCCCGAACTGGGGTCCGCACTTGCTGGGAGAGGATACTTTCTAAGCTATCTGGGTGGTGGGTATCGTGTGATGACCCGGAGAAGGTGGTGAATGTGGTCTGTTTGGGCCTTTCGGGTTAGAGTGGCCGCAGGTGTTGTGTGTGCTTCTTGGGAGATTTGAGTTCTGTTTCGGAGGCTTTGTGTGACTTCGCAGTCGAGGAGATAGTGTTCAAGTGGGTTGGCTGCTGGCTCCTGACAGTAGGTGAATTCCATGACGTCATTTCCGATCATCTGCCAGAAGCACTTGTACCCTAGTCGTAGTCGATGAAGGCTGACTTGGGTTTGTCTTGGTGTTTTCTTGTCAGCGAAAGGTGGTTCCCCTTTTGTAGCCGCCAGGTACCATTTGGCTGATTGGGAACCAGCGATGAATGCGTGAAGGAAGCTCTTCTTGATGTGGAGCTTGCTAGTCTTTCTGAGGTGATTCTTGATCTGTTGAACGCTTGCTGGAACTTGAATGTGTACACTACTAGAACGTGTAGCTGCCTTGGCTGCTTCGTCTGCAACGTCGTTTCCCCCGATCCCTACATGACTGGGAATCCAGTGTAAGACGACTGGGTGGTTTTGTCTTTGGAATTCCTGTAGCTGTGCGAGGATCGAGGTTATGATGTGGACGTTGTCTCTTGGTTGACTGTGTTGCAGCGCCTGCATGGCCGATTTCGAGTCCGTGTGAATTATGATGGACTTGTTGTGTTGTGTTGCAGCGTGTTGTAGGGCCTTTGAGATTACTACCAGCTCTGTTTGTAGGGTGGAGCAGTCATTAGAAAGTCTCCATCGGAGGGTCTGACCTTGGGTGTAGAAGGCCGCGCCGGATCTATAATGTTTTGGATCCACCGAGCCGTCTGTGAAGTATGATGCTGCATCAGCCGGTGTCTCGGTGGCTATGGCTTCCAGAGTAATTTTTTTGAGGTCCTCCTTCTGGCGGTTGGCTTTACTATCGCCTAGGTCGGTAATTTTGAGTGTGGCTGGTGGAGGGCTCCATGGTGGAGGAACAACGTAACCATTGTCTCGTGTGTCTTGGTTGTTCTTGACGAGTGTTTCTGCTTGCAGGTGTCGGATGACCTCGCTTGCCTCGTGCGACCAGGTGGCCCCTCGCACTCTGTGGTCGAGGTGGAAGGAGGCACTGATTCGAATTTTGGCAGCTGTGGGCTTATCTGATCTACAGATTTTGGCGAGGAGACCGGCTGACACCTGCTTGACTCGTACTGCCAGGGGTGGTAGTTCGGTTTCCGTTTGCAAATTGCAAATTCTGGTCCACATGGGTGCTCCGAGCATGGTCCTGAGAGCATTATTTTAGATGACTTCTAGCTTAGCTATCTGGTCTTCTCTCAGTCCAATGAGTGCTGGAGCACTGTAATCTACCAGCGATCTGATGGCGGCCGTGTAGTAGGCTTTGAGCACATGGAGGTTTGCTCCTGCGGTTGTGCTGGTGAGCGACCTCATTATATTGTGTCTACTCTTCGTCCTGTGCCTGAGATACTCGAGTTGCGGCTTGAAAGTGAGTTTCTGGTCAAACCAGATTCCACTACACTGGTGGGTGTTGGTCCAGACTACCGGCGTGTTTTGTTGGGAGAGCATCTTGTCTGGTGTGTCTGTGCAGATGGCCATCGCTTTCGACTTGGCTGGATTTATCTTGAGTCCAAGTCTGTTGCACTCCTCTTCTCTAAGTTGGAGTGCGTGTTGCGTGTTGGCTAGTCTGTTTGATCCTCTTACTATAAGCTGTAAGTCGTCTGCATAGCATAGGAGCTTGGCTATTTGTCTGAAAGGAAGTTTGACAAGATTTTCCATCAGGACATTGAACAGCATTGGACTGAGGATGCCTCCTTGTTGGGTTCCGTTTTCATGGACCCTGTAGAGTACGCTTTCACGGTTGCTCCGTGAAAGCGTACTCTTGCTTCTCTCTGTGTGAGGTAGTTCTGGATCCACCCCAGCAAGCTTCCTTTGACGCCTTTTTCAGCGAACGTCGTTGTGATGGCCAGTGGATTTGCTAGTTCGAAGGCCTTCTCCAGGTCGAGGAAGACCACCAGAGCTGGTTTGTAGTCCACTGTGCTGAGTATCTCGGCGATGTTGTTGCCTGTGCCGGTGTTCTCGGTGTAAGCAAAAATGTGAGGTTGTGGGCTGCCTACTTTCTACTTGAGTCGGTTGAGAGCCATTCTTTCTCCCGTCTTCGCTATGCAGCTGAGAAGGGAGATGGGCCTCGGTTTGTCTGGTTCTCTGGGCTTCGGAATGGGCTCTATATCTGCCTTCTTCCATTCCGGTGGGAGTCTTTGTGCTGTCCACGAAGCATTGATGACTTGTAGCAACCCTCGTGTCCGGCTTTACCGACATGAGAAAGTATAGAGTAGGTTATCCTGTCGGCCCCTGGTGCTGTGTCCTTGCTTCGTTTTAGCGACTTCTGGAGTTCTTGCTGGTTGAAAGGTCTGTCGGTGTCATCTTCACTGTTGCAGGCCTCTTCGATCATCTGGAGTCTGACCTGTCGCAGACACCGTTGTGTCTCCTCCGCCTGTCTCGGGAGGTTTTTCGTTGCTGCTCGGTCAGAGAATAGTTTTGCAAGTCTCTCGGCTTCCTCTTCTGGGTTGGGATGGGTTGGTGGTGGTGGTGTTGCCTTCCCGGATGCCCTTCGGATCTGGACCCACATCTTGCCAAGGGAGGTGTGCTCGTTCAGTTCGGAGTACCACTTGAGCCAGCTTACGTTTTTTATTTCTTCCTTCTCTTCCCTGGTATCCTTAACTATTACTTGCAGGAGATGTCTGTTTGTTTCCGTGGGATGTCTCCTGTAGTTTCTTCGGGCCATGTTCACTCTGTGGTTGAGTTCTTTCACCCTGAGACAGTAGTACCAGTAATCATTGTACTGTCTTGATGTGGGTTTTGTTTTTGGGATAGCCTCTTCTGCCGCTTGGTGAAACGCCTCGACCAATTGTTGGTGGAGGCTTGTCTCGTCCACGGGTGCTGCGCCGGCCGGCTGTGATTTTTCGCGCCACTTAGCCAGGTGTTTCTTAAAGAGTCCCCAGTCTGCCTTTTGGGTATTGTATCTCCATCTCGGGGGGGGGGGTGGAGTGGGGAGTTTGTTCACCTTCAGCGTTGTTAGGGTGGCGAAGTGGTCGCTGGTCAGCGTGGGGTGTATCTGGCAGGAGGCCGAAGGCTGTAGTGCACTGGAGACGAAGGTTATATCTAGCCTTCCTCCCCTAGTGTGGGTGGGCTCTCCGGTGTTCAGGAGGCAGATCTCGGGTGTATCTTGAAAGGAGGTGTATAGGTGTAGGCCATCTTCATTTGTGGGGCTTACGGGGCTTATGAAGGGATGATGTGCGTTGAAATCCCCTCCTATGAGTGTGGCGTGGTCAGCGGGCGAAGCAAATAATTGAGTCACCTCCAGTGAGCCCCTTGGGTTCCTGTAGATGTTGTGAACAGTTAATTCCCGTTCTTGGAGGGTTACTTTGACGGCCTGTGTCTCGTTTCCCCACATGGAAATTGCTGCGTGACCTCGGAGGAGGGTATGCTTGACTTGACCAAGATCATACATCCTCTTGTTGACGCCTGCGTGAAATGCCTCCTGTATGTCTTGTAACCACTGAATTTGAAACAGTGGTGTTCTTGTAGAAGTGTTTCTTGTAGCAGTATGATGTCAAGCTTGTCCTTGGCTGCTGCTTCTTGCAGGAGGTGTTTCTTGTTTTTAATGCCCTGAGCATTCCATGTTAGGATGTTCAGGGTGCTGATGTTTTCCACCACTGTTTCATCGGGGACTTCTGGTGGTCCTCGATGGAAATGTCCAAGTCCGATTCCAACTGGATCAGGTTCATATCTTCTTGTTCTGTGGTTTTTGCCTTCTGGGCCGTGGTTCGGTTCAGGGGAGATGAAACGTCCAATATCTTTCTGGGAGCTGTCGGTATCTTTGGTTCTCTGGTGGCCTTCTTCGGTGTAGAGTGTACCTCGGCTGTCACTCGTGTGAGGACCGGCGTGGCTTCCTCCACTGAGGTGGCTGGAGCTGTGGCGACTTGCCCGAGGACGCTCCCCATGAGTATTTGGAGCTGTGTGGGTTGGATCTTGTGGCCCAGTAGTCCGGCTAGGCCCTCCGCGAAGGTTGTCAGTACCTTGGCTAGGTCTGATACGTGTATCATTCCTTCTGGTGCCTTGGTGTGTGCTTCTTTTGTCTTTTTCGTGGTTGTCGTTGTCTGCTGCTTGGGTGGCTGAGGTGTGGCCGTAGTGAGGCCAGAAAACTGGGCTGCACTTTGGGTGTTGACCGGCTGAGGAGGTTGGCTTTGTTGTTTTGGCCTTTGGGTTCCCCACATGAAGGTACTTGGTGGGGCTGGTGTGCAGGCGGTGGGGGCCGGTCTTGCTGCTGGTCGGTTTGCCTGGATCCTCTTTGTCCTCTCGGAGCATCCAGGGTTCCAGGCGTGGTGTTTGCCCCCGCAGTTGGCACACTTGGGGGCAATTTTTTTTCCATTTTTCAACTTGATGAGGCAGGAGTGTGTGCCGTGCTTCTGTGCGCAGACTGCGCAGATTTCCTTGTACGTGCACCTTGTCTGATGGTGCCCGTATTTCTGGCATCTGAAGCACCGCAGGGGCTCTGGGACGAAGGGCCTCACTTCGTAGATCCCCCAGGTTTTGAGGTCTATGGTGCTGGGGGGTGAACCGTAGTGCGTTATGAGCACTTGTTTTGTGGTGGCCATCTTGACGGACGGGGGAGAGCATCTCTCGGCTTTTAGGATCTTCGGGTGGTTCTCCAGGGGTTCGAGGGGTAGTTCCTTTGGATACCAGAGGACTACCGACTTCATCAGTTTCTGGGCAGGGTCCAGCTTGGTTGATGCAACGGTGGTGGTGTTTTGCAGGTAAGTGTCGAGGGGGGTGGCGGAGTCCTTGTCTTTGGGGTGAATAATCATCTCCCCCTTTAGGTTAGGCCGCACTGAGAACTTGGCCAGTGGATTTAGCTTTTCCATCTCTGTGATGGCGGCATATGTCGTTTTTGTGTCCGTTTTCGTGACCCAGAATTTTGGCAGTGTCGTTGGAGGTGAGCTGGTGGTGGTGATGGGTGCCTTTTGGGCTGCTTGACGGCATTCGTTTCCCGAAAAAGCACGTCGGCGTTTTTTGTTTTCTACCTTTGTCCAGTTGTCGTCCTCAGTGGCGGTAGCAGTGGTGGTGGAGTTGTTGGAGGTGGTGGCAGTGTTCCTGTTTTCAGGGCTTCATTGAAGGCGCATAACTGATCCGCTTTTTCTGTGCGGATCCTGTCGTGGTTCGGGTCGTCAGGTTGGCGGTTCAGGCGGGGGTCGCGGTTCGGAGGGCGTACGCGCTCCATAACCTGTGGTTGTTGTGTTTTGTTTTTTTGTTTTGTTTTTTTTTTGGGGGGGGGGGGGTATTTATACAAGTCTGCCAGAAGTGAGCGGCGCTGCTGGCCAATCACCGCGCTGTCCAAAAGCTAGGCTTGGGCAGAGAAACTCGCCGCAGGGTCGACTGGTCAGCGACAAAACGGGAATTAGCAGTTGTAGGGGAGAGTATCCACTACAGCACATATACAAAGCACTGATCAGACCACACTTAGAATACCCTCCGATACCTCTGAACACAATCACAGGAACAAACAAATTTAAATTTCAAGCAGTGCAAAATATAGCCCTCCGAAGAGCGGCAAAACACAGACCACCATACACACATAACAGTACAAGATATACACACAGAACACAACATAGACCCACTCAACACCAAAATACACACCCAAGCAAATGCACTATGGGAAAAATCCATCAAGAAAAGGATCCCATACTAAACCAACTAAATGAGGAAAACAACAACACATTGCACAGATGGTGGCCAAGAAGCATAAAAACTGATAACGAAGAACCAGAGCCTCTATATACACAATAAAAAAGAACCAAAAGATGGGAACAACTCTCCAGTGCTACAAGGACCTGGAGGGACCCATGTAGTGGATTCCAACCCTACAAACGCCGTGTGTCGCTGACTGGCCGACCCCCCGCGAATCTACCAGCGTATCCCTCGTGGTCAAGGTCGTGTAACCAGCAACGCTAAACAAAGCGGGGGCCTACCATCAAGCCACGCCTACCCCCGCTATATAAGACCACACCTGGCCGTGACCTGCCCCGTCTTCTAGCTACAGCCGCAGCAAGCAACACCTCCTCTGAGCACCCTCACCAACCAGCTCTCCCTACTCACGCTTGTAACCACGCTGCCTCCTCCCAGCACCAGCCACCAAGCTGCATTGTACATCCAATACAATATGTATACAGAGAGCACATTGTGAGTTTCCTTTCTCCATCCCATCTTGAGTGTGAACCAAATATCACGTACCCAACAAATGGTGACCCCGGAGTGACCATTTGTGGGGTACGTTATGTTTGGGTTCACACCCAGGATCCTATGAAGAAAGGAAACTCACAATGTGCTCTCTGTATACATATTATATTGGATGTACAATGCAGCTTGGTGCTGGGAAGGCAGCATGGTTACAAGCGTTGAGTAGAGAGAGCTGGTTGGTGAGGGTGCTCAGAGGACTAGCTTGTGGGTCGCTGGCGGGAGCTAGGGCCGCCAGGCAGGAGGAGGAGGAGGTGTTGCTTGCTGGTTGGTGTAGGTCGAAAGAAAGGTAGGTCACCACGAGGTCAGGTCTTATATAGCGGAGGTAGGCGTGGCTTAATAGTTGACCTCCGCCATGTATGGCGGCACTGGTTGACCTAGACCACAAGGCATACACTGGGGAATTCGCGGGGTCGGCTACTCAGCGACAAGCGTTTGTAGGGGAGGAATCCACTACACCCACACCCCAACATAATATGCCCCAAGCAAACATCAAATAGAACAACTTAGCTTAGCTTAGCTGAGACCGACCTTCCCCAGCCGCAAGAGTTCTCTAATGCAGCACTGTTGACGGAAGACAAAACCTCGTCTCTGCAAGGCGGATAGCCCGCCTGGTGTCAACCTCCTCCTATATTTCCCACTTCTCAACTTTACCTTGTACTGATGGTTACAAGTGTTCCCTGAAGAATGCAGTGATGGGTAGAGAAACACCGGGTAACACTGAAGTCTGTTTATTATGGATGAGAGAAATACAAGTGGTGACTAGCGTGTGCCATGCACGGCTCACACAGTCAGACTGAGACTGCCTTGCCATATGGCAGCCTCGGGGCAATGTTGCCACATAACACGTGCAGTGTTGCCACGTAATTATATATATAAATGCTACTCGACACAGTAGCATATTTACAAGGTTGCTACTCGGCACAGTAGCTTAGATGCATAACCTACATCTCCCTCCCCCCTCACGCTCATAGTCTTTGTCTTGAGCGGACTTCTTAGTCCTAAGTCGCTCTGAGCGTCGAGGTGCACTGTGGGGCGGATCCTCGTGAGGTGTAGGGGACTCGTCCTTAGTCAGGGGGCCAGCAGCAGGGGGAGGGACTGGCCGGAGGAAGCGGCGGTTCCTCCACCGGACACGGCCACTCGGCATCCTGGCCTTGTAGTCCCGTGACCGGCCGACGCCCATCACTATGCCTACCTTGTCCCAACGTGTCGTCGTCGGGTCCTGGACGCGGACAAGGGCACCAATCTCCAGTGGCTGAAGAGGGCGGGCACGGTCGTCATACCGAGACTTGGCGTCCTGGGCACGTGAAGCGGCGCGGCGGTCGCAGCTCTCGGCTCTGGTCTGCCAGTCCTTCGCAAAGGCCTTGGTGTGTGCAGGAATGCAAGAGCGGAGAGGGTGACCATACAGGATCTGGGCAGGGGACCGTCCTGTGTGGGAGGGAGTGGACGCGGGTTCTGGTCAGCTCTGTGTGGCAGCACCAGACGCGTCGCTCGTTGATTCACGCACCCTGCTGGCGGTGTACTGAGCAGCTGGGATCTGCTCGGGAAAGTCTGTGGGCACCACGCCTAACTCCTTGCGACCTGTCGCCGTAGGTGATCTCGGCTTGAAAGGACCACACAGCGTCCGGCATCTGGGAACCGTCCGCATTGTAGCACTGCAGCTGCGGCGGTGGTCCCAGGCCGCGTTTGGTGAGGCCCAGTTTCTGGAGGTGCTTTTGGGCATGGGTTGGCGGCAGCACTTGTCGTAGTGTCCATAGTGACCGCAGGCCTGACACTTGCGGCCTCGTGCAGGGCACCTGTCTGTGTTAGACCAGTGGCCCTTACGGTCACATCCACGATACAGGGCGTAGACGGCCGGGCATGTCTTGGGGCTGTGCTGCTTTCCACAGCTGCCACAGGAAGCACTAGGCGGAGGCGTGGAAGAACGTGTGGCAGCCTTCGCGTTGTTGGCCGCCTTCTTACCCTTCTAGTACTGAGAGATTGCTCTCACAGCAGGAGGGGCCCGTAAAGCAGAGGTGGCGGACTTGGTGGCCTCATATGACCGACATTCAGTCACTACCACCTGGAGTGTGGAGGAAGCGTCCAGGGAAATGAGTCGCTGCACCAACTCTTCGTGCCTGACACCTGTCAAGATCCCGTGCTTGATCCAGGCTTCCTCACATTCCCGGCTGTGCGCCTTGCAGACGTCGATCTCCTCTGACAAACTCTTCAAGCGTACAAAAAAGTCGTCAAAGGATTCGTTCTCCGCCTGCTTGCAGCTGGTGAAGGCGCAGCAACACAAAGCCTCGTTATTCCGACCTTTAACATGCTCCTGTAAAAGGTCGAGCACATCCGTCACTGAAGATGTAAAATCGGGAGGCACTTGCAACGTGTGCTCCAAAACTCTCTGGGTCTCCAGCGACAAATACATCCGCAGTTGGATGAGCTGTTTGTTCGGAGGCATGCTGTCAAGGTCCACTATCGTGGAGTAATCTGTCCAACGCCGTCTCCACTCACGAAAAAGCTGAAATGTGACATCTGGTGAGAGGGCAGGTGGGGGTTGAACAGATGCCTTGGGAGCTGTTGGAGTAGCAATAGTGCCTGGGGGACGCTGGTGTGGTGGAGGAGGGAGGGTACTGGCGCCTTGGTGCGCGAGTGAGGGAGGATGGGTTAGCGCCAGGGTCGCCAATAGTGCATCAAAACGCGACTTTTCCTCCTCTCTTCGTGTCTCCTCCCTCTGAAGTTCCATCTCTCTGCGTCTCTCGTCCCGCTCGTCCATCCACCTCAGAATTGTGGCAATGTCCGTCACTGGAGGTGGAGGATGAGAGTCTGCGCCCGGTGGAGGGGAAGGTGGTGGGGAGTCGTGTCTCCCATCTTGATGTTGTCCCTTCTTACCGCCCATCTTTGTGTATGCGTGGACTGCACTGTTTAGTATATAAAGTGGCGCCTCAACAGCTCAAACCACATATATATGACATAAACAGCGCAGAAATAACGCAGAGTCCACTGTTCTGTCCGTGAGTGAGTGCGTGCGTGCGTGTGTGTGTGTGTGTGTCTGAGACAGCAGAGGCACTTCGTGGTGGCCTTAATGCTGGTGGCTAGAGACGCGGCGGGAGGGTGAGACCGTCAGTGTCTCCCGGGATGTCACACAAGAAGGGTGTACGCCTGCCTGCTCCGTGGGTACCACTAAAAAACAGGCCAATGCTCAACTCTCAGCTCTAGACACACACTCATACACTGACGCTAACACCGCCACCGTCACTAAAAAGCACTGTGACGGCCCAACACTGCACATCGCGGCGAAACACAGCGCAACACAACACAACACACTATGAGTCGACGCGCATATCGCCGGCAGATGTAACCGTCGGCATTGTTCACACACTTGTAAAGTCCACAGATCCTAGTCACTGCGCCATGTTGGTTACAAGTGTTCCCTGAAGAATGCAGTGGTGGGTAGGGAAACACCGGGTAACACTAAAGTCCGTTTATTATGGATGAGAGAAATACAAGTGGTGATTAGCGTGTGCCATGCACGGCTCACACAGTCAGACTGAGACTGCCTTGCCATATGGCAGCCTCGGGGCAATGTTGCCACATAACACGTGCAGTGTTGCCACGTAATTATATATATAAATGCTACTCGGCACAGTAGCTTATTTACAAGGTTGCTACTCGGCACAGTAGCTTAGATGCATAACCTACATGTACTGTACCCTCCTTGCACCCTCAGAGCTAATACTGTCTTCTCTCCATATCACTAACCAACCAACCTATCTTGAGTAGAATATATTTGCCTACAGTCAAGGAGTTTACAGTGGATGGCCACTTCATGTTCATGTATGGTGTAAATGTGCATTCTTAAAGATGCTAGTCAAAGGCATTTCGTACAGTGAACAATAACAAATACAAGTTGTAAGACCAAATGTTTACAGTATCAGCTGACCTGCTTAGACGTTGCAGCATGCACTTGAAGAGTATGCCTATTCTAGATATCTAAATATGCCACTAATAAACCTACATAACTCTCATACACTCCTCGTTATTAAAGCATAATACTGTTGTTACCGCCCGTACTGTGCGAGGGGTAATATTGGAATTTAGAATAATATATGAGAGAGAGTTATGATAACGGTCATAAATAAAAATGGTTGAAGGAATGAGGCTAGCAGTGTTAATGTATCACTTTTGCCGAAACAGCACGTGAACTGAGGGATTGTTGTGGCGGTAACACCCTGGTCCCTGAACGAAACCAAACGGCAGTATTTCTCGAATGAATAATTGTAACACACCAGAGGCTTCATCTGTCTGGGTGGGGCAGAGCAAGACACCACAACTGACCGCATCTCCGACAGGAAATTCCTCGTTGACACAGGGGCATCGGTCAGCATCATCCCTCCCTCACGGTAAGACACATCAAAGCAACCCTCATATGACCTGTTCGCTGCCAACGGTACCCCCATCGCCTCCTACAGCGCACATATCCTCGCCTTAGACCTTGGTCTTCCCAAGACTCTGCGCTGGTCCTTCGTGGTGGCAGACGTCTCTCAACCCATCCTTGGCTTCAACTTCCTCACCTTCCACAAACTCGTTGTCGACCCAAGCAACCTCTGCCTCATCCATGAGCTTATAGCACACACGATCCGGGGTACACGTGCCGCAGTCGCCGACACTATCACCTGCCTCTCGCCGTCCAAAGAGTTCTCCTCCATCATCAAGGAGTTCAAGGAACTTTTCTCCCCCCGAGTCTCTCCACCACCGCCTACGTCGGGAATCTTCCACCACATCGAAACTGCAGGACCTCCAGTATTCTCACGTCCTCGCCACCTTCGCCATGAGCTCCTGCACCCAGCCAAGGCGGAATTCAACAGATTCCTGCAAGATGGCATCATTCATCCTTCAAAGAGTCCCTGGGCATCTCCTCTTCACATGGTTCCAAAGCCAATATCCAACGACTGGAGGATATGTGGTGACTAAAGAGCCCTGAACCTCCTCACCAAACCTGACAGGTACCTTATCCCGCATGTCCAGGACTTCCACCACAAACTCCACGGCAAGACCATCTTCTCAAAGATCGACTTGGAGCGTGCCTTCCTTCAGATTCGAGTGGCACCTGTAGATATCCAGAAGACTGCCCTCACCACTCCGTTCGGTCTCTTCGAGTATGCCTACATGAATTTTGGACTACGCAATCCAGCTCAAACCTTCCAGAGGTACATGGACCACATGCTTCGTGACCTCGACTTTGTCACTCTCTACATAGACGACATTCTCGTCGCATCTCCGACGCCTACCGAGCATCATCACCACCTACAGCTCCTTCTCCAACGCCTGCACAATAACAACATGAAAGTTCATCCCGCCAAGTGCGTCTTCGGGGCCTCCTCCATCGACCTCCTCGGTCACAGAGTCTCGTCGAGCGGCATCCAACCTCTACTACAGACGGTAACTGCCATCAAGGAGTTCCCCAAACCTGAAACAGAGAATTCCTGGGTTTAGTCAACTACTACCACCGCTTCATTGCCCAGGCTGCTCACATCCTCGCTCTTCTCCACGATCTTCTCAAGGGACTCCCCAGGACGTCTTACAAGCCTATCATATGGACTCAAGAGGCTTTAACAGCATTCACCACTATCAAGCAGCACATCACACTCCTTACCCTGCTGGCTCACCCTGCTTCTTCTACTGCCGTGGGCGCCGTCTTACAACAGGATATCAACGGAACTCTCATGCCCATTGCCTTCTTCTCACAGCGGCTTCAACCACCTCAACTCAAGTACAGCACCTTCGATCGAGAGCTCCTGGCCATATATCTTGCTGTCAAGCATTTCCAGGCCCGTCAGTTCACCATCTTCACTGATCATAAGCCCCTCGTCAACGCCTTCCCTTCAGCCTCCCAGTCACATACACTTCGTGTTCTTCGCCACTTGGCTTACATCTCGGAGTTCACCAGCGACATCCAACACATCAAGGACAACCACAACGAGATTGGCGACACCCTCTCTCGTTGTATATCCGGCATTCTTCCCTTATCTCCACCCATGCATTACAAACAGCTCGCCATAGCTCAAGAGAACGACGAAGACCTTACAGCATACAAGACATCTCCCTCAGGTCTCGCCCTCCAAGAACTCCCCGTTCCCGGCACGAACATCAAGTTGTGGTGGGACATGTCCTGCGGGCAACCTTGACCGTCCGTGCCTCACATCCATCACCGTGCCATCTTCGACCGCATCCATGGACTCAGTCACCCAGGTGTACGGGCCTCCCAGCGCCATCTCACGCAACGTGTCGTCTGGCCCGGTATCAAGGCTAATACTCGGAAATGGGCTGCCCAGTGCCTGGCCTGCCAGTCCTCTAAGATACATCGACACACACGGGCTCCCCTGTCCCCAAAGGACGCTTCCAGGTACTGCACCTCGACATCGTGGAACCTCTTCCATCATCCTGCAGTAACACCTACATCTTCACCTGCATTGACCGTTTCACCAGGTGGACAGAAGCCATTCCCATGCCTAATGCCACAGCAGACTCAGCCATCCGCGCCTTCTGCTTGGTTGGGTCTCCTGTTTCGATCCTCCCACGACTGTCATCACTGACCGAGGAGCCCAGTTTGAGTCACAACTTTGACATAGTCTCCTGCAGTACCTCGGCACTTCCAGACACCGCACTACTTCTTACCACCCTCAATCCAATGGCATGGTAGAGCAGTTTCATCGTCAGCTGAAGGACGCCATCAAGGCACAGCACGACCCCTACAGCTGGACGGATGCTCTACCCTTAGTGCTCCTTGGCAACCGCGCATCACACAAAGAAGACATGGACTGCAGCCCAGCAGATCTCACCCTAGGCGAGCCCTTTCACCTTCCTGGGGACTTCTCACCTACTCCTGACCTCGACCACTTTACTCCTGCTGTCCGTCACGACCTACTGCAAACACTACGACAGGCAGTTCTTCATTCAAAGCTACTGCCCCTCGCCAGCCTTCCCATCGCCTTGAACACATCCCTCCTGCACTACTCAATGCCGAGTATGTCTTCGTCAGACGCAATGCTCACTGCAGCCCACTTCAACGACCCTACAACGAACCCTTCCCGGTTTTTGCACAGTCAGCGAAGTTCCTGACGATCATTCGCAATGGCAGACACGACACCGTCAGCATCGATCAAGTGAAGCCGGCCACCTTACCCGATGGGCCCCCAGCCCAGCATTAACCCCAACAAACCACGCCTGCACCAGTCTGCTCACAGTTGCCACTTGCAGCACCACCTTGTCCACAACTGTTCTATGTGCCCACCTTTCATTCTCAGGTACCAACTGCTCCTGATGAAGATCCTGCACCTAGCCCCGTGAACCCAGACATCCCACCCAGCGCCCCCAAGGACTATGCACCTGCCACCAAAAAAACACCACATTCCCCAGAGCAAACCACCCTCCCCCCCCCCCTTTACCTGTCTGGTCACCATTGCCGCCCGCAGCACCCTCTTTTCTCCCTCAGGTACTTACTGCTCCTGACCCTGCTCCTACATCCGGCTCTATGGACACCCCACCCGGAGCTGAACCGGCTGGTTAATTACATTGTTAACCAGGTTAGTACACATATATTATATTGGGCTTGAGTAATGAAACCCAATTGAAGTTTCTTCTTTTATTAAAAAGTATTATTTTATAATTCCTGAGTATAGATCAACCGTAAGTTCCACTATTTATGAGTGTGATAAGAAAGAACGGCGTCTATGAAAATATACGTGAATCAACGTCCGTTCGATGTAAGTTTGGGAGTGAGACTGACTAAGGGTGTCGCATGGAGCGCACTTACAAATTTGCTGACCTATAGTCAAGTGGGCTTCTCCCTCTTGGGGAAGCTACCATTCACTTGATATGTTCATGACATCTCATAGTTAGTGGCAAATTACAGGGAAGGATCTGAATATAGATCAAATGTAAATAACCCATTTATATAATACTTCTGTTGATGAGACAGGGGCGAATGTTGTCGCCATCGCTTTGTCAAGAAAATAGCACCAGTGATGCCTGTATCAACGTTCACTCTTTCACAACTGGAGGAGGAGCAACGACGCGACCCATTATGGTCAGCAGTTATTTTTAGAATCGTGAGAGGATGTTCAACTCCCCAACTTAATTCTTCCCTTAAATCAGTTTGAATTTCGACATAACATACTCCATAGGTCGAAAAAGACGCCGGGGGGTATTGTTTCTCAAATAGTCGTACCTGGCACGTTGTGTAAACGATTATAACATTGTTCCATGATGTTCCAGAGGCGGGTCACCAGGGACGTGACAAATGCTTGGCGGAATTAAGAAAGAAGTATTTCTGGAACACTATGAAGAATGACATAGAATTACACATTGCTAAATGTTTGGCATGTGCTCAACATAAAGCTTCTACCAGATCACTGGCCCCGATTCTACAATATCCTACACCAGACCGTCCGTTTGACACAGTCGCTATTGACTTGTTACAACTTCTGAGGAGTCATCAGGGATCCTCGTACGTCTTAGTGTGTGTGGATCATTTATCTAGATTCGTGGTTTTGGTCCCACTAAAGGATAAAAAATCAGATTCTGTGGCTTATGCCTTAGTGATGAATCTCATATGTCCATATACTATGCCTAAAGTTCTTCTCTCTGACAGTGTTCAAGAATCAGCTAGTAGTGCAAATATATACGCAATATGGAATTAAGCAAAGTCTTGTGACAGCTTATCATCCACAAGCTAATGGCCTTGTTGAGAGAACCAATCGCAAGATCCTGGAGATACTTCGCCCAATTGTGTGTGATTTGCAATGCACATGGGAAGATTGGTTACCGCAGGTTGCAGCGTCTATTAATGGGTCGATTAATAGCTCTACGGGCAAATCACCCTTCTACATTGTATATGGTACAGATAAACGTCTACCTTATGATGTACTTACGGATATGCCGAACTTTGTTTATAATATGGATGATTTCGTAGCAAAACAAATCAGTGTTTTTACGGATATTCATAGCCAAGTGCGATCACATTTAGCAGCGTCACACGCTGAAATGATGGTCAAGCAACATAAACATGCTAAACCTGTCGTGTTAGATATAGGAGATGCTGTTATGATAAGAGAACCTGAAAGGAACTCCAAGCTTTAGGCTGAGTTTTCGGGTCCATTCCGCATTATCGCAAAAGAAGCAGGCAACAAATTTAAAATTTGGAAGCCTAACGCACAGATAGCAGATGTCGTGCATGCTGACCTTCTTAAGAAGTCCCATGAGAATTTATTGTCCACAGTTGATGATGATGTGATAGAAACCTCTTTACAGACTGTACAGAAGCAGAGTGTGCCTAATGATTATTGTACGAAACTTAGTTCTGCAAGTAAATATTAAAACGAGTGTAATCTCTTACAGAGTGGCTTGGAACATCATTGTGTTGTTTCTACTGTGTTGTTGTACCGTTGTGTTGACAGATAAGTCCACATCCGTCCTCAAACCAGGTGCGCTTGTTGCACCCCTGGGACGCGTTCTCATAGTGGAGGACAAGGTGAACATCAAGTATGAGTTACACGGACTGCTCCAGCTTCCCCATCAGATGGAAAACGTCGACACGCAACTACAATCAGCATTGGACATCCTACATGATCTCAGTTCAGCTCCTAATGTATCGACGATGGTTACACAAATTATTGACCTTCAACACTTTAGTCTCATGAACCTTTGCAAGCTTCTCGTCGCTGTTGGAAAAAGAATACCAGCGTCTGAAGTTGATCTTGCAAAAGAAGTGCGTTCTCAGACACGACGAAAAAGAGGTTTATTTAATTTTGTGGGTCTTATCCAAAGCACTCTGTTTGGTACAGCAACGGCCGACGATGTAGCTAAATTGGGGGACCGAATGAACATTGTCGATCAAACTGTATCTCAGTAGAATCGCGTTATATCTCAAACATTCCATGCGATTACTGCTTTAGAATCAAAAGCTAATGCGATAATATCGGAGTCTAACCATGTATCAAGGGTTGTTAATAAGTTAAAGACGTTAGAGTGGCTCCTTTATTTCACGGATTATTTGCATGCTGCGGAAATTTCAGTTCAGAAGATTGTTACTTGTAAAAACGAACTAATTGACAGCATAGTAGATGCAGGGATAGGGCGTGTGGACGCAAAGCTTGTGCCTGTGCAGACGCTTCTTGATGCTTTACAGATTGCCAAAGTTGCAGTATAACTTAACTCCTATTTTGAATGATAATGAGGTAGAATATTATTACCCTCTGTTGGAGTCGACTCACACACAATGCTATTTTCATCCACATCCCTATGCGAGAGCAACATCAGTTTAATGCATGGCATTTAGAACTCTTCCCCTGGTTTGTTAACGACACACTGTATACTCTGGATAGACCTAAAAAACTTTTCCTTGTAGATGAAAATTATTCATTATTGGCATTAGAGGATCCTGAGGTACTGTCACGGTGTATAAGTCGTCATATCTACACCTACATGTATGTCCAGCCTATATGTTCGCGTTTATTCCTGCTGCAGAGGGAATATGTGAATTGGCAGTCACACAAACCAATGTACGCACAGCACTTGCGCAATACAGCTATAGGCCAGTTAGTGTCAAATCTGTGTTTCACGCTCATCTCCACAATGTGCAGTATTTATTCTTTCCAAATGTAACTACTACTGTTATTTTAAAATGCCATGATGGTGAAAGGTCATTACAAGGCTCCGGATTATTGTGAAATCACTTGTGGTTCATTACGGACCTTGCCTACTCATCAGCACTTTGCCTTAAATATAAATCTCAAGTCTGGTTTAATTCCAATGTATCCTGTCATGAACTTTACTGCAAAAGATATTCAGATAGTTTCAGAGAAATTGAAAGTAATTGCATTCTTAAAAGAGACAAATTTTGCTGATTTAAATAACAATTTGCCATTTTATTTATCACGGGAATTTGCAATACCAAGTCTCACAATTCCCACCATTATGTTAATTTTGGCAGTCGTGTTTCTTTTCTGTTATTATAAGTCAGTATCATCCAAGATGAAAATTGTTCATACCATTTTAACCAGTAAGACACTAAAGTATAGGACTCCTGTAGTTGATAAGACCCCTTCAGTAGTAGAATCCCCAACTTAGTGTCTACACCTATGTTTATAACATGGTTAGGGTTGTGTAGGATGTACTGTACCCTGTGAGCTTATTTAGGCCTCACGGAACTTGGCTGGTAGGTGACGTTGTCTCTTCTTACCGCCCATCTTTTTATGCGTGGACTGCCCTGTTTAGTATATAAAGTGGCGCCTCATCAGTTCGAACCACATATATATGACATAAACAGCGCAAAAATAGCGCAGAGTCCACTGTTCTGTCCATGAGTGAGTGAGTGTGTGTGTGTGTGTGTGTGTGTGTGTCTGAGACAGCAGATGCACTTCGTGGTGGCCTTAATGCCGGTGGCTAGAGCCGCTGCATGGGTGAGAACGTTAGTGCCTCCCCAGATGTCACACGAGAAGGGTGTACTTTTGCGTGCTCCGTGGGTACCACAAAAAACAGGCCAATGCTCAACTCTCAGCTCTAGACACACAAATACACTGACACTAACACTGCCACCATCCCTAAAAAGCACTGTGACGGTGCAACACTGCACGTTGCGGTGAAACACAACGCAACACAACACAACACACTATGAGTCGACGCGCACATCGCCGGCAGTCGCACATCGCCGGCTAACTGTCCATTGTTCACACACTTGTAAGTCCACAGATCCTACTCACTGTGCCATGAAGGTTCCAAGTGTTCCCTGAAGAATGCAGTGATGGGTAGGGAAACACCGGGTAACAGAGAAATACAAGTGGTGACTAGCGTGTGCCATGCACGGCCCACGAAGTCACACTGAGACTGCCTTGCCATATGGCAGCTTCGGGGCAATGTTGCCACATAACACATGCAGTGTTGCCACGTAATTATATACATAGATGCTACTTGGCACAGTAGCTTATATACAAGGTTGCTACTCGGCACAGTAGCATATATACATAACCTACAGTATTAACTTATAACTATCAGGCTCAACTCCTGGGCTTATTGCAGACTCAGTATTTTCTTCTTTACTTATTTTCTTATTTACTTATTTTCTTATTTTTACTCAACAACAATTACTCAGATATTACATTTTTACTGCACACAACCTTACTGGTCTTACATTACATTACCAAGCAGGACCGGTTCCTTGGTCCTACTCACAATACATAGTACATGGCAACTCCTTGCAGATTACTTTACTGCCACTCCAAGTGGGTACTTCAACTTTACCCACATCTTATAGTGGTACATCTTATTACAGTTACAAGACTTTACTCCTAGTCCCAAGTGGACAACTTTTCTTCTCACACATTACAAGGTACTTTACACCACTTACTGAAGGTTGGTAGTGCATATGAGATGCACTCACAACATACACGTTAATACTGAAATCAGCAAGTACATGGGTCCACTGCCCAACATGGGATAATTTTTTCCAACTAATTATCCCCAACATACATATTACAACACACTCTGTGGACATATAACTTCCAGGGAGCGTCCCAGGGTAGAACACTGGGGCTCACGACCGTTGCTATGATCGGTGGTAGCCAGACACATGGCAAGTTTGGGGTCTGGCTCCACGAGGCAGTGGAGCAGATTAATCATGCCGAATTGGTGCCATCGTTTCATATATTGATCCCTGCTGGTTATCTACTGAATCCCGGGCAGTCGTTGAGTGATCCAAGAGCCACAATTGGATCTGGAGACAAACGGGAGAGCAAACGTCAGGGGTCGGATGCATGACAACACAATCACAACAAATCTCTTGTCTGGAAATGACAGACGACATTTACGTTTTATTACTTCTTACACTGGGTGAATGACAATTCAACTGTTGAAGTATGAACACCTATAAACACTACAATTGACTCAATCAAACTGAATGGCTAGGGAGCACATCAACATACCTGGAGACAAACGGGAGAGCAGACGTCAGGGGACGCTACCTCTCCCTTACCTGTGGTATATATACCCCTGAGTTGCCAGCGATCGCTACTCACACAATGACAAAGATTACAAACAACTCAACTGTTACTCATTCAAGGATGATCCTCAGTTGACAAAGGTCTGGCGAATTACTTGAGCTGATTTACACAGACTAATCCAAGATTGAGCTTGCAGGAAAAAGTGGAATAAAGAACGTATTGGCAACTGTTTTCGAAGGAGGGACTTACTGGGAGGTATTCTCGAGTGTAAAACGAATGGGAACAACACTCTCCTTCTCTGGGGTTGCTAACCAGCTATCCTCTCATGTTTTGCTGTCGTGGAGTTTAATAAGAATCAACAGTTAAACAGACTAGCAGTCAACGTGACCATGACAGCATCACCCCTAACAAGGTTGCTGAAGAAGGATGCAATGTTTGTATGGGATGCTGAACACGAAAAGAGTTTTGCTGCATAGAAGATAGCGCTTACCAATGCCCCTGTTCAAACATTCCCTGACTACACTCAACCTTTCACCCTCTGTATTGTCGCTTCTGGACAAGGGATTGGAGCCGGACTCATGCAAGAGGATACGCGTGGAAAGTTTAAAGTGATAGCTTTTGCAAGTCGTAAACTTATTGATGCTGAAACACGTTATTCGGTAACGCATTTGGAAACGTTAGCCGTTGTGTTATCTTGCCAAACTGGGGTCACTAATTTTAAGGGGAAATACTTAACTCTAATCTTAATTTCTAAGGGTTGCTGCCACCAGACCCCCTCTGGACAGTATGAAACTCGTTAGGTAGCGGGCAGAGTGGACTAGGCATTGGGTTAGGTTTTTCATTGACCAGATCGATAAAGCAAAAGAAGGGTGAAACCATAGCATGTCTTAACTAATTTATTCTTTATAATCTATATGGTAACAAAAAAATACAATTGAGCTGGCCTTCCTCAAAAGAACAACGATGAGTTTGGTTACCCTGCTTACAATATCATTTAACACTTCGGACTGCTCCACCTGTATGGAATATAGCACCTTAGGTCATCATACATAGAAACACCATCTCACCTCCCTGTAGCACCAGCTCACCACACCTGTTATACTCCACACCTGCAAGTATGGGACTCCTTGTGATTTCTAGGTGCACACATCAGGCACCTCGTTCGCACACCGTCCTCGGTGGGTAGAGACGAGGGCTACCCCCAGAGACATACCAGTACTGTTTCTGCGCCTGGCATTATAGGTCGCTCCAAGTGACGACAGCGGAGTTTCTCAAGCATTTCCTTGTTTATTCCTACTCATTTGGGGTGGTCTGCTGGGGACCCACAGATTCACAGTGGAATAGTATAGCTAGTAGTCACCTCACATGGTGGGACGCTCACAGGGAGAATGGCCGACGCCGAGCAAGGTGCTCCGACAGCGTGTGACCTGAGGTGACGGTAGAACGGGGGATACTGAGAAATAATGCCTGATGGGCGGTTATCACACACCCTAACACATTACTGTTTCACTTATACATTAGGCAAAGCTTTAAACTGTAATAACTGCTATATAAGCCTCTTTTTTTACAGGGCAGGATGTAGCCCGACAGGAAACTGACCTGAGGTGACGGTAGAACTGGGGATACTGAGGGCAGTGCCCCACCACTCGCCACCGCTTAGGCCTACAGTTTCCAATCTTTAATTTTTACTTTTATTTTTTATGGTCATCACCTGAACACTTTCCTGTATATTGTAGCTCGTGCTTTATAAACACATATATTAATTCTAAATTACACACTAAGGTAAGGTTCTGGTTTGCTAGTTCATGGGTAAATTCATTGGGTTATAATATCAAAGCGGCACACTCGAGGCGGGTACAGGACGCTCCCTGAAACAAAAGCCCAATGTTCATGGCGTGGGTATATCCACTTCACTTAAAACTGTAATTAGGGATCCTCCTCTCACACATTGCACTATTTGAACACAGACATAAGATTCTATGATCACTGGACATGTCGTGGGTATATGTCACGTGAGGAGACGAGGTGCATTAAGTTCACACCGATGCTTTGCCTAATGTATAAGTGAAACAGTAATGTGTTAGGGTGTGTGATAACCGCCCATCAGGCATTATTTCTCAGTATCCCCCGTTCTACCGTCACCTCAGGTCACACGCTGTCGGAGCACCTTGCTCGGCGTCGGCCATTCTCCCTGTGAGCGTCCCACCATGTGAGGTGACTACTAGCTATACTATTCCACTGTGAATCTGTGGGTCCCCAGCAGACCACCCCAAATGAGTAGGAATAAACAAGGAAATGCTTGAGAAACTCCGCTGTCGTCACTTGGAGCGACCTATAATGCCAGGCGCAGAAACAGTACTGGTATGTCTCTGGGGGTAGCCCTCGTCTCTACCCACCGAGGACGGTGTGCGAACGAGGTGCCTGATGTGTGCACCTAGAAATCACAAGGAGTCCCATACTTGCAGGTGTGGAGTATAACAGGTGTGGTGAGCTGGTGCTACAGGGAGGTGAGATGGTGTTTCTATGTATGATGACCTAAGGTGCTATATTCCATACAGGTGGAGCAGTCCGAAGTGTTAAATGATATTGTAAGCAGGGTAGCCAAACTCATCGTTGTTCTTTTGAGGAAGGCCAGCTCAATTGTATTTTTTTGTTACCATATAGTTCATAAAGAATAAATTAGTTAAGACATGTTATGGTTTCACCCTTCTTTTGCCTTATCGACCTGGTCAATGAAAAACCTAACCCAATGCCTAGTCCACTCTGCCCGCTACCTAACGAGTTACATACTGTCCAAAGGGGGTCTGGTGGCAGCAACCCTTAGAAATTAAGATTAGAGTTAAGTATTTCCCCTTAAAATTAGTGACCCCAGTTTGGCAAGATAACACAACGGCTAACGTTTCCAAATGCGTTACCGAATAACGTGTTTCAGCATCAATAAGTTTACGACTTGCAAAAGCTATCACTTTAAACTTTCCACGCGTATCCTCTTGCATGAGTCCGGCTCCAATCCCTTGTCCAGAAGCGACAATACAGAGGGTGAAAGGTTGAGTGTAGTCAGGGAATGTTTGAACAGGGGCATTGGTAAGCGCTATCTTCTATGCAGCAAAACTATTTTCGTGTTCAGCATCCCATACAAACATTGCATCCTTCTTCAGCAACCTTGTTAGGGGTGATGCTGTCATGGTCACGTTGACTGCTAGTCTGTTTAACTGTTGATTCTTATTAAACTCCACGACAGCAAAACATGAGAGGATAGCTGGTTAGCAACCCCAGAGAAGGAGCGTGTTGTTCCCATTCGTTTTACACTCGAGAATACCTCCCAGTAAGTCCCTCCTTCGAAAACAGTTGCCAATGCGTTCTTTATTCCACTTTTTCCTGCAAGCTCAATCTTGGATTAGTCTGTGTAAATCAGCTCAAGTAATTCGCCAGACCTTTGTCAACTGAGGATCATCCTTGAATGAGTAACAGTTGAGTTGTTTGTAATCTTTGTCATTGTGTGAGTAGCGATCGCTGGCAACTCAGGGGTATATATACCACAGGTAAGGGAGAGGTAGCGTCCCCTGACGTCTGCTCTCCCGTTTGTCTCCAGGTATGTTGATGTGCTCCCTAGCCATTCAGTTTGATTGAGTCAATTGTAGTGTTCATAGGTGTTCATACTTCAACAGTTGAATTGTCATTCACCCAGTGTAAGAAGTAATAAAACGTAAATGTCGTCTGTCATTTCCAGACAAGAGATTTGTTGTGATTGTGTTGTCATGCTTCCGACCCCTGACGTTTGCTCTCCCGTTTGTCTCCAGATCCAATTGTGGCTCTTGGATCACTCAACGACTGCCCCGGATTCAGTAGATAACCAGCAGGGATCAATATATGAAACGATGGCACCAATTCGGCATGATTAATCTGCTCAACTGCCTCGTGGAGCCAGACCCCAAACTTGCCATGTGTCTGGCTACCACCGATCATAGCAACGGTCGTGAGCCCCAGTGTTCTACCCTGGGACGCTCCCTGGAAGTTATATGTCCACAGAGTGTGTTGTAATATGTATGTTGGGGATAATTAGTTGGAAAAAATTATCCCATGTTGGGCAGTGGACCCATGTACTTGCTGATTTCAGTATTAACGTGTATGTTGTGAGTGCATCTCATATGCACTACCACCCTTCAGTAAGTGGTGTAAAGTACCTTGTAATGTGTGAGAAGAAAAGATGTACCACTATAAGATGTGGGTAAAGTAGAAGTACCCACTTGGAGTGGCAGTAAAGTAATCTGCAAGGAGTTGCCATGTACTATGTATTGTAAGTAGGACCAAGGAACCGGTCCTGCTTGGTAATGTAATGTAAGACCAGTAAGGTTGTGTGCAGTAAAAATGTAATATCTGAGTAATTGTTGTTGAGTAAAAATAAGAAAATAAGTAAATAAGAAAATAAGTAAGGAAGAAAATACTGAGTCTGCAATAAGCCCAGGAGTTGAGCCTGATAGTTATAAGTTAATACTGTAGGTTATGTATATATGCTACTGTGCCGAGTAGCAACCTTGTATATAAGCTACTGTGCCAAGTAGCATCTATGTATATAATTACGTGGCAACACTGCATGTGTTATGTGGCAACATTGCCCCGAAGCTGCCATATGGCAAGGCAGTCTCAATGTGACTTCGTGGGCCGTGCATGGCACACGCTAGTCACCACTTGTATTTCTCTGTTACCCGGTGTTTCCCTACCCATCACTGCATTCTTCATGGAACACTTGGAACCTTCATGGCACAGTGAGTAGGATCTGTGGACTTACAAGTGTGTGAACAATGGACAGTTAGCCGGCGATGTGCGACTGCCGGCGATGTGCGCGTCGACTCATAGTGTGTTGTGTTGTGTTGCGTTGTGTTTCACCGCAACGTGCAGTGTTGCGCCGTCACAGTGCTTTTTAGGGATGGTGGCAGTGTTAGTGTCAGTGTATTTGTGTGTCTAGAGCTGAGAGTTGAGCATTGGCCTGTTTTTTGTGGTACCCACGGAGCACGCAAAAGTACACCCTTCTCGTGTGACATCTGGGGAGGCACTAACGTTCTCACCCATGCAGCGGCTCTAGCCACCGGCATTAAGGCCACCACGAAGTGCATCTGCTGTCTCAGACACACACACACACACTCACTCACTCATGGACAGAACAGTGGACTCTGCGCTATTTTTGCGCTGTTTATGTCATATATATGTGGTTCGAACTGATGAGGCGCCACTTTATATACTAAACAGGGCAGTCCACGCATAAAAAGATGGGCGGTAAGAAGGGACAACGTCAAGATGGGAGACACGATTCCCCACCATCTTCTCCTCTACATGGCACAGATGGAGCTTCTGCACCCACCGCTCCTCATCCTTCACCTACAGCGAAAGACATTGCAACAATTCTGAAGTGGATGGATCACAGAGACGAGCGACGCCGTGAGATGGAACTTCAGAGGGAGGAAATACGAAGAGAGGAGGAAAAGTCGCGTTTTGATGCACTATTGGCGACCCTGGCGCTAACCCACCCTCCCTCACTCGCAGGTTTCACGCACCAAGGCGCCAATATCCTCCCTCCTCCACCACACCAGCGTCCTCCAGGTACTCTTGCTACTCCAACAGCTCCCAAGGCATCTGTTCAACCCCCACCCGCCCTCTCACCAGACATCACGTTTCAGCTTTTTCGTGAGTGGAGGCGGCGTTGGACAGATTACTTCACGATGGTGGACCTTGACAGCATGCCTCCAAACAAACAGCTCATCCAACTGCGGATGTGTTTGTCGCTGGAGACCCAGAGAGTTTTGGAGCACATGTTGCAAGTGCCTCCCGATTCTACCTCTTCAGTGACGGATGTGCTCGACCTTTTGCAGGAGCACGTTAACGGACGGAATAACGAGGCTTTGCGTCGCCGTTGTTCACCAGCTGCAAGCAGGCGGAGAATGAATACTTTGACGACTTTTTTGTACTTTTGAAGAGTTTGTCAGAGGAGATCGACGTCTGCAAGGCGCACAGCCGGGAATGTGAGGAAGCCTGGATCAAGCACGGGATCTTGGCAGGTGTCAGGCACGAAGAGTTGGTGCAGCGACTCATTCCCCTGGACGCTTCCTCCACACTCCAGGTGGTAGTGACTGAATGTCGGTCATACGAGGCCACCAAGTCCGCCACCTCTGCTTTACGGGCCCCTCCTGCTGTGAGAGCAATCTCTCAGTACTAGAAGGGTAAGAAGGCAGCCAACAACGCGAAGGCTGCAACACGTTCTTCCACGCCTCCGCCTAGTGCTTCCTGTGGCAGCTGTGGAAAGCAGCACGGCCCCAAGACATGCCCGGCCGCCGACGCCCTGTGTCGTGGATGTGACCATAAGGGCCACTGGTCTAACACAGACAGGTGCCCTGCACGAGGCCGCAAGTGTCAGGCCTGCGGTCGCTATGGACACTACGACGAGTGCTGCCGCCAACCCAAGCCCAAAAGCCCGAGACCAGGAGGAAAGCAGCGCACTTCCCTCGGGGTGGTTCGCACGCAGCCCCCTTCAGATGGCCCACGCAGCCCCAAGCAGCAGCTGAATCATATCAGGAGGGTGGAATCGACCACACGCCCCAGGGCTACCCCTTCCCCTACCATACGCGTCGCCGTCACACACGGTGATGTGTCGGGTCACATCGAGGTGATACCGGACACCGGCGCTGATACTACAGTGATAGGCCTGAAGCACCTACAGAAACTAGGACGCCTGTCAAACCACCAGGTGTATTGTGCTTAACGTCGACTCGCACGACAACCCTTTTACTTTACACGTTTCTGAGAGACATACAACATCAGTGCCCGTGTACACGTCAGGTAATTCGACAGTTGCTTTGGTGAATTCCTCATTCTGGTAATGGAGAGTACTCTTCAAAATTGCAGGTACGATCTTCCAACTGTTGCTACTATAATCACGCTGGGAAAGTGAAGGTGTGAGGTCTTGGGTTAGCTCTGACACATTTTCCGCCTTCCTCTGAGTGGGAATGGTGGACAACACTTTCTACCTTGCGGTGAGCAAAGGTGCAAAATGACACAAAGCGCTGTAGAAAACACTTTTAAATGTAATAGTATTATTATGTGGATGAACACCTATCATGTCCGTTCTAAGGGTTGGGAGACCCATTAACCCGTCAGCTGGCAAGTTAAACTGCTGAACCACGTAAAAGTCCGCATAGAAGGGAGTACCACGTCTTGAGAATCTGAGTGGTAAGGTCAACATTCCGTTAATGCTGAGCTGCGTGCCGGATACACCTTCGAGATCGGCGTCAGTAGGTCTCCATTTGAAATCACGGTGATGGAATTTATGTTGTAACTCCTGATAGGATATCAAGGCCAAAACATTTGCACAAGCACCTGTATCAATATCAAGAGCCAATCTTATACTATCCACTCTCACAGGCACTGACAGCACTTCCACTTTACTAAGCGCCGCTACTAACGAGGCTGTTATAGAAGTGTTGTGGGAAGCAGGGAACAGTGTACCTACCCTTCTTCGTGGTGAGTCGGGCGCTGGTCTTCCCCCGACTTCTTGTCTTGGGAACGATGCTGTTTACGCTTCTGCGCTACCTGGGGTACACCATAGTCTAAATTCCTGACCCTCAACACTAAGGTGCACTTCTCTGTGTTGTGAGTTGTCGACTTGTGGAGTGCACACCACGGTCGTGATGTCTGGCTAGGTGGAGGCGTAGCCTTAACCGCCTCCGTGTATGACCTTGACGGCTGCTAAGCACCCGTTTTCTCTGGCGTTCTAGCACCACCACCCTGTAACTGAAAACAATCATCAATCAAATGGCCCCGTTTATTACAGTGGGTACATCTCTTAGATCGACGTTGCTTGAAAGTTCGGTGTTGTGGTGCAATGGGAGCCAAGGGTGCCATTTGAGGCATCTGGGGTGGTGTCATCTGTGCCATCTGGGGTGGTGCCCCAGTCTGGGAGGGACGCGCCATCAAAGGTCCCGTGGGACAAAGTTTGTTTGCGCATCCACCATATCAGTCGATGGTACAAACTGAACTTCCTGTGCCCGGCCATATATAGGACGACGAACTACTAATAGGAAACTAATCAATTCGATCAGCGTTTCCACATTTGTCGCTGACATTCTCCTATCCTGTTCGTACCAATTCGAATTCCTGAAGGTCGCTTCCATATCCTGACTCACTTCCCCGGCAACATCAACTGCCATCATAAGTGTTTCTGCGTGAACCACTGGAGCACAACGATCTAGCCACCTGAAGATCCACTGCATTTGGCCCAAATGGGTCCCGCCATCAAAAATTCCAATGAGGGTGAGCTTAAATTTTTCATAATCAGGGGCCGTTAAGCCATATGCATTTAAGTGATTGCGAGCAAATGATCCCTGCGTAATGTGGGAACGCACAAACGACTTTTTATCCTCATCACTGGTAATTTTGGCATTACGCATAGTGTCTTCACATGCACGAATGAAATGCGCCACACGATATTCATCTTGACCCGTAAAATTACGTACGTGGTCGCCACGAGGCACCATATGAAATACATTATCTTTGTTAGTTGACACGGTAGCATTATTGGGTAAAGTGTTGGAGAAAGCCATGTTAGCATTAGAAGTTAGCAAGCTAGCCCTTTTACTCCTAACTGAAGGCTCAGAAGGTAGCAAGCTAGTCCTTTTACTCCTAACTGAAGGCTCAGTTAATGGGGTGGGTAATGATAAATCAACCGACACACTGTCACCCAGAACAGGATTAGAAACTACCTGTGTATGTCTAGGTGAAGTACGATATTGATTCCCCGACCGTAAGGTACGACGGTTTATGTCGTCAAATGAATCCTCAATTAACTGCTCACTACTCTCCACCGAAACGTCTAACTGTGTTTTCGGCCTAAGTCCTAACTCAATCTCTACAGTATATACTTTACGTTTATCCTCTACTAGTAAATCATCAGCTACATGTTCTGCTAGGTGAGCAAGGTCTTCAGATTTATACATTGGAAACTTTGAAAAGTTATCCAATAAGTTTCATATGAGCCAGACAATGATTAACAGTAAGAGCAAAAATACTTGCCTCTCATGTACAGGAAATGATAAAACTTATAGTTAAAATAATTAAAACTATCAATAATTGAACAGATAAGAAATAACTGCTGCAAATTATATCACGTCAGTATACATTAATATACGAAGAAACTTACTTCAATGACATAACCTATCCGATGACCTATCAATGTGGAGTTATGTCTCGAACATGTAAATGTGTGTATAAAATATGTTACTTTTGAAATACCTAATACAGGAGTTATAGCGTCTGTATAGAAAACGTGATCCGTCCAGCTGGTGGGGTGGAATCTGGTGAATCCTCAAGGTCCCTGCACGCGCCCCTCTGCTATGCATGTGAGGTTGCCCCTAGCAACCAGGGAGACGCATTGCAAATGACGAACGTCGGGTGAGTCCACTTCACGACAGGGAAATACCTCCACAGTATGATCAGATGCTGTTGAGTAAGCCGGATCGAGTCTTCTTCTATGCCCTGATACGATATCGCCTTCACTGAATGTCAAATCTTCTGCAGTCCCGTATATATGGAGGACTGTCTGATGACACAGGAAATACAGTAATCAACGATTTCGAAACCACAATAGCCGTCCAGATACTTGTGAAAGGTTAGGTTGTTAGTCAACCCCGAAAGTTTATGAGAATGTGTGCAACACTGTAGCCACAGGGGGGACCACTGACACTATGCTTTGTTCTCGGGCCCACTCGTTGCTAACAGGAAGTTCACCAACAAGCCGTTAGGTATAATCCACAATAACTCACTTGAGGTTATTGTAATATTTCTGCACCTTCCTTTGGGTGACTGAATGAGAAACACTCCCTTACATTCGTGTCAATACGGGATATAGTCTTAACACTGGGATTCGTTATGTAACACGTCACTGTTTTTTGTTTTTCTTGTTTTTACAAACACTGACACCTTGGTACTTAGACTGATATGTCGTTTTCGTACCCACAAGAGCTGCCACCTATATGAACCGGCTGGTTAATTCCAATGTTAACCAGGTTGGTACACATATATTATATTGGGCTTTAGTAACGAAATCCAATTGAAGTTTCTTCTTTTATTAAAAAGTATTATTTTATTATTCCTGAGTGTAGATCAACAGGTAAGTTCCACTATTTATGCGTGTGATAAGAAAGGACGGCGTTTATGTAAATAGACGTGAATCAACATCCGTTCGATGTAAGTTTGGGAGTGAGACTGACAAAGAGATCCGCATGGAGCGCGCTTACATATTTGCTGACTGATAGTCAAATGGGCTTCTCCCTCTCCGGGAAGCTACCGTTCACGTTATATGTTCATGACATCTCATAGTTAGTGGAAAATTACAGGGGCTGAATCTGAATATAAATCACATGTAAATAACCCATTTATATAATACTTCTGTTGATGAGACAGGGGCCATTACGGCGCCCCTGAGGACTTTGCACCTGCCGGGAGAGAAGCACTACATTCCTCGCCTGTTCAACCTTCTCTTATCTCCAACCCTTCTTCTCCCTTTGCTTCTCCCACAGATTCCATGTCACTAGACGGAGTCGTCACCTGTAGCGGCCGAGTGGCTCACACCCCCACATGTTATGTCTCACAAGTGGGATACAACCCTGCCCACAACAAGTTTCCTGCAGCACTCAGAGGGGAGGGGGAATATTGTAGTGGATACTCTCCCCTACAACTGCCGATTTGTCATTTGCCGTCCGCTTACCAGCCAACCAGCATCGAGTTCCACAGACCAGGCCTCCCTTTTGGACTGCGCGGTGATTGACCAGTTACCTCCTTCACCTCAGCCAATCAGCAGCGCCGCTCACTTCAGATGTGTCTCTCTGATTAGGCAGAATCGTATAAATATCCCCAGCCTTGCAGGACCTGGAGCTGTGAGGACTTGCCTTTTTTCTGCTGCATGGTTAAGCAGTCTGCAACTTCGTTGTGATTGGACGCTCAATCCTAGTGATTGACCTTACCCATCATAGCCACTGTGCAATTACCATCTCAGATTGTACGAGAAACAATCAAGCCTCTGGAAATCATATATTTGGGCTCCCAAATTTTTTTACAACTCCCCATGCGTCTACAACCTGGATTGGCCAATCAGCGGCGCCCCACGGTGGCGTGATACATGCACGTTTACTGTGGTGCTCTGATTGGCCGACCGAAGGTGGCGTGGAGACTGTCCCTACTCTTCTTTTCCTTCTTTCATCCCCCTCATGTACTCCGTTAATTGAACGGGAGGCGGGACATAGTGGAACGGTCGATCCGGCAAGGGAACATGTGATAGTGCAGGGCACCCCTTATCCGGAGGTCACCAGTAGGTGGCAACATATATGGACATAACTTATAGTCACAGGTAACCTGGGCGCAGACCCCTACAAGCCCAACGCCCATCCAAGAGGGGCGGGGCGGGGTCACTGCTCCCAGGCAGGAGCCCTGTGTTATAGGAAGGATTGTGACATAAACAGGGAAGATGACCACAAGCATTAGGATTAAACATAGAGATAAGGGACACCCTATTGGAAGAGGAAAAGTTTTTTTTAGATTGCCCACGAGAGGGCTAGTTTATGGGGCACGACCTTACATCCTGTGCAATGTGAAGCGCAGAAGCGTTTACAGTGCCCATCGGGGAAGCATGCAGAGTTCATTCTTGCCTTTATGACTCATGCATTAAGAGCATAAAAGCCTGAAGGGTCATGGGTTTTGTCAGCAAGTTACATAAAGTGACAGAATGATGAGTGTGCAGGGGGGGGGGGGGGGAATTCCCGGTATAATTTATCTGTTTATGGCAAAGTGTGGCAGATCCCTAATAATGTCAAGTGCCAGGCCTGTCACTAGGAGGAGGGATATCTGGTCAGGGAAGGAAGAGGTGTTGGTAACGGCCGGGGACCTGTAGGAGGAGGCCATTGGGCAAGTGAGGATGTGGTGAGAGAGGGTGTGAGAGTCGGTTGACCACAAAGTTTACAAATAGTGCGGCCAGGATCAGGGTTACCAATGTACTAGGCGTGGCGATGTACAGTGGGGGTGGAGGTGATATGGTGTGGTGGGACAGGTACAGTAGGGGTGGAGGGAGGCACATAAGCATTGACAATATTGAGGGACATACCTTTTAGTGTAATTGTGATGTGTGCGTCGACATGCCGGTGGGGTACAGGTAGCTGGGGGTGGTATCCTCAGGTCCAATAGGTAACCCTGGTGGAGACATCACAGACACAGGAGCGGGCGCGGCTTGCGGTGGGTGGAGGACAGGTTGAGGCACCACTTGTCGTGAAGATGAGGCAGGACTTCGCTCGGGGGCAGCAGGACACACCAGGGCAGGCCCGGTAGGCACTACACCAGTAGTGAAGGCCGCCGGTGGTGGAGTATGCAGTGAGCAGGGGGGCTCACAACGGGTCTACCAGCTGCTGTCAAACCAGAAGAGAGGAGTGACTGGGTGGCAACAGATGGCAAGAGTAGGTCGGAGATGGTGGTACAGAGTGTAGTGAAGAGTTTTTCAATACGGTTGGTAAATTCTTGGAAGAGGGATATGATCTGTGTCATGCCACTGAAGGGGGGTTGTGGGGGGCACCGGTGGGAGCTTCAGGGTACAGATGGGTAGGAGGCCTAGTAGTAGTTGAGTTAGGAAACGGCCGGGACTGCTGTGTTGCAGCCAGGAGAGGCCAGGCAGAGGTAGGTGTTGTTGAAGAAGGCGTTGCTGGAGACAGAGGGGACACAGAGGGGTGTGGCCCGGAAGACTGGGGGAGGGGGGGGCGCTGTGGTAGACGTGGCTTTCGGGGAGGCTTTTCCCCTGGGACAGATGGGCGATTGGGGCATTGCCGTGAGTCAGCATTGTGCCGGCCGCCACAGTTACAACATCTGGGATCAACTACATAGCCCACACCACCCCTATTAAGGTGGCCTTTGATTTTCTGGGCACAGACGGCGGAGTTATGGTTACGTGAACAGAAGCGACATCTGGGACAATCATGTCGGCAGCAGTCAGTGAAGGTGTGACCCCAATGAAAACATAAAACACAAAATGCAGGCCCAAGATGATAGGCTTCTGCATACAATGTGGGGAGGAATGGGTGGGCATCCACAGTGGTTGGGCACTCCCTTCCCTTCCACTTGACAATGACAGCAGCTTGTGGAGCTTTCCCCCGGTAATATCGGCGTATACTCAGTATACTAGAATAAAGTCACGCGCATCTTCGATGTCAGCGTACAGGGGGAAACGTTTCACTAGGATGTGGCAACATTCATCAGCGTCTACTGGGGGAGGGGGGCACCAGGACGACCCCGTCAAAGCCAACAGTACTAAGTGTTTCATAGACCTCAGGAGTCTGACACTTGACAAAGTTCTGGTTCTTGCCTTGTTGGAAATCACTTATAACAAATTATAAGTCCCATTAACAAGAATATTTAGTACCAACGAAGGTTTCAAAGTAATCTGCAAAGATGACTTTGATTCAGACAAAACCCTCTCAAAAGAAGCCAGAGATGTTTTTTACAATGAAGGACTTGTTGTTGTCATGCCACCAGAACAAAAAGCAAAAAGATCAGTTTTTGTTCGCCAAGTCGACCATGAGATCGAGAGGAAGATATCTGAAGATCTGAATGATGAATTGGAACGTCAAAACAGTTGGATGAAGATGGAGGAAGTTATCAAGATAAAAGACTACACTCATGTTTTCAAGATTACCTCCGAAGAAGTTTCAATGGCTGAAAAAGTAATACAACAAGGCTTTCTAATATTTAACATGTCTGTAATACCTCATCAAATAAAGAAGGATACATTTATCAATCTACAAACTTGCTTTTCTTGTTACAAGTATGAAGAACACACAATGAGAGACTGCCCAGAAAAAGAGAAAAAGTACTGTTCACACTGTGCAGGCGACGACCATACCTACACTGAATGTAAGAACACATGTTGGCTCTCTCAACTGTAAGAGAAACGGGAATGCACAAATAGGACACAGGATGTTAGCAATGGCATGCCCAATAAAAAAGCACATGATAAAGTACAAGGAACAAGAAAGAAGGAAAAGAGAACAAGAAAAGAAAGACACGATATACGTTGAAATAACCAAGAGAGCTGTCCAAGAGGCTCACAGACCAGAATCCACCATCTTAAACTTAAGCGAACTAATACATGACAAGGTAATGATTAGTATGATCCACGCACATCTGCACAATATCATTGCACCCGGATCATACAATGACGAGTTAAGGAAAATGTTTAAATTGAATAGCCTACCGGAGATGATATTCCCAGAGAATCCAGAATCCGAAAAATTATTTCAGGCAACATACTCAAGCGAACTGAAAGAAAGACTACAGCTAGAAGAAAAGGTAGGAGCATGAAGCAACAGCTGATACACAAGAAATACAAGCGACTGATAGAGACCCCAGACAAATGAGTAGAAGTGACAAAGAGAAGACAGAAACAGCAAAAGGACAGTCTACAAGACAAAGGATAAGGAGGAGAGAAGAGAAGATGGAGACTGATCACAACACACAACCATCTGCTGAAGATATTGGATTAAAAGTGATCACTACACCAAAACATGGAATCCCAACATCGAGACCAACAGAGAATAGCAAAAAACTGTGAAGGAGGGATATACAAGTGGACATATCAAGAAAATTCCCTAAGCGAAGAATACGTTTGGACACTACTCACAATGGACAAACTAAAGATTACGACCAATGACTTTAAAATACTAGATCCGTCAGAGCTTAGAAGAGTCAGAAGCGGGAAACAGGATGATAGGTCTCCACTACAACTGCCACAATCCAAGTTTAAGAAACAATGGACAACAGACAAGCAGTAAGAACTTTAAGAATGATACAACACAACTTAAGAAACTGAAAGACTAAGAGAATTAACCTAAGTAATATATATATCAAGAAATTGACCCTGATATCATAATAATAAACATTCACGGTGAGGAAGACAACAACAACATAAGACTTGTAGTGGGTACTCTCCCTTACAACACTCGCTGATCGGCCGATCCCGAGGCGAGTTTTTTCTGTCAAGCCTAGCTGTCTGGACTGCGACGTTCACTTCCGGCGGACTCGTGTATATAAGCCCACAGCCACGCCGTGAAGGCATTCTCCAGCCTTCGCCTTGAACGGACCCCTCTTCTGACCCTTCACTGCTAAAGCATGCCAGCCTGTCTTTAACCGTTGATGACCCGAACGAAAACGACCACCTCACCACCATTACTCACACACCCGGGAAGCTCGTTCCAGACAACGCCCTTTCTGTGCCTCCCCACTGATCAGGGGTGACTCCTGATCAGAGGCGGCCCTGATTGGAAGATCTGCAACGGCTTTCTGCAGTGGACTTGGGCTGAGATCCCACTGGTGTCACTTGCACCATTGGCTGCTTTTCTTTGATCTTCCTTCTTTTTCGCTCTGGCCTGGGGACCTGCACCCTAGAGGTGTATTCGTCCTTGGGTCCCCCCTGTAACTGTTCACCTCCACTGTAGGAGATTGTGAACACGAAAAGGGGTAGGAGCAGAACCCACCCCTCTGCCCAGCCTTCCTGGGAAACCGTGATCGTGCGGGTCCACCTAGGAAGGGGGTCGCAATCCTTAATCCTCCACCCCACCCCTGAATAGGTACAATTTAAGCTGACGCCTATAAGTGAGCACTTACCAACAATAGGGATATAGGTTCCCCTAACGGGGCTTTTGGGTGAGTGTCGCGATCCCACTACCCTTTATACTTGGGGAGTGAAACCTACCCCAAGTTATTAACAAATAAAGGAACAAATAGGGAACACGGCAATAATTATCCCCACAAAAAACCTACTCAACTAAATGTACTTGAATAAGTATGAACAAGTTGAAATAAGTGAATAACAAAAGGGAAGATAAATAATTAATTCAATTTATGTTCTAAAGGGAGTAATGACAAGCAAACATGAATTTAAGGGAATAAGTAATTGTATAATAAAATAAGAGTGATGCCGGAAGGGCGAAAATATACCGTAAGGAGTTAGACCAAACGAATATTACTTAACATTACTATATTACACAGACATACGAAATATATATATATACAACAATCACTACAAAATGAGTATTCCTACCAAACAGGAGATTCCTTACCACCAGGGTCCCTTCCTAGGCCTAACTAAACGTGTCACTAATACCTGATACCCCTAGGGCATTGCAGAAATCTGGACAAGGCACTAGACAAGGGTCAAGGCTAGAGAACGATTGGACACGTCTACCCTATGCCACGTTTTTTCGCTACTGGCGAAGCGTGGGCACACCGAGGAGGGCGTCTCATATCACGTGATCCAGAACATTTGCGAGATAATTTATATAACTTATTAATACTACTCTTGATTTGAACTTAACAGAGTAAGACAATGATGCATATTAATAACATACATAAATATACAATTAACCTAAGCAACTAAGAACAACAATAATATAATAAGTACAATTAACAAATTATTAATAGCTTGTGTGAAATGGAGGCGTGAACATATGCCTCACGCTATGCCAGTTCCCGAGCGCTCAGGCACGTGACAGTGAGTGACACAGGAACCACTCCACGACCACTGGACCAGCAAGTGGAGGTGGGGAGTGCTGTAATTCCTGTGTTTAGGTTGCTCACCCGGAATAGGTAGGGTGCCTGTAACTTCCGTAAAACCACATCAAGACTGATGCCACGGAGAACGACCAAAGCAAATGACTAGGACAACTGGAAACAGGATACGGGTACACTCCCTCCTGGGGGGTGTATCCGAAAAACGCAAGGAGGAACTGGGCATACTACTATGTGCCCAGCTAAACATCAAATTCGCCGCCTTGATAGAAACAAAGGACTCCTTCATAGTCCTGTGCCTGGACAATAACACGGGACAATAACACACCTCAGGCCCGACTTCGCAACTTACGCATCAGCCGGTAACTCTGGGAAACCAGACATTGTTTTAACCAATAGGCATCACCATCTAAACGTACATCTAAAAGCTGGACCCACAACAACCAGTGATCATCTACCCATAATAGCAACTCTATCCACATCCCCGATACAACTTCCATCAATCCCAAGATTTTCACTCAATAGAGCAAATTGGGAAAAATTTAAATCGGATCTTAGCAACAACGAACCAACACTCCTACACAACAAAGACACAACAGAGATTGACAAATCACTGGATACATGGTACAATGAAGTAATAACAGCAATGAAAAACAACATCCCCAAACAACATACCGTACATTAACACATGCACAATTAACATATGAAGAGAAAATGATCCAAACTAGATTCATCAATCTGTATGAATACACTAAAACACACGGGTGGAGCATTGACAACAGAATATTATACAGGAATCTAAAAGAACTGAAAGACATAAGCAAAAACAAACACAATGAAACACGGAACAAGCTGATCCATGATACACAAGCAGATTACAGAAATCCAAAAGTATTCTGGAAAAAAATAAAAAAACCTAATGGGAACTAATTCGGAAGAAACTAGCTACATAAAGGACAAAAACGGTAGAAAGGCAACAGAACCACACGATAAAGAACCAATATTTATAAAATACTGGAAAGACATATTCAGAATCAACAACGAAGACAATAGAAGCTTCTGCCAAGAAACAGAACAGGCAACTAGAACATATTTGAGCCAGAATACAGAGAAATGGAAACCTAACAGGAAAATCAACCTCAATTCATTAAACATCAATAACCCAATAATTGCTCCATTAACTCAAAATGATATTGAAAAAACAATAGCAAGCTTCAAGAACAAAGCATCTGGCATAATAGGGTGTGTCATAGGAGGGAAGATCAGCTAAAACTAATGGCCCATCACTTTTTTGGTAGATTTTAGTGTATATAAACAGAAAATAATTTCAGTTTCAACATTTTGCAACCTTTTGCTATGTAAATTTTAGCGTGAAATTTATCGAAAATCTAACGTACAGCTGCATTAGTGCATTACAATTAAATAGTGAACATTGCTTTCTGACTTCATTCTTTAACAACCCAACTAACAATATTTTTTTCTGTTTCAGATTCTGATGCATTTATAAGTTGATAATATTTGCGATGGCTGCTTGTGTCAGGACGAGGAACCAAAAATCCAGCCATCTCAGTCACTATCTTGGGTCTGGGAGAGAGCTCCTGAAGTCGGAGTTCCCTACATTGAGAGATGCTTTGAGATACGGTGTTTTAATCAGGCAAATCAGTGAAAAGAACCAAAGAACTTACACAAACAAAGACATTACCAGTGATATGACCAAAGCTGTCTTGGCACAGTACACTCTGGCTAACGCTCAGTTCAAGCCTCCAGTCATAACAAGTCAGAAGAAGATTAGTGAGAGACTGCTAGCCAGTTGGGAAAAGGCAAGAGATATCTCTCTTGGGAGAGGAAAACTTGCAGTTAAGGACAGTTTTGCCAAGCAACTGGACCAGTTATTTGACATAATTACTTGCAAGTGCCCAATTGTTCTCTGTCCTGAGTTTGGATGCGATCGTGACTGTAAATCCGAGGCCCACATCTCCTGTATTTGCAAGCGTGAACTGAAGATTCCTGTGATCGAACTGGCATTTGTCAAAGCACAGAGAGAGAAGACTGGCAGTATAGGGGCTCTCATGATTTCTAGCCAAGATATTCCGGAGTCCAAGAGACAGGAGGCTGCCACAGAGAGACAGAAGAGGAGAAGAGTTGCCGAGGAAAAGAGACTTGAGAAGGCCCAGGGTGAGGTAAAAAAGGCCGATGATTGGAGTCAAGCTGATTCAGAGTTTAATGACTTCCCCATGGCTGATCCGAGTGCTGACCAGGAGAATGGTGACTTTGTCCCTAACCCAGAAAATAATGATCCCAAACCTTCCAGGCATAAGATTCGAAATAGGAAAGATATCCCGAGCATAGCTCTGGCCAGCATGCGACACCACACTGGTCTCAGAGAAACTGCAGAGATAGCAACAGCTGCCTGGATTGACGGTGGTTTGATAACACCTGATGATGTTCACCTGGTGATAGATCATAACAAAGTAAGGAGAGCTCAGGAGAAACTTGTCAGTAACCTAGAAGAGGAGTTTGATAAGGGGATAAGAGAAAATGGAATCAATTGTTTGTTCTTTGATGGGAGAAGGGCTGACACTAAAGTGTTCATGAAAGTTGGAGATTCTGACAAGTTGTTCCCTGCCATGGTGAAGGAGGAACACTACTCCTGCTGCAGTGAACCAGGAGGGAAGTATTTGTGGCATTTCACTCCAGAGAAAGATGACATCAGGAAACCAGCTGAGGTAGTGGCAGATAACATTGTGAACTGGCTCAGAGAGAGGAACGTAGACCAGACCCTGCAAGCCATTGGAGGGGACAGCACCAACACGAACACAGGGTGGCAAGGGGGGGTCATACAGTGGATAGAGCGGAAGATTGGGAGGACGCTGGTCTGGATTGTTTGTGACCTCCACACCAACGAGTTGCCACTCAGACATCTGATCCAGGAGCTGGATGGCAAGATTCTTTCAAACAACAGATGGTCTGGTCCTCTTGGCAAGATGCTGGACTCTGCCACTGAGTTAGAAATAAATCCGAGCTTTGAAAAAATCACAGTTGGCCCTCCACTCGTTGAGCTTGCACATACTGTCATTGACGACCTGAGTACTGACCAGTACTATGGTTACATGAATTGCAGTGCCATCAAAACTGGGGTCATGCCTGATAGACTTGCTTACCTGCAGATAGGTCCAGTCTCACATTCTAGGTGGCTCACAACGGCTCTCAGGTTCTGCAGAATTTGGGTCGCTCATCATAAACTGAAAGGGAACCAGCTTCACAACCTGAGACTTATTGTCCAATTCATCGTGAGTGTCTACTTGCCAAATTGGTTCAACACCAAGGTCAAGTCATCGTTCTCCGAAGGTCCGAGGCATGTTCTCTTCCAGCTTGAGCTCCTGAGGAGTCAGCCAAGGAAGGTTATTCAGATTGTGGAGCAGACTGTGAGGAGATCTTCCTGGTATGCTCATCCCAAGGCAGTTCTGCAGACAATGCTCTGCAGTAAGGATGAGGAGGAGAGAAGAGTGGCAGTCAAAAAGATCTTGGATATGAGACTTATGAGAGGATCTGGGCATGACGAATCAGTTGGTGACGATTCCTTCAGGGTCAGGAAGACTCCTGAAGTCAATCTAGGTGCCAAGACCCTCACTGATCTCATAGATCTGGATAACATCCAAGCTGGCAGTGAGCCCCCTCTTACCTGCAGCCTCACCAATGTTCAAGTCAGAGCTTTCCTGGACAACCCCATACATGTTCCTGCCTGGCCCTCGCACACCCAGAGTATAGAGCGTTGTGTACAGCAAGTGAGCGAGGCCAGCAGTCACGTGTACAGCCAGGAGAGGAGGGAAGGCTACATCCGAGCTCAGGTGGTCAGCAGGGAGGTGATGAGTAGAAACAGAAGCAAGAAAGACATGTTCTCTATGGTGTGCAGCAACACCGGGTCGTAGTAGTAAAACCGGTTTTTGTATTTGATGATTTTGTTTTCTAAAGGAATATTAAATTTAATAAATGTGTCAAGATCATTCGTTTCACTATTCTGGATCATTTTCATCCTAATAAATTAACCTGATACATTTACTTTACTTTAAATAAGCTATTTAGTGGTGTTGGTAAAAGGGTGGGAATACTGAATTTTCATAAGATTTCAAGTTAAAATTTACCTAGCAAAAAATGAAAACTTTTCAAATCTGAAGATATCACATGATTCTGCACATAGAACTACATCATTAATACCATGGGCCGATTTTTCAAACTCCAAAAAAAAAATTCGCCTCCTTATGACACACCCTACTGGCATAAGCCAAATTAATAAAATCGTACTACAAAACATTCCTCAGTCTATGATCGAACAGCTTAAAAATATATACAATGCCTCACTTGCAACTGGCTTTTTCCCTACCAAATTTAAAATAGCCAAAATCAGACTCATCCTGAAAGCAGGAAAGAACCATACCCAAGCAGAGAACTACAGACCTATCTCACTACTGGAAACACCCGGTAAAATATTGGAAAAAAATAGTCAACCACAGACTCAGAAATTTTCTAGACCAAGAAAGCAAATATAACCCGAGACAGCACGGCTTTCGGAAAAATCGAGAAACCAACACAGCAATAGGACTAATATACTAATCAATTGCAAATGCTGCAAGCAACAGAGACCAATGTAATATAATTCTAAGAGTCAAAATCATTTGATAAAGTCTGGCATGAAGGACTGAAGTTGAAAATAATCAAATTGGACATGCCTACCAATATCGCAACACTACTATGCAATTTCTTAGACAACAGAAAGGCCAAATTAATCATCGACAACCTTCTAGGACAAACTTTCAACCTTCATAGTGGAGTTCCCCAAGGCAGTAATATATCGCCGACATTATACACTGTATACACGGCAGACACGCCGCAACCACGGCAATCAGAATATATAGCATACGCAGATGATGTCACACAGATAGTCAGGTACCCAGGAAAATCCAAACAAATGATGGCCATTAGAACAAGCAGAAAAACAGAGATAATAAATAACTATGAACGAAAATGGAAGATAAAAACCAATGTCCAAAAACTCAAAATAATTCACATCGCAAAAACAAACCCCTACCCTATCATTGTCAACAACCAACAAATACCATATGCTGCCAACGGAAAAATGTTAGGACTCAAGATAACCAGAAGCGGAATAATCCCCTACATCAATGAAAGAATAGCTATGGCAAAATCACAACTTACAAAGCTCAGAAGATTCCGCCAATTAAACACCATCACGCAATTGCACCTATACAAAGCACTGATCAGACCACACTTAGAATACCCTCCGATACCTCTGAACACAATCGCAAGAACAAATCAACTTAAATTTCAAGCAGTGCAAAATATAGCCCTCAGAAGAGCGGCAAAACAACAACCACCAGACACAAAAACAGCACAAGACATACACACAGAACACGGCATAGACCCACTCAACACCAGAATACACACCCAAGCAAATGCAATATGGGAAAAAATCCAGCAAGAACAGGATCCCATACTAAACCAACTAATTGAGGAAGAAAACAACACATCGCACAGATGGTGGCCTAGAAGCAGGAAAAATGATAACGAAGAACCAGAGCCTCTATATACACACTAAAAAAAGAACCAAAAGATGGGCACAACTCTCCAGTCACACAAGGACCTGGAGGGACCCCACAAATAAACAAAGACCTAAATAGTTCACAAACACCCACAATAAAAAAATAAAAACGAAAAAGATTGGGATCATCCCTCCAGTGCCACAAGGACCTGGAGGGACCCCCCCCCCCCACCTATCATAATATGCACCAAGGAAACATCAAATAGAACAACTTAGCTTAGCTTGGCTGAGACCGGCCTTCCCTAACCGCATGAGTCCTCTAATGCAGCACTGTTGACGGAAGACAAAAAACCCCGTCTCCGCAAGGTGGATAGCCCACCTGCTGTTAACCTCCTCCACTATTTCCCACTTCTGAACTTTACCTTGTACTGCACTGCACCCTCAGAGCAAATGCTCTCTTCTCTCCGTATCACCGACCGACCGAAGGCATTCTACTCAGCGCACTCACACAGAAGAGACCTCCTCTCAACAAGCTCCTCACCACACAGCAATTCCCTAGCACTGCATTGTATATAATATATACATATATATATATATATATATATATATATATATATATATATATATATATATATATCTTGATAAAATCACACGGGAAAATGGAAACAACGGAGTACCTTAGCTCTGAAGATGTCTTGAATAAAGACGAAAGCGAAGGTACTCCGTTGTTTCCATTTTCCCGTGTGATTTTATCAAGATTTATCTTATCCACGTTTTCATTGTGGATTTACATGAAATATATATATATATATATATATATATATATATATATATATATATATATATATATATATATATATATATAAATATATAGAAAACGCCATAATGAGTTTCCCATCTCACCTCCATCCTAGTGCGACCCAACATCACATTTAACCCCGGTCTACAACCCTGGAGTAACGCACTCACACAGGACGGATGAGAAGCGCATCACTCTTCCAGTCGTCAATCACAACATTGAAGACTGGCTAATCCACACGGAGGCAGCTCTCATTGGCTGTTCCCTGCCCACACAAGTCGCCACACAAATTGCAGAAGTCATCACTAAGCCCCCGATGACAACAAGTTCGCAACTCTACGAGATGCTCTCAAGAGACGATACCAACGGCCTGACACCAGTTTCCTGCAAGACCTATCCTGTCTCTCCCTCGACAACTCAACTCCTGCACGCCTCTGGGACGAGATGCGGAGACTGAACTCCCGCCACACAGACAGGCTTCCTGTCACTATCCTGTGCCAGCTTCTCACTCAGAAGCTCCCTGCAGAAGTTCCTCTCGCCCTGTCCGCACTGGACTACTCTACAACCCCGGCGACCTGTGCAGCCACGGCAGACAGAGTATTCCATGAATACACTGCTGTGCGCCATGCTGCCGCGAACAACTCAGCGGCCACACCGTCACTTTCCTCCTATTATATCAACCGGGTCAACGCTCCTCAGATGAGCAACACCTCACAAGACATGAGGGTCCTGCTACAGTCTCTATATCGCAGAATGGACACCCTCAAACAGCTTTGCTCCTCCATGCCTGCCGCTGCGTCTGTTCCTGCCCCATGCACTGTGTCCTACCAGCCCCGACAGCCCCGTCATGCGTTGGAGGCCACCGCCAGCCCTTCTGTTGGTACCATCAACATTTTGGTGCTAACGCTAGATGCTGTGAGGCTCCCTGCAACTACACGAGGAAGCGACCTCAACAGGGGATGGTAAACGCCACTACCCCCGTCACTTCAGGCGTCTCATCTCTGCATGTCACCTACCACATCCATGGACTCAGTCACCCAGGTGTACGGGCTACCCAGTGCCTGGCCTACCAGTCCTCTAAGAAACATCGACCCTCACGGGCTCCCTTAGAAACCTTCCCTGTACCAAAATGACGCTTCCACGTAGTGCACCCCGACATCGTGGGACCTCTTCCATCATCCTGCGGTAACACCTACATTCGCTGATCGGCCGATCCCGAGGCGAGTTTCTCTGCCAAGCTTAGCTGTCTGGATTGCACGGTGGTCGGCCAGCATCGATGTTCACTTCCGGCGGACTTGTGTATATAAGCCCACAGCCTGGCCGTGAAGGCATTCAAGGTGTATAGCCCACCTGCTGTTAACCTTCTCTATTTCCCACTTCTGAACTTTACCTTGTGTATGATATATATGGACACAAAGTAGTACCTTCAGCTGTATATTATTATATTACTCTTATATTACTCTTATTAATTATGTATAGTAAAGTATTGCAGAACATGTATTAATTCTATGTATTATTCCATTTATTGTGCACCATGTTATGTATATAAATTATCATATTTATACTTTATGTATTTAGCTTGTGAATGCTGGCATCTGTACAGGCCAGCGCGTAGTAATACATAGATAGATGTAGAGAGAGAAGACAGAGTCCTCGTGGCGTGACCACGGGCTTCTGCGTCCTACTGTTTGTATATATCTCCCGTACGAGAATAGAACCTACTTTTAAGACAACAAGTGTTTGTGTATACCCTCAGTAGTATAGAACATTCTTTGGGTATCTTCCGGCAATACGCTAGATGGCGCAGTGATTATTTCTCAGTGAGATACAGTGGACCAAGCCTTCCCCCGGACTCAGCTAATGGCGTCTTCAGTCTACTTCAGCTTCAGACAGCAAGACTACTACAAGCCTCCAGACTTACAGTTATATGGTGCTATGCTGTGTACAGTGCTGTGCTGTGAAGTGAAGTGTTTTGTGAAGTGCTGTGCTGTGTATTTTAATCATTGTTTGTGCAAGTTGCGGTCAGATGACTAAGGGAGCGGCCCGACAGTAGGTGCTCTCCCGTCTCTGGTCTGAGGGTGACTGAGAGCCAGCGCTCGACGCTGCCCATCGCTCCTACGTCTGGCAGCGCGCCAAGTCTCTCCCCTCCCGCCAGACACACACACACGCATTCACCTTATACAGTATTTTCTTGTGACTTACTGTAGAATTCTGTAATTCTGTGCATAGATTACGAGGGGCTGACCCTGTCTTTTGCACAGATAGAGTACAGAAGCAGTCGGCATGTCTCACAGGGATCAAAATGATACCCTGGACGATGGGATTATGAGTTTTAGTGTGGGAGACCTCTCCCCGCCCACGCTTACGCCCCACGCTCCCCACAGTGACCATGCCGAGTCACCCACAGAATCTCCTCGCTCGTCGCGAGCCAGCTCTCCTGCGATTCATGCGTCCAAAGATCTCCTTCAACTGATAAAGTGGATGGAAACTTCTCGACGCCAGGACGATATTGCAAGGAGAGAAGAGGAAGAAATTCTGTACAAAGAGTCTGAAAGACGTCGCCACAAAGAGGAACAAACACGCAGAGAACTCGAAGACATACGTAGACGTGAGGATGACCTTAGAAGAAAGGAGGATCAAGCCAGATTTGAAGTCTTGATTTCTCTGTTAGCCTCCCCACAACGATCTACCGTACAAGATTCGTCTGCTACTAATGTTGATGCGACTAGAGGTATTGGTACCTCATTTCCCAGAGTCGGAACAACACCTCAAAAGGCTGCTGTACAGACGCCTCCCTCTCTGATGTCTGACGCTTCTTATCAGATGTTTCGGGAATGGCGTCGACGTTGGCAAGACTACGCAACAATGGTTGACTTGTCAAGTTTATCACAGCCGAAACAAATGATACAGCTTCGTATGTGCTTGTCCTTAGAGACACAACGTACTCTCGAGCACACACTTCAAGTGCCTCCTACGACAACTCTGACGGTAGAGGCCGTGCTCGACAAATTGCAGGAACACGTCAAGGGACAGCGCAACGAAGCACTCAGGAGAAGACAACTCCTCCAATGTAAACAGCTTGAGGGAGAATCTTTTGACGCATTTTTTGTAAGGCTCAAAAGGTGTTCAGAGGAAGTTGATGTTTGTCCCGGAGATTCTCAAGTCTGTGAAGAGACACAACTTAAGACAATCATTTTAACGGGTGTCCGAGATGAAGAGCTAGTTCAGCGTCTCATTTCCCTCGACCCCACTTCCTCCCTTCAAGATGTTGTTACGAAATGTCGAGCGTACGAGGCCGCCAGGTGTGTGACTTCAGTTTTACGCTCACAGCCTGACCAGGTGAGGGCGGTGTCTTCCTACAGAAAGGGTAAGAAGCAGCAAAGTAACCCCACCCCTCACCCTCCAGCTACACCTTCAGCAGCAGCTTTGTGTAACAGCTGTGCGAGACAGCATAATGCCTCCCAGTGCCCAGCTGCTCAAAGCGTGTGCAGAAGTTGCGACCGCCAGGGTCACTGGGCTTATACACTCAAGTGCCCTGCTAGCAAAGTTCAGTGTAGACTTTGTGGTCGTGTGGGCCATTATGACAAATGTTGTCGTAAGAAGACACATAAAGGACGCCACCTAGGAACCAAGAAGTCATCCTCAGGTAGTGCTGGTGCGCCCCCTCCTTCTGGCAAGCATCAAGACGCTGTGTCCAGTCGTTCCTGCCGTCGTGTACGTAGTTCCACAGACACGACGCCCCAGCACATCAATGTCGTCATTTCTTACGGTAACTCGTCATCCAGTCTTCAGATGTTACCTGACACCGGTGCTGACGTCTCAGTAATTGGTCCACAACACTTAGCAAGTTTGGGAATACCCCGGAGCAACCTACAGCCCCCTCCTCAGACAACGAAACTGACAGCTGATGGTTCCAAGATGGCTCCAGCTTTGGGATCTTTCTGGGCTACCCTTACCTTTGGTAAGCAGTCTTGCTCAGCCCGGATTGATGTTCATAATGGTATCCCGACTCGGCTTTTATCATATGGCCATTGTCAAGAGTTGGCCATTATTTCCAAGGAATTCCCTAAACCTATTTTAAAGGCCACCCCAGAGGACGAGATGTTGTGTTCTACAGCTGCTGCATCCCTCAAGTCAGTGGTTTCAATGAAGGCCGTCTTCACATCAGAAGAGTCTACAGCACTGGATGCAGACAAGACCCTTGAAGATCTCCGCACCACAGCCCGGGCCGACCCTTCCTACATCCGGCTCGTCGACTGTGTGTCTCAGGGATTTCCATCTAACCGATACGACCTTCATGAATCGCTACTCCCGTACTGGAAAATACGCGAGGACCTCTATTGTGATGGAGACCTCGTCTTGTATGGTCCACGAGTAGTTATTCCTGCTGCCCTACGCCGCCGTACCTTGGCCCGCCTTCACGACAGCCATCGAGGAGTGGAGGCCACCAAGCGACGGGCGAAGCAGACTGTATTTTGGCCCGGAATCGACGCGGACATTGCAAGTACCGTCCGTGCCTGTGAACCATGCCAGATTCTGCAACCCAGCCAGCAACAGGAACCTTTAATGTGCGACGACAACCCTTCAAGACCCTTCGAGTCTGTGTCGGCCGATTTCTTTGCAGTTGCAGGGAAGTCCTTCCTCGTCATTGCCGACCGACTGTCTGGATGGCCTGTTGTCGTCCCCTGTGGTAGTGATACAACGGCTACTGCTACCATCCGGAGCTTCAGGCATTACTTCAGAGAAGTTGGTGTTCCCCTCCGCCTCAGGACTGATGGAGGACCCCAGTTCACCAGCCACGAGTTCCGGGACTTCATGGACCGTTGGGGAGTCCGTCATGTCGTGACCTCGCCCCACTACCCCCAGGCGAATGGACACGCTGAAGCCGCAGTCAAGACTGTGAAACACCTGATCCTTAAGGTGTCACCCTCAGGAAATATCGACTGCGAGGACTTCGATCGAGGTTTGTTGGAGTTACGCAACACCCCGAACTTCACCGGACGCTCCCCAGCCCAGGTTCTATACGGACATCATCTCAGGTCTTGTGTTCCTGCCCACCCAAAGTCTTTTTCTCAAGAGTGGCAGGCCAAGACTGAGGAATGTGACCGCCGTGCAGCAGAACGAGCCGCAGATGTCGCTGCTCGGTATGACTGTCATGCCCGCCCCCTTCCCAGGTTGAGTATCGGCCAGCAGATCAGGATTCAAGATCCGGTATCTCACCGCTGGGACAAGGTTGGGGTTGTCATGGGTATTGGCCGGTCCAGGGACTACCAAGTGCGTCTTCCTAGTGGTAGAGTATGGTGGAGAAACCGTCGTTTCCTCCGACCTGTGGAGCTGCCTAGTGTTGACCCCTCCCCAGTTGAGTCCCCTAATGTTGATGTCTCTAAAGTAAATCCATCCCCACCTTGTGTTTCTGCCCCAGTACTCCGCAGGTCCGAGCGACTCAGAAACAAAGGGTCCGCTCAAGATGAAACTATGAGCGTATAGGGGGGAGGGAGGTGTATGATATATATGGACACAAAGTAGTACCTTCAGCTGTATATTATTATATTACTCTTATATTACTCTTATTAATTATGTATAGTAAAGTATTGCAGAACATGTATTAATTCTATGTAATATTCCATTTATTGTGCACCATGTTATGTATATAAATTATCACATTTATACTTTATGTATTCAGCTTGTGAATGCTGGCATCTGTACAGGCCAGCGCGTAGTAATACATAGATAGATGTAGAGAGAGAAGACAGAGTCCTCGTGGCGTGACCACGGGCTTCTGCGTCCTACTGTTTGTATATATATCTCCCGTACGAGAATAGAACCTACTTTTAAGACAACAAGTGTTTGTGTATACCCTCAGTAGTATAGAACATTCTTTGGGTATCTTCCGGCAATACGCTAGACCTTGTACTGTACCCTTCTTGCACCCTCAGAGCTAATGCTCTCTTCTCTCCGTATCACCAACCGACCGAAGGCATTCTACTCAGAGCACTCAAACAGACAAGACCTTCTCTCAACAAGCTCCTCACCACACAGCAACTCCCTCGCACTGCTTTGTATACAATATATACTGTGTGTTACCGCAAGTGGTACTGAATTATGATGACACATAAACAAACGTTATGTTAGGCTGTAACTCATGTCATGTTTATTGGGCGAGCCTGCCCGTATACAGTATATAGTAGGGTGTGTCATACGGAGACGAATTTTTTTTTTTTGAGTTTGAAAAATCGGCCCATGGTATTAATGATGTAGTTCTATGTGCAGAATCATGTGATATCTTCAGATTTGAAAAGTTTTCATTTTTTGCTAGGTAAATTTTAACTTGAAATCTTATGAAAATTCAGTATTCCCACCCTTTTACCAACACCACTAAATAGCTTATTTAAAGTAAAGTAAATGTATCAGGTTAATTTATTAGGATGAAAATGATCCAGAATAGTGAAACGAATGATCTTGACACATTTATTAAATTTAATATTCCTTTAGAAAACAAAATCATCAAATACAAAAACCGGTTTTACTACTACGACCCGGTGTTGCTGCACACCATAGAGAACATGTCTTTCTTGCTTCTGTTTCTACTCATCACCTCCCTGCTGACCACCTGAGCTCGGATGTAGCCTTCCCTCCTCTCCTGGCTGTACACGTGACTGCTGGCCTCGCTCACTTGCTGTACACAACGCTCTATACTCTGGGTGTGCGAGGGCCAGGCAGGAACATGCATGGGGTTGTCCAGGAAAGCTCTGACTTGAACATTTGTGAGGCTACAGGTAAGAGGGGGCTCACTGCCAGCCTGGATGTTATCCAGATCTATGAGATCAGTGAGGGTCTTGGCACCTAGATTGACTTCAGGAGTCTCCCTGACCCTGAAGGAATCGTCACTAACTGATTCGTCATGCCCAGATCCTCTCATAAGTCTCATATCCAAGATCTTTTTGACTGCCACTCTTCTCTCCTCCTCATCCTTACTGCAGAGCATCGTCTGCAGAACTGCCTCGGGATGAGCATACCAGGAAGATCTCCTCACAGTCTGCTCCACAATCTGAACAACCTTCCTTGGCTGACTCCTCAGGAGCTCAAGCTGGAAGAGAACATGCCTCGGACCTTCGGAGAACGATGACTTGACCTTGGTGTTGAACCAATTTGGCAAGTAGACACTCACGATGAATTGGACAATAAGTCTCAGGTTGTGAAGCTGGTTCCCTTTCAGTTTATGATGAGCGACCCAAATTCTGCAGAACCTGAGAGCCGTTGTGAGCCACCTAGAATGTGAGACTGGACCTATCTGCAGGTAAGCAAGTCTATCAGGCATGACCCCAGTTTTGATGGCACTGCAAATCATGTAACCATAGTACTGGTCAGTACTCAGGTCGTCAATGACAGTATGTGCAAGCTCAACGAGTGGAGGGCCAACTGTGATTTTTTCAAAGCTCGGATTTATTTCTAACTCAGTGGCAGAGTCCAGCATCTTGCCAAGAGGACCAGACCATCTGTTGTTTGAAAGAGTCTTGCCATCCAGCTCCTGGATCAGATGTCTGAGTGGCAACTCGTTGGTGTGGAGGTCACAAACAATCCAGACCAGCTTCCTCCCAATCTTCCGCTCTATCCACTGTATGACCCCCCGTTGCCACCCTGTGTTCGTGTTGGTGCTGTCCCCTCCAATGGCCTGCAGGGTCTGGTCTACGTTCCTCTCTCTGAGCCAGTTCACAATGTTATCTGCCACTATCTCAGCTGGTTTCCTGATGTCATCTTTCTCTGGAGTGAAATGCCACAAATACTTCCCTCCTGGTTCACTGCAGCAGGAGTAGTGTTCCTCCTTCACCATGGCAGGGAACAACTTGTCAGAATCTCCAACTTTCATGAACACTTTAGTGTCATCCCTTCTCCCATCAAAGAACAAACAATTGATTCCATTTTCTCTTATCCCCTTATCAAACTCCTCTTCTAGGTTACTGACAAGTTTCTCCTGAGCTCTCCTTACTTTGTTATGATCTATCACCAGGTGAACATCATCAGGTGTTATCAAACCACCGTCAATCCAGGCAGCTGTTGCTATCTCTGCAGTTTCTCTGAGACCAGTGTGGTGTCGCATGCTGGCCAGAGCTATGCTCGGGATATCTTTCCTATTTCGAATCTTATGCCTGGAAGGTTTGGGATCATTATTTTCTGGGTTAGGGACAAAGTCACCATTCTCCTGGTCAGCACTCGAATCAGCCATGGGGAAGTCATTAAACTCTGAATCAGCTTGACTCCAATCATCGGCCTTTTTTACCTCACCCTGGGCCTTCTCAAGTCTCTTTTCCTCGGCAACTCTTCTCCTCTTCTGTCTCTCTGTGGCAGCCTCCTGTCTCTTGGACTCCGGAATATCTTGGCTAGAAATCATGAGAGCCCCTATACTGCCAGCCTTCTCTCTCTGTGCTTTGACAAATGCCAGTTCGATCACAGGAATCTTCAGTTCACGCTTGCAAATACAGGGGATGTGGGCCTCGGATTTACAGTCACGATCTCATCCAAACTCAGGACAGAGAACAATTGGGCACTTGCAAGTAATTATGTCAAATAACTGGTCCAGTTGCTTGGCAAAGCTGTCCTTAACTGCAAGTTTTCCTCTCCCAAGAGAGATATCTCTTGCCTTTTCCCAACTGGCTAGCAGTCTCTCACTAATCTTCTGACTTGTTATGACTGGAGGCTTGAACTGAGCGTTAGCCAGAGTGTACTGTGCCAAGACGGCTTTGGTCATATCACTGGCAATGTCTTTGTTTGTGTAAGTTCTTTGGTTCTTTTCACTGATTTGCCTGATTAAGACACCGTATCTCAAAGCATTTCTCAATGTAGCCAACTCCGACTTCAGGAGCTCTCTCCCAGACCCAAGATAGTGACTGAGATGGCTGGATTTTTGGTTTCTCGTCCTGACACAAGCAGCCATCGCAAATATTATCAACTTATAAATGCATCAGAATCTGAAACAGAAAAAAATATTGTTAGTTGGGTTGTTAAAGAATGAAGTCAGAAAGCAATGCTCACTATTTAATTGTAATGCACTAATGCAGCTGTACGTTAGATTTTCGATAAATTTCATGCTAAAATTTACCTAGCAAAAGGTTGCAAAATATTGAAAATGAAATTATTTTCTGTTTATATACACTAAAATCTACCAAAAAAGTGATGGGCCATTAGTTTTAGCTGATCTTCCCTCCTATGACACACCCTAGTATATAGTGTTGAGATGGAGGCAGATGAGAGACCCAGAGTAGGTTGAGGTGTTGGGTGGTAGAGGTGAGCTTGTTTGCGTATAATACGCCTGACACAGCGAGTTTGAAGTGGCCAACTTGATCATATGGTGCCCAGCAGGGCACTGCCAGCCTCACTGTAGATATCTCCATCACACCACCAACACCTAACTTGTTTCTCCTGAAGAGTTTCAACACGGAAGTTTAACTTGTATTTATTGTGTACACAGGTAGACCATGTCCATTGCATCGTTTATTATTGTGACGACATAAAAATATGGCAAATTAAGTACTCTTTGTAAGTGTTAAGATTAGACTAATTACATAGCTATGGTTGTTATGTAAATATATATTGGATTAGACATTTATGTGATTTCCTATGTATGATTTATGTGAACTACTAAAATGAATTGTATTCAACAGGTTTGACAGAATTATAATGTTCGAGTCCAACGTCACGAGTCTGAATATTCCGTCTGACTGGCGGTTACACTGTACATATATACATATATATATATATATATATATATATAATCAACGACCTCGCCAGCAAGGAATCGAACCCTCGACCTACTGGGTGTGACTAGGGAACGCTTACCGGCTAGGCCACAAGGACACTAAAAGCAGTTCTAGACTCTGTTATATTTCACACAAAGCCTGTTCATCGAGCTGATGGCGCCGTGAACCTCAATGGGAAACTGCCCGTGCCTCTTATGTGGTGTCAGTAGCATTTTACCGAATCCAGCTGGTATGAAACGCGAGGTACATATATATACTTCATTTTTAGTCCATTTAACACGCGGACTTTGAACATATAATCAACGACCTCACCAGCAAGGAATCGAACCCTCGACCTACTGGGTGTGACTAGGGTATGCTTACCGGCTAGGCCACAAGGACACTAAAAGCAGTTCTAGACTCTGTTATATTTCACACAAAACCTGTTCATCGAGCTGATGGCGCCGTGAACCTCAATGGGAAACTGCCCGTGCCTCTTATGTGGTGTCGGTAGCATTTTACCGAATCCAGCTGGTATGAAACGCGAGGTACATATATATACTTCATTTTTAGTCCATTTAACACGCGGACTTTGAACATATAATCAACGACCTCACCAGCAAGGAATCGAACCCTCGACCTACTGGGTGTGACTAGGGAATGCTTACCGGCTAGGCCACAAGGACACTAAAAGCAGTTCTAGACTCTGTTATATTTCACACAAAGCCTGTTCATCAAGCTGATGGCGCCGTGAACCTCAATGGGAAACTGCCCGTGCCTCTTATGTGGTGTCGGTAGCATTTTACCGAATCCAGCTGGTATGAAACGCGAGGTACATATATATACTTCATTTTTAGTCCATTTAACACGCGGACTTTGAACATATAATCAACGACCTCACCAGCAAGGAATCGAACCCTCGACCTACTGGGTGTGACTAGGGAACGCTTACCGGCTAGGCCACAAGGACACTAAAAGCAGTTCTAGACTCTGTTATATTTCACACAAAGCCTGTTCATCGAGCTGATGGCTCCGTGAACCTCAATGGGAAACTGCCCGTGCCTCTTATGTGGTGTCAGTAGCATTTTACCGAATCCAGCTGGTATGAAACGTGAGGTACATATATATACTTCATTTTTAGTCCATTTAACACGCGGACTTTGAACATATAATCAACGACCTCACCAGCAAGGAATCGAACCCTCGACCTACTGGGTGTGACTAGGGAACGCTTACCAGCTAGGCCACAAGGACACTAAAAGCAGTTCTAGACTCTGTTATATTTCACACAAAGCCTGTTCATCGAGCTGATGGCGCCGTGAACCTCAATGGGAAACTGCCCGTTCGATTCCTTGCTGGTGAGGTCGTTGATTATATGTTCAAAGTCCGCGTGTTAAATGGACTAAAAATGAAGTATATATATATGTACCTCGCGTTTCATACCAGCTGGATTCGGTAAAATGCTACTGACACCACATAAGAGGCACGGGCAGTTTCCCATTGAGGTTCACGGCGCCATCAGCTCGATGAACAGGCTTTGTGTGAAATATAACAGAGTCTAGAACTGCTTTTAGTGTCCTTGTGGCCTAGCCCGTAAGCGTTCCCTAGTCACACCCAGTAGGTCGAGGGTTCGATTCCTTGCTGGTGAGGTCGTTGATTATATGTTCAAAGTCCGCGTGTTAAATGGACTAAAAATGAAGTATATATATATATATATATATACATATTTTTTTTTTTTTTTTTTTTTTTATTGGGCACTCCCCGACATCCTTGTGTAAGGTAAAGCGCAGAAGCGTTTACAGTGCCTAACAGGGAAGCGTGCTAGGTTCATGGTTGCCTTTATGTCTCATGAGTTAAGAGCATAGAAGCCTGAAGAGTCAAGGGCAATAGAAGCCTGAAGAGTCAAGGGCAATAGAAGCCTGAAGAGTCAATGGTTTATGTTGTAGTGGACTCCATCCCCTACAAGGGACGACTGAGCCCCGGCGCACCTACCAATCAATCAGTGTACAGCGGAATCGAAAAATGCTAGTGACAGGGGGGAAGGAGGTTCAGGGGAAGGATAAAGGGAGGATAGAAGTGAATTTTAGAAGGAGAGAACAGGTGCAGTGACTAAACACCGCTTGCATGAGGGGGTAGGCAATGTGCCCGGTGGGTGCAATAATCACAATCAGGACGAGGCAGAGTGAGGGCGGGAGCAGGACCGGGCAAGCAAAGGGCCAACGCGGGTGCTCTGGTTATGGTCTGAGCCTAGGCAGTGTTGGCAAAGCGAAGGAAGAACCGCCCCGCCACGGCGGCAGCGCAGGCCAAGAAGCGCAGGTGGACGGACGCACAGGCAACACACGATCAAAGTAAGAGAGAAGGTGAAAAAATGGAAATGTAGCTAGTCGTAGGGTTGTTTGGAGAAAGATGAAGGTAAAGTCTTTGAGCTATGTCAAAGAGGAACAGAGCGAGTTGGAGGAAGGGTTTTTGAATCTTTGAGCTTGAAATGTCAAAGTATTCATAGTAAGGAAGGATGAGCGTATCGTAGGAGAGTTTTTAGTAATAGCAGGAGACAGATTTCAGCTTTTTTGTCAAATTATGAACGGAGACGAGAATGAGATATAAGTTGATAGGTTTCAGTCTTGAGTTAGGTCGATTTTATTGAGATTGGATGTCACAGACGTTGGGTATGTTTGATTTGGTTCTGAGAGTTGTGGGTCTTTGAGCTATGTCAGAGAGAAATGGAGAGAGTTGGATGAAGAGTTTTGAATCTTTGAGCTTGAAGTGTCAAAGTATTCGTAGTAAGGAAGGATGAGTGTATTGTAGGAGAGTTTTTAGTAATAGCAGGAGACAGATTTGAGCTTTGTCAAATTGTGAACGGAGATGAGAGTGAGATAAAGGTTGTTTGGTTTCAGTCTTGAGTTAGGTCGATTTTGTTGACAGTGGCTGTTATAGAAGTTGGGTATGTTTGATTTGGTTCTGGAGAGTTGTAGTATTATGAGATGCTTTGTCTGGCGGGGGGGGGGGGGTGTGTTTGGAGATTGGCTGTGGGAGGGGGGGAGTTTGTGTTTTGGGATTGGCGAGGGTGGCGGTTGTATGGTGATTTGAGCTGAATTAGAATTGCTTAATGGGGGTTGTTGTGTGAGTGTGTATGTGTTTGTGTGAAAATATTGTAAGGGGAGAGGGGGAGGGTTAGGATAATTGTTATAAGGTCAGGTATGGTTCGATTGTTGGGAGGAGGGGGGAGGAGAGGAGAGGAGAGGGGGGCTTTGGAGGTTATTGGGTTAATTTATAGTATGGTAGGATTTCTTAGGGGTGATATGATTTGTGTGGCTAATGAATAGTTGTATTGGGTCATGTTTTTTTTTTGTTTTTTTTTAGGGGGGTCGAAGGGGATTGTTAGAAAGGTCGGGTATATTAAGTTTTTGTTTTAGGAGGATTGTAGGTGTTGATTAGTGATTGGAAAAGTTGAGTTAATATTTTTTTTTTTTTTTTTTTTTTAGGAGGGATTGTGAGTAAGATTGGGTGGGTTAAGTTTTTCTTTTAGGAGGATTGTAGATTTTATTAGTGGTTGGCAGAGTTGGGTTATTATTGCTTTCTTTCTTTCCTTTGGCTTGTAAAGGACTTCTGCAATTTGCGTGGTGGGCTTTTGCAGGTATTGTGAGTTCCTGGTCCCATTCTTGCGGGAGAGGATTTGTGTACAGGTACAATGCACCCCTCCCCGACCTTATTGGCTAAGGGAGGCGTTCGTGTCATCTGTATGTTGGTACCATGCGTACAACCAGCGGTGCCGGTAGACCTACTCTCCAGCGCGGACGCACACGTAGCAACTTTAGGACCAGAGTGCCGGTGGCCTCCTCCTCTCTGATTGGCCCTCTCGCTACGCTCACCCCAGATCCTGATCCTCGTAAATTGTATAAATACGGCCATGCCTGGAAGCAATAATAACCCAACTCTGCCAACCACTAATAAAACCAACAATCCTCCCAAAAGAAAAACTTAACCCACCCAATCTTACTCACAATACCTCCCCCCCCCCCCCAAAAAAAAAGAAAAAAAATATTAACTCAACTTATCCAACCACTAATCAACTTCTACAATCCTCCCAAAACAAAAACTTAATATACCCGACCTTTCTTACAACCCCCTTCGACCCCCCCCTAAAAAAAAAAAAAAAAAAAAAAAAAATTACATATGACTCAATACAAATATTCATTAGCCACACAAATCATATCACCCCTAAGAAATCCTACCATACTATAAATTAACCTAACAACCTCCAAAGCCCCCCTCTCCTCCCCCCCCTCCTCCCAACAACTCACCATACCTGACCTCACTACAATTATCCTCCCCTTCCCCCTCTCCCCTTACTATATTGACAAACACACACACACACACACACACACACACACACACACACACTCACACAACAATCCCCCCTTAAGCAATTCTAATTCAGCTCAAATCAACATACCACCTCCACCCCCAACCAATCCCCAAATACAAACTCCCCCCCCCCCCCCCCACAGCCAATCTCCAAACACAACCCCCCAGCCAGACAAAGCCTCTCATAATACGTCAACTCTCCAGAACCAAATAAAACATACCCAACCTCTATGACAGCCACGGTCAATGAAAACGACCTAACTGAAGACAGAAACCAATCAACCTATATCTCACTCTCATCTCCGTTCACAATTTGACAAAAGCTCAAATCTGTCTCCTGCTATTACTAAAAACTCTCCTACGATACGCTCATCCTTCCTTACTACGAATACTTTGACATTTCAAGCTCAAAGATTCAAAACTCTTCCTCCAACTCGCTCCATTTCTCTTTGACACAGCTCAAATGACCTACAACTCTCAGAACCAAATCAAACATACCCAACCTCTGTGACATCCAATCTCAATAAAATCGACCTAACTCAAGACTGAAACCAATCAACCTGTATCTCACTCTCATCTCCGTTCACAATTTGACAAAAGCTCAAATCTGTCTCCTGCTATTACTAAAAACTCTCCTACGATACGCTCATCCTTCCTTACTATGAATAATTTGACATTTCAAGCTCAAAGATTCAAAACCCCTCCTCCAACTCGCTCCGTTCCTCTTTGACATAGCTCAAAGACTTTACCTTCATCTTTCTCCAAACAACCCTACGACTAGCTACATTTCCATATTTTCACCTTCTCTATTACTTTGATCGTATGTTGCCTGTGCGTCCGTCCACCTGCGCTTCTCGGCTTGCGCCGCCGCCGTGGCGGGGCGGTTCTTCCTCCGCTTTGCCAACACTGCCTAAGCTAAGACGACAACCAGAGCACCCGCGTTGGCTCTTTGCTTGCCCGGTCCTGCTCCCGCCCTCCCTCTGCCTCGTCCTGATTGTGATTGTTACACCTACCGGGCACATTGCCTACCCCCTCACGCAAGCGGTGTTTAGCCACTGCACCTATTCTCTCTTTCTAAAATTCACTTCTATACTCCCTTTATCCTTCCCCTGAACCTCTTTCCCCTTGTCACTAGCTTTTATGTCTATGTATATCAGGGAGCCTTCGTCGTGATTGGACCTCTCTTCTGATCCTTCACCGCCAAAGCAGCCAGCCTTCTTTCTACTGTTGACGACCTGACTACAACTCGACCTCTCTGTCTACCACTGGCCTTCCCAGAAATCTTTTTTGGGGCAACGCCCCTTGGGGGCCTCCGCCTTTGGAAACGACCACGACTGCCACCGGACTACCTCACGAGCGTTCAGGACTGTCAACCCTAGTTAGCCCTCCCACGGGTAGAGTGAGTGACCCACACTCCTGCTGGAGGGCAGCTATTGATTGGCGGTACTGACGTGGTTTGAGGTCTTTCTCTCTTGCTGAAATCCTTCCTTACTTACCTGTATAGATATGTGGGTACCAAGATATGTGAACACGCCTGACGGCAGGACTCTGTTACCATTCATTATACCATTTATTCACATGTCTGTATTACCATATTATCATAGCATGTCTGATATCTATGCTTATGTCTAATGCCTATGTTCACTCACTATGTCCCGATATACTATGTCTGTACCGCGCTAGTCGAGTAATTAGAAGACCTCATTTATTGTCCTAGTGATGTCTAGCAACTCTCCTTGCCCAGCTAGACAACTTGCCTCAGATCAGCCTCGGCCTACACACGGCCCGGGGTCCCTAGTTCCCGCTTCTGTATCGGTCGGCTATCACGCCAAGTCTTGTACCACTTATTGAATATATCTACTGCTCGTGCTCTGGAGTTTGAAGAACCTTGTCTAGGATTTCATCCCACCACATGGCGCAGTTGAGTAGCTCCAACACGACAGTTCACAAGTTGCAAAAGCCGGCCTAGTCTGTACCCCGGCCTCCTCTGTTTCCCGCCCAGAAGATATACTCCACGGTGCCCCTGGATTTAAAGTGCTTTGTGACCTTGTGAAGTGCCCTAAGTGAAGTGCAGTGCCTTTTATGTCTGTTTGCTATGTCTCTGCGGCCCTACAGGTAGCAGAGACGCCTTCAGCCCAGTCTCCAAGACAGCACCTCCGGCATACACCCCCCGTCCACGTAGGCCTAGAAGCCACTGACTGACTCCCCCTGACTGAGTCACCACCAGCCCCGCCCGGGCGCGCGGAGTACACCGCTGCCAGCCCTCCTCTCACTTCACAAATATTAGTCAATACTCTTTTACTTGCCCGCCAGTTCCTGCACTTAAGCAAGTACATTGACGAAAACATAGCACTCCACCTTATTCTCCTTGTCTTTCCCATCGCAACCATACCAAACACGAGATGTCTGACCACGACGATTTGCTGGGAAATTTAGATGAGGATTATGAGGAAGACGAAGCCTCACAGACCCTCCCACCCCCCCTCACGCCTCACACGCCGAGCGCGCCAAATTCAAAGGATGGGAGCCAGGATATACGTCAGTTAATTCACTTCCTACAAGTTTCCCAAGAGAAGGAAGCCCAAAGACGTCAATTAGAGGAGGAAAAACGACGTCAAGAGGAATTGTCAAGACGTCAAGAGGAATTGTCAAGACGTCAAGAGGAATTGTCAAGACAGTCAGAGGAATCAGCTTACCGTCTTCAACTTCAACAACAACACCAAGCTGATACCCACAAATTCCTGGGACTATTGGAATTGCTGACAACGAGGACGACTTCACCAGCTGCCACAACCAATTCGCCAGCTTCAGCCTCTTCATCTATCCTTCAGACAACGCCTCCTCACACGTCACCTAGCCCCCTTGGGTATACCTCAGTGCCTTCTCAACCACCTGCTCCAGTCTCAACTCTCGTCGACCTCTCCGTGCCTCCTCCACCGCTTGCCGTCCCGAGCACACCCCTGCACAGCAAGTCTTCAGTTACCAGCCCCCCACCCCTTCAATCTGATGCAACATATCAAGTATACCGTCAATGGCGACGTCGTTTCGAAGACTTTGCTGTCATGTCTGACCTCAACCGAATGCCCCCTCATAAACAACTCATCCAATTAAGATCGTGCATTTCCCTCGAAGTCCAACGCCTCCTAGAGCACACGCTAGCCATTCCCCCTGATTCCTCCATGTCAGTGAAAGAGGTCTTAGACGCCTTGCAGAGTCATTTCCGTGGCCTCCGCAATGAAGCTTTGCGTCGCAGGGAACTGCTATCCTGCAAACAAGCTTCTGGGGAATCATTCTCAGACTTCTATGCACGACTTAAGGACCTAGCAGCCGAGGTGGACCTATGTACAGGCGATCCTGTAACCTGTGCTGAGATCCAGCTCAAGATGATCTTGCTGATGGGTGTACGTGACGAGGACCTGCTTCAGAAACTCCTCACCCTTGACGCCGCCTCTCCCCTCACCGACTTCGTCACCTGTTGCAGGTCGTATGAGGCCACAAGAGAGGCTGCCTCAGCTATACACTCATCGCCATCTCAAGTTCACGCCGTCTCCACCTACAAGAGGAATCAACGCCAGATGCAGACGGCGTCCTCTCCACAGCCCCCGTCACAGTCACCAGTTTTTTCTCCCGAATCCTGCAGAAGCTGTCAGCGCCAGCACGGTCCAGGAAAGTGCCCTGCGGCTGATAGTACATGTCGAAACTGCGGGTTTCAAGGCCATTGGCCCCGCACACCTCGATGTCCCGCCAACAAGGTCTCATGCAACGCTTGCAACAAGCAAGGACACTTCGCCAAGTGTTGCGGGTCCACCAAGAAGCCTCCATCTCCAGGTCAAACCGTCTCTTCACCGTCTCCCAAGAACAACAAAGGATGCCGACGCGTGGATGATGCCTCGAGTGACAGGTCCTCCAAGCCCGTCAATGTCCGCCTGTCCTACGGTACCAACTCTTCCAACCTCCTGATGATACCTGACACGGGCGCGGACATCACGGTGATTGGACCAACACACCTGGACGCCCTCAACATTCCCAGGAGTAGCCTGTCACCCACAGCCATGAACGACGTGCTCACAGCGGACGGGTCCCCGATGTCTCCAGCTTTGGGTTGCTTCAAGGCAACATTACAGCTCGGTCCCAAGTCTTGCCTTGCCACAGTCCACGTCCACGAGGGCATCCAAACCCCTCTCTTGTCATGTGGTCATTGTCAGGACTTGGCCATCGTCTCATCCGAGTTCCCAAAGCCCATCCTCGCCGTGACACACCTCAACAGGTGTGCAGAGATACCTGTTTCAGCCATGACCACACCTGCTGCCGCCCGGGAGTTCTTTCTTCGCCAGTTCAGCGACGTCCTTGTCTCCAAGTCCGACCTCCAGAAGACGCCGCTCAAGAAGATGACAGGCCCCCCGATGAGAATCCACCTCAAGCCTGGCGCGACGCCTTTCGCCACCCACACACCAAGGCCTATCCCCTTTGCCCTACGGGACAAGGTGAAGGCGGAGCTCGATTCTCTGGTGCAGCAGGGGATCATCAGACACGCCGGCGAGGAGCCCTCCGAGTGGTGCCACCCTATGGTCTTGGCACCCAAGCCTGTAGGTGTTCGCATCACAGTGGACCTCACCCATCTCAACTCGCAGGTCTCCCGTCCCGCCCATCCATCGCCTACGCCCATCCAAGCAGTCCGCAGCGTCACCCCGTCTGCAAAGTTCTTTACCACGGCGGATGCACTACACGGGTACTGGCAAGTCGACCTGGCGGAAGAAGACCGCCACCTCACTACATTCATCACGCCCCACGGCCGCTTCCAACACTGCCGCGGACCCATGGGCTTCGCAGCAACGGGGGATGCGTACTGCCTCCGTGGGGATATGGCTCTGCAGGGTGTCACCAACTGCGTGAAGGTCGTAGATGACATCCTGCTCTTCGACGATGATCTCCCGGCCCACTTGAACCGAGTTCATCTGATGCTCACAAGATGCCGTGCCCATGGTATCACCCTGAACAAAGATAAATTTGTGGTCGCCGCCTCCCAAGTTAACTACTGCGGCTACAACATCTCGCCAGAGGGGATCTCAGCTGATGAGGAGAAGGTCAAGGCCATCAAGGACTTCCCTACTCCAGCGAACCTGACCGACCTCCGCTCGTTTATGGGCCTGGTAAATCAGCTGGCAGACTTCTCCCCTAAACTCGCCACATCAGCCCAACCTCTACGCCCCCTCATGAGCCCCAAGCGCTCCTTCCTCTGGACTCCTGACCATGACCTAGCGTTCAGGAATGTTAAGAAGGCGTTGCTGTCACCACCAGCCTTGGCACCCTTCGACCCGTCCTTACCAGTGGTCCTCCAGACCGACGCCTCCCGTCTATACGGCCTCGGATATGCCCTCCTTCAAGATCACGGCCAGGGTAGACTGCGCTTAGTTCAGTGTGGCTCCAGGTTTCTGACGGACACGGAGACCAGATACGCCACCATCGAACTAGAGATGCTGGCAGTCGCCTGGGCTATGGCCAAGTGCCGCCTTTACTTGTTCGGCCTTGGGCACTTCACCCTCATGACGGACCATCGCCCGCTCATACCCATCCTCAATCACCACACGTTGGACGCCATCGAAAATCCTCGCCTCCAACGTCTCAAAGAGAAGACCGCCCCTTACGTCTTTACAGCCGTGTGGCGCGCCGGGAAACTTCTGTGCATACCAGACGCCCTCTCCCGAGCCCCTGTTAGTCGCCCCACACCTGAAGATGAAGTCGACTGTACCACGGCCGCGGCTCACGTTCGGTCTTTAGTGACACACACAGCCACTTCTCTTGCTGACAAGATGACGACGACGCCCCCCATCGAAGACGATAGGACTCTCCAGGAGCTCCGCATCGCCGCCGCTCAAGACCCGGCATACGTCCAACTCCTCGATTACGTCTCCACTGGATTCCCCACCAACCGCTACAACATTCACGCCTCCGCCCTCCCCTTCTGGAAGCTAAGGGATAGCCTCTATGCGGACGGAGAGCTGGTGTTGTACGGCCCCAGGATCGTCGTCCCCGCTGCCCTCCGCCGGCGCACCTTATCCCGCCTCCACGACAGCCACCGCGGCGTTGAAGCCACCAGGCGCAGAGCCCGTCAGACCGTCTTCTGGCCTGGTATTGACGCCGATATTAGGAGCACGGTTGAGGCCTGTGAGCCTTGCCAGCAACTCCAGCCCAGCCAGCAACAAGAGCCGTACCTGTGCAATGACCTCCCAAAGCGGCCCTTTGAATCCGTGTCCGCCGACTTCTTTAATGTGGCCGGAAAGTCTTTCCTGGTGGTCGCCGACAGGCTCTCTGGATGGCCCGTGGTAGTTCCCTGTGGTCGGGACACCACCTCTTCCAGGGTCATCCGGATGTTTTGTTGCTTCTTCCGGGAAGTCGGAGTGCCTCTCCGCCTCCGAACCGACGGTGGGCCCCCGTTCAATAGCCACGAGTTCAAGAGCTTCGCCGAACGCTGGGGCGTCCACCACATCGTCACCTCCCCTCATTACCCGCAGGCGAATGGCCACGCTGAGGCAGCGGTAAAGTCCGTAAAATACCTCATCCTCAAGACAGCACCAACGGGGAACCTGGACTGCGAGGAGTTCGACAGGGGCCTACTAGAACTCCGTAACACCCCTACCCCTGCCGGACGCTCTCCTGCCCAGGTGTTGTATGGCCGCCCCCTTCGTACTTGTGTGCCTGCCCACCCCCAGTCCTTCTTAGATGAATGGCAGATCAAGGCGGACGAGTGTGACCGCCGTGAGGCTGCCCGGATGGCCCAAGTGACAAGCCACTATGACGCCCACGCCCGCCCCCTTCCCAGGTTGACCGTCGGCCAGCAAGTACGAATCCAGGACCCGACGTCACACCGCTGGGACAAGGTCGGGGTCGTCATGGGCCGTGGCGAGTCTCGTTCGTACCAAGTCCGCCTCCCCAGTGGTCGTGTGTGGTGGCGAAACAGACGCCATCTCCGCCCAGTGCCATCCTCTAGTGACGAACCTTCCTCCCCGTCCCCTGTGTCCCCTTGCCCAGACCAGGAACGAAGGTCGTCAGTTGATCCCCCCATCGTCCCTCGCCGCTCCCCCCGACTCATGAAAAAGAGTCCATAGCCGCTCGAGATTGCACTACGAGCGTAAAGGGGGAGGGAGGTGTATAGATATGTGGGTACCAAGATATGTGAACACGCCTGACGGCAGGACTCTGTTACCATTCATTATACCATTTATTCACATGTCTGTATTACCATATTATCATAGCATGTCTGATATCTATGCTTATGTCTAATGCCTATGTTCACTCACTATGTCCCGATATACTATGTCTGTACCGCGCTAGTCGAGTAATTAGAAGACCTCATTTATTGTCCTAGTGATGTCTAGCAACTCTCCTTGCCCAGCTAGACAACTTGCCTCAGATCAGCCTCGGCCTACACACGGCCCGGGGTCCCTAGTTCCCGCTTCTGTATCGGTCGGCTATCACGCCAAGTCTTGTACCACTTATTGAATATATCTACTGCTCGTGCTCTGGAGTTTGAAGAACCTTGTCTAGGATTTCATCCCACCACATTACCCTGACCGAGGCACCTGCTTATATTTAAGTATTCGTGCTAGAGCCCCTCCAGTGGAGCACACATCACAGTAGGTGGGATTGTGTGTGTCCGTTGGAGGTCGGGGGAACACAGGCCAATCCGGCAGTGGAAAAACAGTGATAGTGCAGTTACACCACTGTCCGGGGGTCGCCTATAGGCACACTAAGAAGGGTCTTCAATAACCTTCTTTACCGCCCACAATTATTATATGCTAGGAAGACACAAACAAATAAACCCATGGCTACCAAGGTTAGACTCAAGATTATAGACAAGAGAACAGCCCCTTCACGTTCTCAGATAACTGAAACAGCGTATGGTATACTCAATGTACCCTTCACAAGGATTTTCTCGTCGAACGATGGATGCACTGCAATATGCAGGGACTACAGGGATGCAGATACCATTCTGAGCCCTGAGGGAATGCAAGCCTTTGGAGACATAGGACTCCAGGTCATTATGCCACCAGAGGTTAAAGCAAAAAGATCAGTATTTGTACGTGGACTTGACTACGAATTTGGAAAGCACTCGGCACAAGAAATAAAAGAAGAACTAGAAATAAAAAACAACTGGTTAAAAATCGAAGAAGTGGTAAAAATAAAGCAATACACTCATTGCCTAAAGCTGAGATTCACTGACACTTCAATGGCAGACAAGGCCCTGGAATCTGGAATCTTAGGGTTCAACATGTCAGTACTCCCTAAACAACTAGAAAGGGAGAAATATGTTAATATTCTCACCTGCTTTATCTGCTATGCACATGAATCTCATGCAACAAAAGACTGTCCTCAAAAGGAACTTAAAATATGCTCTGAATGTGCAGAAGAAGGCCATACCTTCCGGGACTGCAAGAATCAACCCAAAGCATGTATAAACTGTAAAAATCGGAAGGAACCAGGATATAAGACCCACAGAACCCTAGCAATGGCCTGTCCATACAAAAAGAAAATAATAAATGAAAAAGTAGCAAAGGAAAAACAACAACAAGAACAGAAGGAGAATACAACATATGCTGCTATTGCAAAGAAAGTAGTTGAAGAAACAACACAACCACAGAATACCACCAAAATTGTACTGAGCGAAATACGAGACTACAAAGTGCTCATCTGCCTATTATACTCTCACATAATGAACATAGGGAACCCAGGCACGTTCGAAATAGAAATGAACAAAATGCTTGGAAGAAACAATCTCCCAACAATGAATTTCCCAGCCAACCCAGCTTCCGGATCTGTGCTACAAGCGTCCCGCTTAACCAACCCAGATGCACCACAGGAGACAGTCAACGCAGAAGAAAAAGGAGCAACGGAGCAAACACCAGCCGCAACAGTGCACGAAACAAACGAAGCTGACAAGGCAAAGTCACAAATGATTGAAACATCCACCCAAAGTACAGTAGAGAGGCAGGACCTTCAAAATAACATCCAAAGAGAGACAGGAGCCGTAAGGAAAAAAGTCACAACAGCAACCATGGATACCCAGGGCGAGGAAACGCTCCTGACTTTAGAATGTGCAGACGACTGTGAACTACAGCTTCACTGGTGTGACAAAATATTTATCCCTAATGAATGCAAAACGATGCCAGACATTATACAAGCCATAACGAAACAAGAACTAAAATGGACCTACTCTAACGACAAATACTCTGAAGCACTAGTGGAAGCTTACCTGATAAACCAAAGGATTAAAATAAGGAGACACAACTTCAAAAAAGAAGAACAATGGAAATTCCAAAGAATCCGTAACGGACTGGTTCCGGACAAGAGATCGCCACCCGCGCAACAAACAAGAAACAAAAAATCAAAACACAATGAATAAAGACAAACCCAGAAGACTTACCATCATACAACACAACGTCCGCAACTGGGAAACAAATAAAAACAACCTTGCAAACACATACCTCAGCATTGATCCGGACATAATTTTAATAAATAGTCACGGCAATTCAAATTCCAAGAAAATAAAAATATTTGGATATACAACCTACCAAAGAAATAAAACAGAAGAATTAAATGATGGCGTGGCCATTGCTGTAAAACACATACTCAAACATCAAATCATCGACGAATTCCAGGACGAATTCCTGGGAATCAAAATAACTACCACACTAGGAGAAATAGCAATAGCCACAGCATATTTACCGCCAAGACGGAACTACCTGCCGGCCCCAGACTTGATAAAACTATTGAACTACAACTGCCCAACATATATAATAGGAGATCTGAACCCAAGACATCCAATATTCGGCCACGGAAACAGGAACAGGGTGGGCACTGCACTGCATACCATAATGAACACAGGGAAGCTGATCCACCTAGGACCACACTTCACCACATTCATTGGCAATAACAAAACAACAACCCCAGACAAAGTCTTCACCAATAACAAGGCATTCCTGAATTACCATATAAAACAAGGACCACTAACTACCAGCGACCACATTCCAATGATAATAAAACTATCCACAAGCCCAATCCAAGTACCAACAACCCCACGTTTCCAAATGCAAAAAGCAGACTGGGAAGGCTACAGGAAGCAACTAGAACAAGTTAAGATCCCAGATCTCCAAGGCAAAACACTAGAAGATATTGACAACGAAACAGATACCCTTATACGTAACATCAAAAAGGCAATAGAGAACAACATACCAATCACAACATATCGAACGCTACCACACATCAGGACATCCCATGAATTGCGAATGCTCCAAGTACAATACAATAACATAATGATGTACATACAAAACTATCCACCAACAACAGAGCTTATTAGAAACTTAAGGCAAATACAACAAAAGTTAAGAGATGAAAGCCTGATAGCACACCAACAGATATGGAACGAACTAATAAACAACCTGGATACCACAAGAAATGACAAGAACTTCTGGCAGAACGTAAAAAAAATTCTAGGAAACGACAAACCCCAACAAAAGTACATAAAAGACCAAAACGGGAAAAAAACTCTTTGAAGAAAAAGAGATAGAATCCGCATACAGGAGAGAATAGAAAAAAGTATTTCAAATATCAGAAGAAGAAAATGAGGAATTTGATGAGGAACACGAAAATCACATCTGCAGAGTAATGGCTGAAATGATACATAAGATAACCCCTTACCATGTGGTGGACAAAACCAGGCTCAACCTGATAGAACCAATTACAGAAGGAGAACTGCTACACTACATCAGACACACTAAAGAAAAAGCACCAGGATTTACAAAAATCACAAGAAATATGATCCTATACCTACCCAACAACTGCACACAAGGCATCCTTGAAATATTTAACTCAGCTTTGGCAAGTGGATACTTCATTGATGCATTTAAAAACGCAAAACTCATATTCATACCGAAACCAGCCAAAGACCACACCCAAGTAATTAACTACAGACCGATTTCCCTACTCGAAGTTATAGGAAAACTATTTGAAAAGGCAATAAACAAGAGAATCAGAAAACACAGAAGCGAAAACGGACTACTAAACCCCAGACAACATGGATTCACTGAAAAAAAGGGAACACATACTGCACTAGCCATAATCACGGAAACGTTAGCCAACAAGAAAGCAGAAAGAAACCAAGTCAACATTGTATTAAGAGACGTTAAGAAAGCGTTCGATAAAGTATGGCACCTAGGATTAAAATTTAAACTGCTTCAATTAAATCTTCCAGAACCAATAGAAAAAATCGTCTGTGACTTCCTAGACGACCGCACGGCACAAATACAAATTGGCAGCTATATAGGACCACCCATAAAACTGAAAAGTGGAGTACCCCAAGGCAGTGTCCTTTCACCCACGCTGTACAATATCTACACAGCAGACCTACCAGAACCAGCTCCCTACAGTGAATACATAAGTTTTGCAGACGATATCACACAAATCATCACATACCCCGGCAAATCAACAGCAATAATGGCACAACATACTGCCAACGCAATAGAGAACATCAACCAGTACGAAAAAAAGTGGAAGATACAAACGAACACCAACAAGTTCAAAATAATCCCAATCGCTAAAAGGAAAAAAGACCCCATTATAGTAGACAACAAAGTGATTCCATATGCCATGGAAGGCACTGTCCTAGGGCTGAAGATAACAACAAAAGGCTACAAAACATTCATCACCGAAAAACTTGCAAAAACCAGAAACATGGTAATTAAATTAAAACGCTTCAGAAGCCTGTCAGCAAAAAACAAGTTAAAGTTATATAGAGCCTTTGTCCAATCCCGACTAGTATATCCACCAATTCCCCTACATGCAATAAAACAAACAAACATAAAGAAACTGCAGACAATTCAAAACTTAGCCCTAAGGGATGTATATAACATCAGATATCCTGACATAGTCACCAACCGTCAACTACACCAACGAGCGCAAATAGAACCCCTAAACGTTTACCTACACGAAGACTCAAAAAGAATATGGACAAAGTTAGAAGAAATAGAGCCAGGACCAATCAAAGAATGGATGGAAGAGACAGAAGACGGAAGAAGAGAACACTCGTGGTTCCCTCGCAGTAAAAGAAGAGCCCTAGAACCCACACCAACTCCACTCTATTGAAAGATGAAACGTTACCCCAGTGACAACCTTGGCAGCCTTACCACTTACAACATTAGATCAGAAACACAAGTACCTGCCCTAGACTCCTCACCATTGGCTAGGACATAAGACCCGAAAATGTAAGGCATAAAATTGCAATATGTGCTAAACATACAAACACCTGACATAAATATAACACCTAAGACGAAAATTAGCTGAAACACAAACATGAGAAAACAGACGCACTTGGGTTGAGCCCCAAGACCTAGCATTCTACTGCTATTTTCCAATTTCCTCGCTTTTCTTCTTGCACTATCCACCAACCCCAAGCCCCCCCAAATTCCACCATTACTCTTCAAGTCCAGTTCCCGCACCACCAATCTAAGCACCTGCATCAAGATTTCTTCATACTTTACTTTACCCATCGATCGATCGATCGATCGGGAGAATTAACTGTTCACAACATCTACAAGAACCCAAGGGGCTCACTGGAGGTGACTCAATTATTCGCTTCGGCCGCTGACCACGCCATACTCATAGGAGGGGAATTCAACGCACATCATCCCTTCCTAAGCTCGGTAAGCCCCACAAATGAAAAGGGCCTACACCTATACACCACCTTTCAAGACACACCCGAGATCTGCCTCCTGAACACCGGAGAGCCCACCCACATTAGGGGAGGAAGGCTAGATCTAACCTTTGTCTCCAGTGCACTACAGCCTTCGGCCTCCTGGCAGCTACACCCCACGCTGATAAGCGACTACTTCGCCACCCTAACAACGCTGAAGGTGACCAAACTCCCCACTCCACCCCCGACGAGATGGAGATACAATACCCAAAAGGCAGACTGGGGACTCTTTAAGAAACACCTGGCTAAGTGGCGCGAAAAATCACAGCCGGCCGGCGCAGCACCCGTGGATGAGACAACCCTCCACCAACAATTGGTCGAGGCGTTTCACCAAGCGGCAGAAGAGGCTATCCCAAAAACAAAACCCACATCAAGACAGTACAATGATTACTGGTACTACTGTCCCAGGGTGAAAGAACTCAACCACAGAGTGAACATGGCCCGAAGAAACTACAGGAGACATCCCACGGAAACAAACAGACATCTCCTTCAAGTCATAGTTAAGGATACCAGGGAAGAGAAGGAAGAAATAAAAAACGTAAGCTGGCTCAAGTGGTGCTCCAAACTGAACGAGCACACCTCCCTTGGCAAGATGTGGGCCCAGATCCGAAGGGCATCTGGGAAGGCAACACCACCACCACCAACCCATCCCAACCCAGAAGAGGAAGCCGAGAGACTTGCAAAACTGTTCTCTGACTGAGCAGCAACGAAAAACCTCCCGAGACAGGCGGAGGAGACACAACGGCGTCTGCGACAGGTCAGACTCCAGACGATCGAAGAGGCCTGCACCAGTGAAGATGACACCGACAGACCTTTCAACCAGCAAGAACTCCAGAAGTCGCTAAAACGAAGCAAGAACACAGCACCAGGGGCCGACAGGATAACCTACTCCATGCTTTCCCATGCCGGTAAAGCCGGACACGAGGCTTTGCTACAAGTCATCAATGCTTCGTGGACAGCACAAAGACTTCCACCGGAATGGAAGAAGGCAGATATACAGCCCACTCCGAAGCCCAGAGAACCAGACAAACTGAGGCCCATCTCCCTTCTCATCTGCATAGCGAAGACGGGAGAAAGAATGGCTCTCAACCGACTCAAGTGGAAAGTAGGCAGCCCACACCCTCACATTTTTCCTTACACCGAGAACACCGGCACAGACAGCAACATCGCCGAGATACTCAGCACAGTGGACTACAAACCAGCTCTGGTGGTCTTCCTTGACCTGGAGAAAGCCTTCGAACTAGCAAATCCACTGGCCATTATAACGACGCTCGCTGAAAAAGGCGTCAAAGGAAGGTTGCTGGGGTGGATCCAGAACTACCTCACACAGAGAGAAGCAAGAGTACGCTTTCAGGGAGCAACCTCAAGCTACAGGGTCCATGAAAACGGAACCCCACAAGGAGGCATCCTCAGTCCAATGCTGTTCTGATGGAAAATCTTGTCAAACTTCCTTTCAGACAAACAGCCAAGCTCCTATGCTATGCAGACGACTTACAGCTTATAGTAAGAGGATCAAACAGACTAGCCAACACGCAACACGCACTCCAACTTATAGAAGAGGAGTGCAACAGACTTGGACTCAAGATAAACCCAGCCAAGTCGAAAGCGATGGCCATCTGCACAGACACACCAGACAAGATGCTCTCCATACAAAACACGCCGGTAGTCTGGACCAACACCCACCAGTCTCTTGGAATCTGGTTTGACCAAAACTCACTTTCAAGCCGCAACTTGGGTATCTCAGGCACAGGACGAAGAGCAGACACAATATAATGAGGTCGCTCACCAGCACAACCGCAGGAGCAAACCTTCATGTGCTCAAAGCCTACTACACGGCCGCCATCAGATCGCTGGTAGATTACAGTGCTCCAGCACTCATTGGACTGAGAGAAGACCAGATAGCTAAGCTAGAAGTCATCCAAAATAATGCTCTCAGGACCATGCTCGGAGCACCCATGTGGACCAGAATTTGCAAATGGAAACTGAACTACCACCCCTGGCAGTACGAGTCAAGCAGGTGACAGCCGGTCTCCTCGCCAAAATCTGTAGACCAGATAAGCCCACAGCTGCCAAAATTCGAATCAGTGCCTCCCTCCACCTCGACCACAGAGTGCGAGGGGCCACCTGGTCGCACGAGGCAAGCGAGGTCATCCGACACCTGCAAGCAGAAACACTCGTCAAGAACAACCAAGACACACGAGACAATGGTTACGCTGTTCCTCCACCATGGAGCCCTCCACCAGCCACACTCAAAATTACCGACCTAGGCGATAGTAAAGCCAACCGCCAGAAGGAGGACCTCAAAAAAATAACTCTGGAAGCCATAGCCACCGAGACACCGGCTGATGCAGCATCATACTTCACAGACGGCTCGGTGGATCCAAAACATCATATATTTGGAGCGGCCTTCTACACCCAAGGTCAGACCCTCCGATGGAGACTTTCTAATGACTGCTCCACCCTACAAACAGAGCTGGTAGCAATCTCAAAGGCCCTACAACACGCTGCAACACAACACAACAAGTCCATCATAATTCACACGGACTCGAAATCGGCCATGCAGGCGCTGCAACACAGCCAACCAAGAGACAACGTCCACATCATAACCTCGATCCTCGCACAGCTACAGGAATTCCAAAGACAAAACCGCCCAGTCGTCTTACACTGGATTCCCAGTCATGTAGGGATCGGGGGAAACGACGTGGCGGACGAAGCAGCCATCCGTTCTAGCAGCGTACACATTCAAGTTCCAACAAGCGTGCAACAGATCAAGAATCACCTCAGAAGGACTAGCAAGCTCCACATCCAAAAGAGCTTCCTTCACGCATTTAACGCTGGTTCCCAATCAGCCAAATGGTACCTGGCGGCTACAAAAGGGGAACCACCTTTCGCAGACAAGAAAACACCAAGACAAACCCAAGTTAGCCTTCATCGACTACGACTGGGGTACAAGTGCTCCTGGCAGATGATCGGAAATGACGTCATGGAATGCACCCATTGTCAGGAGGCAGCAGCCAACCCATTTGAACACTATCTCCTCGACTGCGAAGTCACACAAAGCCTCCGAAACACCAGCGGCCATTCTAACCCGAAAGGCCTAAACAAACCACATTCACCACCTTCTACGGGGCATCCCACGATACCCACCACTCAGATAGCTTAGAAAGTATCCTCTCCCAGCAAGTGCGGACCCCAGTTCGGGGGGCGCGCCACTCCGAAACTGACCACGTCCAAGAGTGGGGGTTGGTGGTAAGCGTCCACTGATCGGGGGTCCACTCACACTTGCAACCTGCAGTATCCTTCCATATCTGCAGGTAGGACAACCTACAATTCCAATCCGGTCTGGCTGCTCCAGCCTATAGGCAAAGACCCGTGTCGGACTACGGTCCGACAATCTCAACAACAACAACAACAACGACAGGGAGACCATTCTACTCTGACCTGCAGGACCAGCAAGATCTCTCTCCAGCGCCTAACCACCCAGCTTCTTCAGAGAGCTCCTCGCCCTACAGGAACTCTGAGCAAGCTACACCTCGCCTAGTAACTCCTTAGCACTGCGCTGTACAGCAATATATATCCAGAAAACGCATCGTGAGTTTCTATTCTACCTCATTCCTGAGTGTGAGATATCTACATGTACGTACGTTGTGTGGCCATACAAAGAGATAATAGACATCTAAAGATAATTGACTACTGGCAACAATACAGTACGCTACAATGTCATCAAGTTATTGGAAGCTCCAACAACTTGTCCCTGAATACGATTTACACCATGTACCTACTTTACTGCTAAGTGAACAGGGACTAATGGGGGCTTATAGGAGGCTGCATTTATGAAGAAAAAAAAAACCCACTTTACGCTAAAAAAATTCCTACAAAAGGTTTCTTATCGGTTTATTGTAGTATCAGGTGTGCCTAATAAAATATCAAAAGTCTACCATAGTCTGACCACGAAAAAGGTCTACTTTTTAAGATGGCGTCGAATAGCCACCAAATCCTAAAAAAAGCCTGTTACTCATTCATTATTCATCCTAGAGAAGTAATTTTGATGTCTAACCCCATGTTTTGGTGGCCTAGGAATCTCATTCAAACGGAAAGACCGGGCAAAAACCCTCGCACATGAGTCCACCATCAAATTTGCCCAAGGCCGAACGATTGATCCTGCTCTGCTGTTCCAAAGATTTCTGGTTCTGTCAAAAACCCGAGACCTTTCACTGGAAGATGGAATGAGCTCAGCCCATTCCCTACAGCCCTGTTTGAAGCCAAGGAAATCTTTCGTAAAGCTGACAAGCCCCAACTAGCACATGCAGTTGCTGAGTATTCAAGCAAGAAATCAAAACTGTCATGGATTCTATCCCACTAACTGAACATTATGTCCTTGACGGTGGTTCCCTGGTTCATCGCTTGCCATGGAAAAAAGGTGACAGTTATGGTGCCATTGCATGGATGTATGCTGACTTTACCATACGTCATTATGGAAAAGCAACCGTAGTTTTTGACGGCTATAGTGAAGGTCCTTCCATCAAAGACAATACGCATCAGCGACGTGGGCAAAACACCCGCCCGATCATCAGCTTCAGTGCAAAAACTGAGTTTGTTGGAAGAAAGGATGATTTCCTTTCCAGATCTTGCAACAAACAAGGACTTATTGATCTTGTAACTGAGGAACTACAGAAGAAGGGCTGCACTGTTATCAATGCATTAGGGGATGCAGACATGGACATTGTCAAGGCTGCAATCAAGGCGTCACAACATCAGCTCACGACCTTGATTGGGGAGGATACAGACCTGCTCATTCTTCTCCTCTACTATGCTGAAGCAAACAATAGGGGCCTCTATTTTCGTTCGGACAATTCCACAGTTCCTAAGGTGTCCAACATCAGTGAGATGAAACAAGTCCTGGGTAGTGACATGTGTTCTCAGTTGCTGTTTATCCACGCTTTCACAGGATGTGACACACACACACACACAAGGAAAGAAGAAAAAACGAAGTTCCCAAACGCTTTCGTGTACTTCACATCTTCAGGGGTGAGTACAGACTAAAGAGAAATACAAACCAAAGTGCATATATACAGAGGAGGGTGAGACCAGGTCCACAATGGTCATGTATTAGGTAATGACCCTACTAATCTTTAAATAGCACACAACGGTTCGTGGTCAGGTCAGAGGGTAAGGTGACCCAACTTTCTCACCTGGTTACAAATCTTCTTAATTACAAAATTGTCCAGTTTGTACAGGTCATTACTCAAATTCATGTTGAATGCTTCGGTATGTTTAATGAGTCTAGATTCTATAATGTTCCTACTATCAATTGAATTACAAGGTAATATTGAGGAGGCATTATCCCAGTCAATGCAATGCTTGTTATCCCTCAAATGAACAAACAGAGCATTGGATTCCTGGCCTGTCCTAACACTGTATTTGTGTTGTTTAATTCTAGTTGCAAGATCTTTACATGTCTGGCCTAAGTAAAACATATTACATTCCTTGCAAGGAACTGTATAAATGCAACCAATTGTGTTGTTGGGGGAGTTCTTGATTAACATTTGTTTAACAGTGCATGAGTTTTTAAATGCCACATTGACGTTCCAGGTTTTTAGTTGTGAAGGAATGTGTGAGAAATTTTTGTGAAATGGTAATATTAAGATATTCTTATGGTCATGGGAGGGCTTGGGATCAGTTCTATAAAAAGTTTTCTTAAGAATATATATATTATATATATATATAAATATATTTATATATATATATATTATATATATATATTTATATATATATATATATATATATTATATATATATATATATATATATATATATATATATATATATAATGAGGCAAACTCACATGAAGAAGATTACATATATATATAGGTAGACTATTTAGTAAGAGAGTGTAAAAGAGAGAAAGATTTTGGTAGCATGGCCTTGATAGTTATTTGAACTGGACTTACACTTATCTTATATGTCAATACACATCTATTACGTCTTAAGGGCGACTTCTCAAACACCGCTTCGTTACAACTCTTTATTAGTTACGAACATGACACCTCCTATTGAAGTTACTAGGACACTATATTTACGTTACTAGGACATCATATTACGTTACTAGACACTGATTCTCGGACACGAACATGAAATGAATACACTTCCCACGTGAGTAACTCATCCCATGGAAAGCTCTGACAAAAACTCACGTGGCCTAGGGGAGGCCTAGCAGGTGGTCCTGGGTTGTCTCTATGGGAGACTGCTTAGCTGGGCACCAGAGGGAAGTCTCGCTCCTCGCCTCCGGTCCTCTCTGACTCCTCTCCAGCGGGCCTGGGGACGTAGTAGCTGGCCCTTCCTGGTCACAAGACACACTCTCCCTCTCTCCCTCAGGAGGGAGGGTTACGACGTCCTATATATTGGGAGACGTCAGGTTGAGCTGATCGAAGGGGGGGGGGGGGGGGGGCGGGCGGCGAAGGGTCTCCTTACGTTTGCCCTCGCTAATGTAGGGTCAGGTCTGGACTTTTTCTAAGACTATAAGTTGTTGTATATTCTGGAGAAATCTTCAGATGAATGCTTGTCTGTTAACATCGTTGGTGGGGCCATGTGACATGAGAGGCTCTGGTTGATTTGTGGCCCCTTGACTTAGGCTCCAGGGTTACATTTGACCTGGCTAATGTGAGGTTAGGTCTGGGCCTTGTCTGAGATGCACTGTAGTTGTGTATATTGGGAGAGGGTCGGCAGGTGGTTTCTTACATGTTTGTTGGGGCCGTGTGACATGGGAAGGGGAGCTAGTTGATTTGCAACTCCTTGAGTGGCTGTGAGGGTTACCCTTACACTTGACCCCCCTAATGTCGGGTCAAGTCTGGACTGTTTCTGAGATGTGGTTTTCTTCTTTCCTGGTGGTTATCAGCATATACCTAGATCACGCGCACCTACAGTGATTTACTTGCATATATATATATATATGCTGATAACCACCAGGAAAGAAGAAAACACGAAGTTCCCAAGCGCTTTCGTGTAATTCACATCTAGATCACGCGCACCTACAGTGATTTACTTGCATATATATATATATATATATATATATATATATATATATATATATATATATATATATATATATATATATATATGTATATATATATATATATATATATATATATATATATATATATATATATATATATATATATATATATATATATATATATATATATATACATGTATATATACATATGCTGATAACCACCAGGTGGTTATCAGCATATACCTAGATCACGCGCACCTACAGTGATTTACTTGCGTATGTATATATATATATATATATATATATATATATAATATATATATATATATATATATATATATATATATATATATATATATATATATATATATGCTGATAACCACAAGGAAAGAAGAAAACACGAAGTTCCCAAGCGCTTTCGTGTAATTCACATCTTCAGGGGTGAGTACACGAAAGCGCTTGGGAACTTCGTGTTTTCTTCTTTCCTTGTGGTTATCAGCATATATATATATATATATATATATATATATATATATATATATATATATATATATATATATATATATATATGTATATATTTATATATATATATATATATACACACACACATATATATATATACAGTATATATATGTATATATATATATATATATATATATATATATATATGTATATATATATATATATATATGTATATATTTATATATATATATATACACATATATATATATATATATATATATATATATATATATATATATATATATATGTATATATTTATATATATATACACATATATATATATATATATATATATATATATATATATATATATATATATATATATATATATTGAGTTTCCCTTCTCACCTCCATCCTAGTGTGATTCCATCTGTTCGTCTCCCTTCACCTGACTCACATGGACCCCCGTCTGAATTACTTTCTGTCTCCCTTACTCTTGGTGACCGGACCCTTCGTGTAGTCAATGTTCATTTCAAGAGTGATTCTCTGGACCCCCAGGTTCTTCACGACCTCCATGATGGGGTTCCCACTATTGTTCTTGGCGACTTTAGTGCCCGCCATCCCACTCTTACTCCGGATCATCCCACGCCATGTACCCTTAACGGATCACATCTCTCACAGTTTCTTAATGGGGATGATGATGTTCGCTTTCTTTGTCCTGACGATCCTACTTGCCTCCCCCATAGTTTCCTTGATGTTGGCTTACTATTGAACGGTCATACCTCCTTTCATCCTACCGTCTGCACCGAGCCTGCTCTGTAAAGTGACCATCTTGCTGCTACTACCCATCTCAGGCTCTCCTTCTCTGCCCCGACATCAACTCCTTATCGATCCCCTCGCCTTCGTCTCACACAAGATGCTGTTCCTTCCTTTACCCAATACCTTTCTACCTGGGCGGATTCCTATGTTGTCCCCCAGTCCCTTGACTCTTACAGCGCTGATTTTGTTGATGCCGTGTATGACTCTGTCAATCGCGCTACCCCTCCACCCCCTCCCCGTCACCCCAAAAGTGCCACCAACTACTGGTATCGTATCCCTGCCATGAGACATCTCCGGCAGGTAACCCGTGATCTCCACTCTGCCATACGGAGGTCTCGGTCTCCAGAGGACTGGGAAGACTTCAAAAATTGGTGCTCCTTTGCAACTCAGGAGCGCCGTCGGATACGTGAGGCGGACTGGCTAACCTTCACGGGGTCTCTATCGTTCCAGTCGTCACCCTCTTATGTATGGAATCGGATTAATGCTATACGGGGTACTCGACGGAGGCCTCCTCCCCACCCTGACCCCGCCTCCCTTGCCTGCTCTTTAATGGAGGACTGGGCACGAGCTTCCTCCCCTGAGGCACTTCCAGATCCAATGCAGGAGGCAGTGCAGGCTCGCATCGATGCGTCTGAGCCTGTTGTTCGTGCTGTTCTTACCTCCCCTGCCCCCACTGATCATTCCATCACACAGTTCGAGCTTGGCAGTGCTCGTCGCTCTAGAAAAGACACCCCTCCTGGGGATGATCAGATAACCTATTCCGTCCTCAACGCCTGTAATAATATTCCTAACGGTCCCTTGCTTGCTCTCTAAAATATGTCTTATGAACATGGGGTTCTCCCGTCCAACTGGAAAAATGCCACTATTATCCCCATCCCTAAGCCGGGAGATCCTGGGAAATATCGACCCATTAGTCTTACCTCCTGTGTTTGCAAGATGATGGAGAGGATACTCTATCGTCGCCTTCTTCACACCATAGGCGGCTTCCACAACTCCCTCAATGGTTTCATTCAACATCGCAGCACAGCACACTCCATTGCTTCCTTTTATTGCAATCAGACTGCCCGCGTCTCCGTCTTCCTTGATATCAAGGGAGCCTTTGATACGGCTCAGCCTGCCCTCATTTTAGCTGAACTTGCGCGGTTAGGGGTTAAAGGGAGACTTCTACAATGGATCGCCTCTTACCTCACTGGACGTCAGGCCCGGGTTCGCGTTGAAGGCTCTATGTCTCCTGTTCAAGAAATGAACTTCGGCACCCCTCAAGGTGGAGTCCTGAGTCCCACCTTGTTTAACACTCTCATGCACTCCATTGCATCACTCCCGTCGCCGACAGAAGTTGTCCACTCAGGATATGCCGACGATGTCCTCCTCCAAGCCCCTGACTACCTCAGCATGCAGGAAGCCCTTGATCTGGTCTCCAGAGAGTGTGATTCACTTGGTTTCCTTCTTTCAACTGCGAAAACAAAAGCCATGTGGCACGGTCGTGTTGTACCTCCACCCCTTCTCTTATCAGGAACGCCCTTGGGCTGGGTTAATGAGACAAAATACCTGGGTGTGTATGTAACTCGCACACGTTGTCAGATCCCTGAAGTCCGCTATCTTCGAGACATATGCTTTCGGCGTCTCGCTCCCCTCTCTACCATGTGCAGGGGTTCCCTTGGTGCCACCATCCCTGTACTTCTCACCATGTACAAGTCCTTTGTCCGTTCCTGTGTCGACTACGCCGCCCCTGCCCTCGTCAACATTAGTCGGACTGCTGTCAACCGTCTCGAAGTTATCCAGAGGAAAGCTGCTCGTATCATCCTTGGGGCTCCTCAGTGGACATGCTCTACTTGGTCTTTCCCCCTTACAGGATCGTGTCCAGGAGTTTTACCTAAAAACTGCCGTTTCCATTCTACGGGATCCTCGGGGTAACTATGTCCAAACCAACTTGACTCCTGCTGTCCGAGACCGACCTCCATCTAGAAGACAGTGGCGAGGGTCACTCATCCGAGCCCTTCAGGAACACGACCTCCTGCCTGATATTGTTGTCACCCCTGCTGTTGGTTCGTCTCCTTCTCCCTGGCTGGATTTTCAACCTGAAGTGATTGCCCTCGGTGGACCGCTCCCGAAATCCCAGGTGAACCCTGTTATTCTCTGCAAATACCACCTCTCCAGGATCGCCCACTGGTCCCCAGGTAGGGTCGTCCTCTACACTGATGGTTCTGTTGACCCCGCTACAGGTAGGGCCGGGGCTGGTGTCTACATCTCCCGTCCTCATGCCCCTGAGCCTATCAAACTGTCTCTCAGAGTTTCTGACGGGGCATCCTCCACTCAGGCTGAACTAATAGCCCTCCTTGCTGCCCTTCTCGCTGAGGAAGAAGCAGATGGTTTCTGCCCCTTGCTTGTCTGCTGCGATTCCAGGTCTGCTCTCGACGGGATCGCATTTGGATCAGGGGAAAATAAGGACCTCATCCTCCGAATACGAGGGTTAACATCCACACTTCAGGATGCAGGCCGTCCTGTGACATTCCTATGGATACCCAGTCATGTCGGTATCTTGGGGAATGAGGCAGCAGATGACCTTGCCAAGACTGGCTGCAACAAGGCCACACCTGACTACGTTGTTCCTCGAACACTCTTACAGATTAGGACCCAAATCCGCCGCAAACAGAGAGAAGCTCGGGAAGCAGCCACCCCCCTGGACTCCCCGCCCACCTGGTACGATGTCCTCCGTAAACTTCCTGACCTCTCGTACGTCTACGGGAAAGGGTCGCGGAAGGGGGACGTGATTGCTGCCCGTATCATCATTGGGTATGACTTTGCTTGGGAGATTGGTATCCCCGCATCCCCTGAGCAACGCTCTTGTGCATTATGCAGAAGACCCGACAGCAGCACCCTTATTCACTACCTCCTAAGATGTCCCCACACACAACGCTTCCGTGACGCCTGCTGGACCACCACTCCACGACCCCCTGACGGAGACACGATGATCCTCCCAATACTGGCCAGATATTTTGTAAATAATATTGATTATGTGTTAAAGGAATATCCTTCCTTCCTTAGGCTTTAGCAAGCCCCTTTATAATATTTATACTGTATATACTTTTCACACTTGCCAGATGCTTCTAGTGTCATTGTACAGGGGTACCTAGTGACAGCACTAGGATCCCGCTTCCTCTATCAAGGAATAAACAATTGAAATTGAAATTGAACGTTTTAAGAACCTTTGCATTAATAACAAAAGAAAGATTTATATAGCCCTTGTCAAATCAATTATGGACTACCCACTCATTCCATTGAACACCCTTAGTAAAGCGAGCATTAAAAGGTTACAAACAGTACAAAATATAGCCCTTAGATTTATATATTACATAAAATATACAGACCACATCAATTTATGAACAGCTACACAAGAGAGCAAACCTCCTAGCAATCAATGTAGAAATACACAACAAAGCCGCAAATATTTGGAACAAAGTGACTGAACTCAACACAGAAACTTACCAAAACTGGATAAATAATATAGACAATGAAGAATTCCAAGAACACAGATGGTTTAAATCAGCCAGGAAGAAAGTAATTGAACCACCTTATACCCCATATACACATAAAACATTAATAGAGAGAATAAAAGATGAGAGTGACCTACCAGCTCCACTAAGAACTTGGCAGGCCTCTCCATACAGTGTACCTTTAGACTTTAACACAACTAACATATACAGTAACTAACACCTTAGCAAAAAAAAAAAAAAAGACTTCCTTCCCAGCCACACAAGGACCTGGGAGGGCTCACTAACTCCCTCGCAGTAAAAATAAAACAATATATATACAATAAGCAGCACTATATAAATAAACTAATACTTAATACAAAGGTCTGACGACCCAAGGGAGCAAAACAAAGATAAAACACCAATAGGAAAGATGAAGCGATCTGGTTGAGCCCAGATTCTTTCTACTCCTACTGTATTTCAGTTATACCACATTTTCTTCAATCCCTAATAATCTTCAATTCAATTTCAATTTCAACTGTCTATTCCTTGATAGAGGAAGCGGGATCCTAGTGCTGTCACTAGGTACCCCTGAACAATGACACCAGAAGCATCTGGCAAGTGTGACAAGTATATACAGTATAAATATTATAAGGGGGCTTACTAAAGCCTAAGGAAGGAAGGATATTCCTTTAACACATAATCAATATTATTTACAAAATATCTGGCCAATATGGGGAGGATCATCGTGTCTCCGTCAGGGGGTCGTGGAGTGGTGGTCCAGCAGGCGTCACGGAAGCGTTAAGAACATAAGAACATAAGAATGGAGGAAACTGCAGCGGGCCTATTGGCCCATACTGGGCAGTCCCGTTTACACCCAACCCCTATTGCTCATATGAGCATCCAACCTATGTTTGAAGCAATTCAGCGTATTCGAGTTAATGATGATATTTGGTAACTTGTTCCATTCATCCACTATTCTGTTTCCAAACCAGTGTTTACCTATTTCACGCCTAAATCTAAATTTGTCCAATTTAAAACCATTGTTACGAGTTCGCTCCTGGTTGGATAATTTGAGTACCTTTGTAATGTCCCCTTTGTTTAGCCCTGACTTCCATTTATACACCTCTATCAGGTCGCCCCTCGCTCTACGTCTCTTAAGGGAGTGCAAATTAAGATGCTTTAACCTGTCTCTATACTCAAGGTTCCTGATACCCGGGATTAGTCTTGTCATTCTCCTCTGAATTCTTTCCAAGGATTCTATATCCATTCTGTAATACGGTGACCAGAACTGGACTGCGTAATCCAGGTGTGGTCTCACAAGAGCAAGATACAGTTTTAGGATGACCTCGCTAGTCTTGTAACTAACACACCTTTGTATGAACCCAAGTACTTTATTAGCCTTGTTACGAGCAAAAACACATTGTTAACTTGGCTTAAGGTTCCTACTTATCATTACTCCTAAATCTCTCTCGCAGTCGGATTTCTCTATGGCATCGTTGTTCATCTGGTATCTGGTTTCCCTGTTTACATTTCCTATACTGAGTACTTTACATTTGTCAATGTTGAATTTCATCTGCCATTTTTCAGACCATTCGAAAAATTTGTTTAGATCCTCCTGTAGTTTTGCCGAGTCCTCGTCAGATTTGATAACACGTCCTATTTTAGTATCATCAGCAAATTTGCTTATGTTGCTGTCTATGCCGATATCTATGTCGTTTATGTATATAATAAACAATAATGGTCCAAGTACTGAGCCTTGGGGAACTCCACTTGTGACGTTGCTCCATTGGGACTTGGTGCCGTTAATGCTCACTCGCTGTTTCCTGTCCTGTAACCACGCCCTAATCCATTTAAGGATGTCACCTTTGATGCCATGAGCTTCTACCTTTCTAATTAGTCTTTCGTGGGGTACTCTGTCGAAGGCTTTGCTAAAGTCGAGATATACCACAACATAATTGTGCCCCTCGTCCACTGATTCGAAAACTGATGAAAAGAATGTTAATAGATTAGTTAGGCAAGAACGTCCGCTTGTGAAGCCATGCTGGGAATCATTGATCAATCTGTGCTTCTCCAGGTGATTTCGAATAGAGTTTGAAATGATTGCTTCCAGTAATTTGCCTACTATTGATGTTAGACTGATTGGGCGGTAGTTAGAGGATAGTGATCTATCCCCCTTCTTGAAGATCGGTATTACATTCGCTATCCTCCAGGATTCTGGTACTACACCTGTTTTTAAGGACATGTTAAACAACTTTGCTAAGGGCATACTAAGCTCTTCCTTACATTCCTTTAATACTCTGGCAAATATCTCATCGGGACCAGGTGACTTATTAGGCTTTAGTTTGTCTATTTGCTTACTAACATCGTTACTAGTCACTACTATCTCACTTAATTTGTTTTCTTCACTATCTCTGAATAGAGTCGGTGCCTCGGGTATCATGTTTAAATTTTCGCTGGTGAAAACTGTTGAAAAATATTTATTCAAATTATTGCTCATTTCTCCGTCGTTATCAGTGAGCTCGCCGGAGTCTGACCGTATTGGTCCAATCTTTTCTCGTGTTTTAGTTTGGTACATTTGGTAGAATCCTTTGGGGTTTGTCTTTGCCTCCCTTGCTATCCTTACCTCATTATTCCTCTTTGCTTTCCTTATCTCGGTTTTAACCCTACTCGCCAATACCCTATAATAGTCCCGGAGGTGAATTTCGCCACGATTTATCCTTCTACCTATAGCCTTCCTTTGGCCAATGATGTTCTTTAAATAATTATTTATCCATTTAGGGTCATTGTTGTTTGATCTGAGTTTTTTGTATGGTATGTTCTGCCTTTGTGCATTAAGTAACTCACTATTTAAATTGTCGTGGAACTCGGCAATCTCAGATCTCGTTATCAGTTCGGTGTCATCTGTCAGGTTCACGGCCAAGCGCGACACCCCCTCTCTCAGCTGCCTCTTTAAACTGTCAAAGTTTGCCCTTCTGAAATCTGGTACTTTAGTGGAATTTTCCTTACGTTTGCCCTGAAAATCTAACTGGAATCGAATTTCTTTGTGATCGCTGTTTGCAAGTTCGTTCCCTACCTCGACATTGCTAATGAGGTTTTCTCTGTTTGACAAAACTAAATCCAATATATTATTACCCCGTGTGGGTTCGGTTATATGTTGACTTAGGAAACAGTCCTGGATCGTCTCGAGAAAATCCTCTGATTCTGAGTTTCCCGTAAGGTCGGTCCAATCTATTTGGCCAAGGTTAAAGTCGCCTACTATACAGACTTTGTTGTGTATGGAAGCCCTGCGCATTTCATCCCAGATAAGTCGCTCATTGACTCTGTCAAGATTGGGGGGGTCTATATATTACTCCTGTGATTAATTTTTCCCAACCGTCGCTTAATTCTATCCAAATTGTTTCTGTATTCCTCTCAGTTTTTATTTCCTTATTTATTTCACACTTCAGATTATCCCTAACATAGATTGCTACTCCGCCTCCTTTCCTGGTCTGCCTATCGGTATGGAACAGTTTGTAACCCGCAATTTGGTATTCGACTGGTAATTCACGTGTGTCTAGGTTGATCCATGTTTCAGTGAATGCAATTATATCGATTTCTTCGGTACATACCAAGGCCCTAATATCATCCATTTTGTTTCTCATACTTCTACTGTTCGCGTAATATACATTTAAGTTAGTCGTGTTCTGAGTCCTTCCCTTACCGCGTTTAGTTTTAAACTCCCTGTTTAATTTAGTTATGTCATCATTCCTAACACTATTTCCCTGTAATCTTTCGCCTTGTTTACCCGCTCCCACTGCAGTCTCCTCCACCCCCGTGCCCCTATGTTCTCTTAGCAGTTTAAAGACTTCGATATCTTTTGAACTGCCCCCTCTAGAGCCCCAGCCAGGGTTGCTACTCCATCCCTAGACAGGTGCACCCCATCCCTAGCATAAAGGTCCCTTCTGCCATAGAAGTTGTCCCAGTTGTCAATGAATGGGACTGATATTGACTTGCAATATCTGTCAAGACGGTCGTTAACACCAACTGCCCTTGACAACCATTCACTGCCAACTCTCCTTCTAGGCAGGACACCGCATATGATAGGGATCCCTCCCTTAGTCCTAATACGATCTATGGCTGCCTTGAACTTATCAAGAAGCTTCTCGCTCCTACACCGGCCAATATCATTGCCTCCTGCACTGAGGCAGATAATGGGTTTGTTCCCATTACCAGACAAGATATTGTCCATCCTGTCAATTATATCCCCCACCCCAGCTCCTGGCAAACACAGCCTCATCCTATTTTTGTTTTTACCACAAAAAGCCCTGTCCATGTACCTTACCTGTGAGTCACCAACAATTAAAGTTTTTATACCTTCCTTGTCATCCCTGTCCCTGACTGTACTAACGTCCAATTCGTCTATCAAGGGACTGAACGGGTTGGTACACTTAGCTGTTGTTGTCGTTGTTGTCGTATCCTTGGTGTGCTTCTTCACCAAAAGCTTTGTCTTCCCACTACTCACAATTTTCCACTCGCTTGATTTTTCGTCAGCCACTGGCTTTACTCGTCCAGCCTCTCCTTTTAACATCGCCAGCTCTTCCCTTAATTTCAAGTTCTCCAACGTGGCCCTCTCAATTTCTAACTTGGCCTTCGCCAATTCTTCAGTGGACCACTCCAGTTTGGTCAACAAACTCTCATACCCAAGACCGCACCTTGCTCTGGCCATATCTGATAATTATCCCTCCGGAGCTAACCCTGCCGTGACCTTTCCCCTAGTGTGGGGACATCTTAGGAGGTAGTGGATAAGGGTGCTGCTGTCGGGTCTTCTGCATAATGCACAAGAGCGTCGCTCAGGGGATGCGGGGATACCAATCTCCCAAGCAAAGTCATACCCAATGATGATACGGGCTAATAATCTTCTTTCACCTCATAACTCATGACTCCAAAGCCAAGAAGGTCATTCTACTGAACGCTCTCAACCAGACAAGACCTCCCTCTCCCTCTCAACAAGCTCCTCACCACACAGCAACTCCCTAGCACTGCATTATATATATATATTGTTAACGCTCATAGGAGCGTTATTGGTTTGTTGCTGGAGAAATAAACCCTCAACGTTGACGCGTACCATATAATTCGGTCAAAACCTGTTAAAGAACATTTCTTATATAACAAATGCCGTTATCTCAGGACACATATTATGAATAATACAATCAATATACAGTACATAGCCTGTTAACATCTTAAATATAACTCGCATGTCATAACTATTGATACTGGAGACAATAGGTATAATATGATCAAATTGCAGTACACAAATATACTTTTTAAAGTTATTTAGGGTTTCTTAGCAGATTCTAATACTTCACGATCACTCACGTTTTAGGGTCTAGTGGTCTGAACCAACGTGTTGTCTGTCCTGTAGAAATCAGTAGACTACCCTCGAGGGCAATCTCAGCCCGGAGGCGAGGGCCATATGTTTTCGTATTGAAACACCTCAGCAGACTAGTCAGCAAATTCGTTGTCAACACTATATCCCTTATCTCATCCCCTCTCTCTCTCTCTCTCTCGCCTAGTTTATCTTATTATGGTTATCCCTCTCTTCTAACTTATCTTACTGTGGCGGTAACATATATATATATATATGTATATATATATGCAAATAAATCACTGTAGGTGCGCTTGATCCAAGTATACGCTGATAACCACAAGGAAACAAGAAAACACGAAATTTCCAAGCGCTTTCGTGTAATTGCAACCACCAACAGCATTAGCAGTTTAAGAAACTGGGAGACTATTTTCAGTTCACCTGACTAAGTTCATATTATGTGAAATACAGTACGGTACTGTGATGAATTTATACGATTTGAAAATCGGAAGTTTAGATGAAGAACTTCCAGGTGTTTAATCATTCAAGAAGCAATTGTCACAAAATGGTACTGCCAAAACAGGCAGCATTTACTACACAGATGTTATGTTTTCACTTTCTCTATATCCTTTCGGCATCCAGTACATATACAATCCAGTCCAGGGAGCACTTGCTGGTGTATATACAAGTACGATGCTTCTACCTTGTTCTCTCCTCTTGTACTGAACATCACCTCTTCCACAATAAAAAAACGGACTGCTATATAATATATTTATGGTTATCACAGTTTAAAAGCCCTAGTTTCTTTTGTACAATTAACTGCCATATGTTGTCACGTTAGTTTCTAGTCGCAGTAGGTTCTCAGGGAAGGATAGCCGAGTCATCACGCATCAGCCACCCTAAACCTGGCGGTGAAGCTTTATGCGCAAGCGCAGTAGTGGACGGTGTCTCACTATTGTGGGCATAACTAAATTACTAATTATTTTTGCATATTATGTCAAACTTTTATTTCAAAGAATTAAATATGTATAAGTAAGGTGGTAATTACTTAGAGTAATGACACGAAAGATAGATAATATTGGCAAGAACTCCTAAAATGGTAACTGACAACTGAAATATTTGAAGTTGCCATAGTATCGCTCAGTGTCAAGTTGACGCTTGTTGAGTTGTGTGTACAGAGGCTGCGCTCGTCTGATACCTTATTATTCTCACAATATGTCTGAGGAAACCAACGGTCAGGAGAATGGGACTGTCCCGGAGGTGGAGCTCATCATCAAGGTAAGAAATATGGCTTTTTCCTTGGACAACAAGTTTGGTAAAATGTGGTGGTGTGCAGCTGAGCCTCCCGCAAGGCAACGGTCGCTTACACATCGAGTTGACGCTTTACTCTTCACTACAATCATTTACGTGTATGATTATGTGGCTTTGATTATACTAATGGAATCATCAGTATTAAAAGACACGTTAAAATTTCTTATTTGTGACTAATATAGTACGTTGCCACACGCACGTAGGGACGTTGAGCTTCTTACATTGTTTCATACTTTTGTTTGTGTGTTTGTCAGTGCCTGCTTGTTTGACTGCACGTAGTATATATATATATATATATATATATATATATATATATATATATATATATATATATATATATATATATATATATTTTTTTTTTTTTTTTTTTTTTTCATGTAGATCCACAATGAAAACGTGGATAAGATAAATCTTGATAAAATCACACGGGGAAAAGGGAAACAACGGAGCACCTTAGCTTTCGTCTTTATTCAAGACATCTTCAGAGTTGCCTCTGAATATGTCTTGAATAAAGACGAAAGCTAAGGTGCTCCGTTGTTTCCCTTTTCCCTGTGGGATTTTATCAAGATTTATCTTATCCACGTTTTCATTGTGGATCTACATGAAAAAAAAAAAAAAAAAAATATATATATATATATATTGTAGATCTTTTTTAAGCGTTGTAGTGGATATTATTGTCTTGGCGTTCACGTACCTACTGCTGTCATTTACGCCCCAAAACTTTTAAAGCGGATGTGCTGACAGCAGGTACGCACCCCAGCCATAGTGAGGGTATCATTCTTTACCACTACCACATTTGGTGTAGTCACTGTTCAAATGATGTGTTCCCATAGATAACTAAGAAGGACAACAATAATTATCAGCTCCACCCACTCATTATTACTGCTACTGATAATGTTGCCTGAAAAATGATATATTATATATATATATATATATATATATATATATATATATATATATATATATATATATAATATATATATATATATGATTTTTTTTATAAGGTTTATCTTGCCAGCAGTTATATCCTGAAGGTGTGTGTAGCCAGTAGGTTAGGGCGTATTGTCCCACCAAGTTCGCTTCGGAGGGTTTTTTCTGATCCCCGCCCCCACCCAGGTAAACTACACGGTAAAAGCAGGTGGAAGTTTAGAACGAATTTTCAGGTGTATTATTGGTTTGAATATTTTGGGATTTGTTTTGTACTCAAAGGTTTGTTTTGATGCAAAAAAGGGGATTATCTAAAGGAGAAATTAAATAATACTTATGAGTTTACTTAGGTAACGGCAGATAAGCCATGGCTTCCACACCTTGGCAAATGAAAACATACCATCACAAAACTGCCTTATTTTAATAAGAACAAACAGTTGAGTAACATCATACTCCAATATACAGTATATGTCTATGGTTCCTGCAAAAATCAAGCCTCTTCCATTTATAGCTTGTCAGCCACAGTCAACTTTTTCTTTCCATGTTTCCTCACCGGAGACGATTGTGACCAATTACTGGTGAGTGTTGGAAGTAGCAGATAAAAAATGGTGTAGAATTTATCAAGTGACCTGGGAGTCGAACCTTACTAGTGTTGTAATTTAATTTTATGTTGAAATGCAAAAAACTTATCTACTATGGTAATGGCGTAGTTTTTATTAATAATATGAAACGAAAAATCACTTAAGTGCTGTAGCTACGCGTTATCGAGTTCATTTCCGTTTTTTCCAGTACTGCGCCATACCCAGTGTTAATCCTATTTTCAGTTCAAATTGTAGTGGTAAGACTGAAGCAGATGTATATTATGTAATCTAACCAAAGGAAGAAGCACCATTGATATACCGATATTGACTTATTATAGAGCGGACCCTTAGTACTAGATCCAGCTTTTATTTTACTTAACTTCCCAATGCGTGAACCCCTCTAGTTTTTATAACAACCAGAACGGATGGAAGTCTAAAACCGAAAATAAATTTGAGAGAAGTATGGCGAGTGTCTCATTTTAACTTTAAGTTTAGCAAGGGTGTTTGGTTGATTTTAAGGGTTATTAGTACTGAATGAAATTTGGTCTCAAGAAGTGAAGGAGTGTTGAATAAATGATAATTTGAGCTCCTCTAACTTGCTATTATTCTGAGATCGTCACTCCAGTAAATATGGAGGGAAAACAAGAAAGGCGCGAGATTGAGTAGCACTTATGAACACCACATGAATCGACGAAATGTAGTCAGAACAAGATACAGTAATGCTGGTGTAATTTTTAGGTATGTTTGTTCTTGGGAGATGTTTCCTTCACAAGTTTGTTTTTTCCTGCCTCCCCCTCTAAATCTGTATATAGAATACAATATGACTGAAGAGGCTGTCACAAACGTTAAGAGCTCAACTGAATGTTTTGAGTCAAGTCCAGTTGATATCAGCTGTCGTTATGAGTGGCATCTCTGTAGGACTCGGTTGTTTACACACACAATGCAGTTCTGCCGAAGGTAAAGGTTCAAGTTAAGTGTTGTAACTTCTCACAATCTATTAATAAAGGTCGAGGCGGAAAATATCACAATGCAATATTAAATTGCCAGCAGTAATCAAGAACCAGTGACACGGTGAATGTAAGGAACTGACGGTGGCACATCAATCATGATTTCGTTTAGCTAAATTAGGACTTCACGGGGGCGTTTGTATTGTTCAAAATAAGTTGCTGACAGAGGCGAGGGGCACACCTTGGCGAACATCGTTGTTTTATACTTCATTATACTCCTCATTCTGATCGTGTGGTGTCAGGAAAAAAAAATATTAAAAGTAAACTGCTTAAATATTGTTGCCAACAGAAACCAAATTCATGTGTAAAAGGGCAAGGTACGTATACCGCGTAACAGTACTGACTGTGAAGATAAAAGCATCAGTGATTACCATTAGGGTAATATTGAGGATAAAATGTATTTCAGCCACAAAAAAAATAACCGTCCGCCATAAGCCTGGTTATTTTTTTTTTCGTTAAATAATATTATCGAAAACCGTAGTGCAGCTTTTGCCGTAGTGTGTGTGTGTACATTGAACAGAGGTATTGTGAATAACTGTATACATAAAATTTTATAGCACTCATTTGAGCACTGTGTAGCATTGTGACCGAGCACACAAATTAGAAATAATTACAGAACGCTAGGTATCATGGCAAACATGAAAAGACAATACAAAATAAAATTTCTTCTACCACACAGGCAGGCACACAGTACTCGAAAATGCAGACGGCCACATAGTCTGAAAACAAACATGTATGTAATGTTAATATCAACAAACTCGACAACTCACCCATGTATGTCTTTTACATACTGATAACAACATAACGTTTCTCCAGAGCTATAAAGAGACTACCTGTCTCCCCGCCTTCAGAGTAAGCAAGTTAAAGCAACCCATATAACAACACACAAAATAACGTTATACAAATACGCCTGTCTCCCAGCAGCAAAAGCTCAAAATCAACACTGGCAGACAAAACCCTCACCCCCAACGTCATACCACTACCAGCCATACCAACATCCAAACAAACTTACTGTATATAACCTTATCGTACCTTGATGTTTCTCCCCGTAACAACAATTCACCAGGCCACCACTTTATGTGCGTGTTATACCCAAACCTTTGATGCCCTACGTCTCTTAATATTATAGTACCAAGTGAACCTGTATCGTGGAGGACCGGTGAAGGGGAGGGAGGGAGCCGAGGAACATGGAGTATGCAGTAGTCAGTGAATCGAAGCTCCGAGTCAGTCCCTTTGGAGAGATTTCTGGAAAATAGATAGACTCCATACGGATTCCAGTGGACTATTGACTGATTTTAACCATTGACTAGTAAACGTGTTTTCCCCCTGCACTCAACCTCCGACAAACTGGTTATTGATCTAAAGCCCTTTGTAAGCATTCAGGACGTTGGCAGTGTAAGGACTGAAAACTTAAGATACTTAACAATTCCTTGTATATTATAGCAGGAAGAATTTTCTGGGCTTCCTTTAATTATTGACCTGTCTTACCATTGGTAATTAACTGTTTAAAATAGTGAAATAAAATGTGCAAATGCAAATTACATCAACTCTTAAGTTCTGCAGTACAGGCAACTGGAAAGAATATTTAGAAACAAAATTATCTTTTAATTTGTACATCTTGTTTGAGTAATAATAGTAACGGGGGTAAGATCTGGTGTAAATTGGTATACTATTAGTCCATTCATAGTTTCTTTTAGGACATTTGTAGTTCTATCGGCGGAAGATACCTGGGTAATCGGTAATTACATTGTTAGTGTGTTCAAACTGACGCACTTCAACAACACTAGTCAGTACTTTAGGAGGGCAAAACGGGTTTAATGGACAAAATGCGGTATGTAAAGTTATACGCTATATACTACAACACTGTAGACAACAGTATAAAGTTATACACTAGAACATTGTATACAACACTGTAAAGTTATACACTAGAACATTGTATACAACACTGTAAAGTTATACATTATAACACTGTAGACAACACTGTAAAGTTATACATTATAACACTGTAGACAGCAGTGTTTAAAGTTTCATAAGGTCAGAGTGTAGGTTTTCCTGTGGGGGTTGGAGGTTTTTACACCCCATATCTTCACACACTCGTCTATTGTGAAGATTAGAGTGATGAGCACGAGGAAGTCAGCCTCCGAAGGTCAGGGTCGCTACCTGTTTGATGAAACCGGAAATATTCATTTACACTTAGATGATTAACATATAAACAAACTTGGCATAACAGTAAATATTTTTTTTCAAACATGTGTTAGTAGCTCTAAGCTTAGTACAGTAAACGCATCGCTACCTAATTTTGATAGTGATAGTGAAATATTTATGTTTACAGTTTTGTAATTTTAATTAGGAGTGAAAGTACCACAGTTAAGGAATAATATAAAGAAAGAATGGAGATCAAACAGGTACGACTGCCCGTTACAGACAGTGTGGATACAACAAACTGTGTATACAATACCTTCAGTACACAAGGAGGCAGCGCGGCGTGGCCATCTCTGCACTCCTATTTTGCTTCCCTAGCTGAGTGGACCAGGGGTGCCGTAGAATCAAAAGAGTGACCCTAAAGATTGGAGGCGAGCGCTGTATAAATATTTGAACACACCAATAATATCACTGAAGACTGCTATTAGCAATACAAATTGGGGGGTCTTATTACAAATTTTGACTCCCAATTTTTTTAAATTGCATTCAAGATACAGTTTTTCGTGCTGATTTGAATTGTGAAACTCATGTTTTGCGGAAATGTCACAAGGTCTATGAATCAGAAATGCTGGCCAATCATGCTTAACATAAGCTCGTACAAATTTTGCTCATTGACACACAGGTACCCATCCAACATTTGGCGATGAGTACCGGCTTGTTTGTTACGTTAGGTCAAAAACACTGTTCCTGCAAACAAACGTCAATAAAAAAGTTAAATGTTTATTTCTGCAAAAAATGAGTTGCATACTGAGAATCAGCATAAAAAACTGCACTAGTGAAAAAAAATCAAAATATTTTAACACAGTCCAACTCCTTAATAAGATCCCAAATTGGCTTAAAAATCCAAGAATTGAGCTGGTGTTCCTGCCATCACGGCAGGGAGGACGACCTTCGGTGTAGCTTCGCACCATCGTTAATCTGAAATAGTCAGACATTCTTGGTAAGAATTATCATCATCTATTCTTCCCCATTTGTTGCGGACTTTGAAATGGTCAACAATGGCGTGAACACTGGTGGAGGCGACGGATGTTATCGAGTTGTCTAGGTTGGATACTGTACGTTGTGGAACAGATGTGTCACTCATTGGGTTGTCAGTAAGTGTGAATTACACTGTAGGTGTCATTAGCTGGTCGTGAGAGTGAAATGTGGAGCAGACGTATCACCGTGTGTGGCTACAACCCAACTCCCACGCAGAAAGTTATTTAAATGAGTAAATTATGACTTGAAAGCACTTTGATAGATGTACAGTATGGTTGGTACAGCAGATTTCATAAAAGCCCGGAGTGCCATTACAAATTAACTAAAATAACACAGAGATGAATTACAAAACATAAGAAGCAGCCATTATACCGTCTACATCAAAGCCTTTGTCACAGGAAAATGACTCCCCGAGACAATGCTTCGTAGGGAAGGTTTGTGCACATGCATCAGTTTGTTGAGGCCAAAGAAGTTTATTATTTATAATCTAACCTTGGTTTTCCATTGCAAGTTGGCGCATGCAACCTTGAACATGTTTCCTGTGATTAACACTATACAGTTCCTTCTAGGATTACTTGTACATCATGGGTGAGGTGTGTGATGATACACCAACCATTGTTATATAATTTGCAGCTACACTTAGGTGAGGTGAAATAATTCTCGAGTCGTGCGAACTTTACATAGGAAGTACTGTATATGTTTGCCGGAGGAGGTGTATCCTGTGACACCGGGTGCTCCACCTGTCTCACCAGCTCAGGTAAGATATTGAACCCTCATTGAGAAATCGGGTCCTTGAACTTTTTATACAACAGAGTTTTTATTTGTTTTCGCGGAGAAAACTGAAAGTGGTTTTTGGTTCAATGACGTTGAACAGCAGTCGTTATTGGTACTGAACATGTTTGTCACATAATGTGTGGGCTGACGGGCATTATGTTTGTTACAGAATGTGTGGGCTGACGGGCAGTATGTTTGTTACAGAATGTGTGGGCTGACGTGCAGTATGTTACAGAATGTGTGGGCTGACGGGCAGTATGTTACAGGATGTGTGGGTTGACGTGCAGTATTTTACAGAATGTGTGGGCTGACGTGCAGTATGTTTGTTACAGAACGTGTGGGCTGACGTGCAGTATGAGGAGTATTTAGTGTATGTGACGTTAAGTTGGTGAACAATGAATGGTATAGGCGAATGAATTAAATTATCGTTACTACAGGGTTACTGGTATAACAGTGTTCATGGTTTTGTGGGCAGAACAGTTATAAATTTTTGCATTGAAAATTTTCTAGATATATCACAAATATTTAACAGTCAATACCACAGGTCATGAACAGAAAATAACGTAGATTTGAGTTTTGTGACAAATATAGGGAGTCATGTTGGGAAGAAGGTAGCAAGTACAGTAGGTTAATTCTTAAAAAAATAGAATCCCTTTATCTCTGACACTCTTGTCTAATATTACTTAATTTACTCTTACATCATGAAAATTATTCCACCATATTCTTTTATTATCCACTCATCCAGGACCCGTGTGCGTGCGTGCGTTTGAAATCGACTCGTCTGCCGGTTTTTTCAGGATTTCGTTCCACTTGGTGTAGTGTTCTGCATATGATTGAATGATGTGATAAAAACTGATTCATTCTTCTTTCGACCACATTAGCATCAAGAAACTGTTAATTGAACCATAAAAAATCATAGTTATTAATTTTTGTATAATTATAATACACCATTGCTTAAAAGACTTTTAAAACATTGACGTAAAAAATAAATAAGGAAATTAGTGAGACATGTTGATCTTCTGTTCTCACGTTATGAACTGGTTGAGTTTAGTAGGTCACGAGTGTGTGGTGATGTGATGGTGTAGTGGTGTGGTGGATAGGTGATAAATACAGAATGTGGTGGTATCTAAGGTGGGGGGGGGGGGGGGTGTATTTGAGGCCGCGCGTATGTGTGATGTTTGGAGCAGAGTGTGGTGTTCAAGGCCGCTTTCGATGGAAGGATATCATAGACTTGCATCATTGAGAAGGAGGGAAGTAGTGGTGTAGGTGAACTATGGACTTGCATCACAATGGAGGAGGTAAGGTGGTAGGTAGGCGGCGAGGAGCTGCTGCTGTGTGCCGCCACGGTCTAGTTGCTGCAGTCAACGTCGCCACACGGTGAAATCCCCAGGAGGTCAGGGCCGTGCTGCTTCATCAAGATAATGCTGGGTAATTTTTTTATTTTGGTTGACGTTTTGTAAATATTTGGAATTTCCGGAAGACTTTTTAATTTGCAGAGTTTATTATTAAATTTATAATTGTTATTAAGTACCTTAGTTTTGTGTGTGTGTGTGTGTGTTGATTCGGTTGACACTAACTGTAATTGTCGAGCCAAAGTTTAGATCACATGATACTTGTGTTCCTGCATTAATCTGATTAAAATACATACAGAAGCGAAATTGGCGCCTTAACTAATTTTGTCACTTCACTTGTGTTTAGATAAAAAACGGCAAGTTAATTTTTTCCTGAAAGATTATTATTACCGGTACACTGCGGTGCTGGCTGCACGGGTGGCTAGCCTTTACAGTTAAACTTTGAAGATATCCAATATTAAGTGTGGCCTTACTTGGTCGTGAACTGTTAGTCAGTTACCTTGGAAGTGGTGGTCGTTGTTCAATGCAACAAAATGACCTTTCTTGGTGTTTAGCAGCTAGTAGAAAACCTCGAGTAATTAGCCATTACCTATAATGTAACCAAACCCTACCAAACTTAACCTTACCTACCTGTGGACACAGTAGAGTAACGTACTTAACACAACATCTATGTAAAGTAACGCACACAACAGCCTTGTAAAGTAACGCACACAACATCTATGTCCAGTAATGCACACAACAGCTATGTCCAGTAACGCACACAACAGCTGTGTCCAGTAACGTACATAACAGCTATGTCCAGTAACGTACATAACAGCAATGTCCTGTAATGCACATGAGTCATGTCCAGTAACGCACTACAGCTATGTGCTGTAAAGTAACGCACCATAATTATATAGTGTAGCATATTTGAGTATTTGTAAAGGTTCATCTTAGTAAGTAGACTTAGAGGATTACGTTACCCACGAGGACGGTGTAGACAAGGAGAGGGGTTGTCATGGCTGGTAAAGGAGAGGGGTTGTCCTGGGTGGTAAAGGAGAGGGGTTGTCCTGGGTGGTAAAGGAGAGGGGTTGTCCTGGGTGGTAAAGGAGAGGGGTTGTCCTGGCTGGTAAAGGAGAGGGGTTGTCCTGGCTGGTAAAGGAGAGGGGTTGTCCTGGCTGGTAAAGGAGAGGGGTTGTCCTGGCTGGTAAAGGAGAGGGGTTGTCCTGGGTGGTAAAGGAGAGGGGTTGTCCTGGCTGGTAAAGGAGAGGGGTTGTCCTGGGTGGTAAAGGAGAGGGGTTGTCCTGGCTGGTAAAGGAGAGGGGTTGTCCTGGGTGGTAAAGGAGAGGGGTTGTCCTGGCTGGTAAAGGAGAGGGGTTGTCCTGGCTGGTAAAGGAGAGGGGTTGTCCTGGCTGGTAAAGGAGAGGGGTTGTCCCGGGTGGTAAAGGAGAGGGGTTGTCCCGGGTGGTAAAGGAGAGGGGTTGTCCCGGGTGGTAAAGGAGAGGGGTTGTCCCGGGTGGTAAAGGAGAGGGGTTGTCCCGGGTGGTAAAGGAAAGGGGTTGTCCCGGGTGGTAAAGGAGAGGGGTTGTCCCGGGTGGTAAAGGAGAGGGGTTGTCCTGGCTGGTAAAGGAGAGGGGTTGTCCTGGCTGGTAAAGGAGAGGGGTTGTCCTGGCTGGTAAAGGAGAGGGGTTGTCCTGGCTGGTAAAGGAGAGGGGTTGTCCTGGCTGGTAAAGGAGAGGGGTTGTCCTGGCTGGTAAAGGAGAGGGGTTGTCCTGGCTGGTAAAGGAGAGGGGTTGTCCTGGCTGGTAAAGGAGAGGGGTTGTCCTGGCTGGTAAAGGAGAGGGGTTGTCCTGGCTGGTAAAGGAGAGGGGTTGTCCTGGCTGGTAAAGGAGAGGGGTTGTCCTGGCTGGTAAAGGAGAGGGGTTGTCCCGGGTGGTAAAGGAGAGGGGTTGTCCCGGGTGGTAAAGGAGAGGGGTTGTCCCGGGTGGTAAAGGAAAGGGGTTGTCCCGGGTGGTAAAGGAGAGGGGTTGTCCCGGGTGGTAAAGGAGAGGGGTTGTCCTGGGTGGTAAAGGAGAGGGGTTGTCCTGGGTGGTAAAGGAGAGGGGTTGTCCTGGCTGGTAAAGGAGAAGGGTTGTCCTGGCTGGTAAAGGAGAGGGGTTGTCCTGGCTGGTAAAGGAGAGGGGTTGTCCTGGCTGGTAAAGGAGAGGGGTTGTCCTGGCTGGTAAAGGAGAGGGGTTGTCCTGGCTGGTAAAGGAGAGGGGTTGTCCTGGCTGGTAAAGGAGAGGGGTTGTCCTGGCTGGTAAAGGAGAGGGGTTGTCCTGGCTGGTAAAGGAGAGGGGTTGTCCTGGCTGGTAAAGGAGAGGGGTTGTCCTGGCTGGTAAAGGAGAGGGGTTGTCCTGGCTGGTAAAGGAGAGGGGTTGTCCTGGCTGGTAAAGGAGAGGGGTTGTCCTGGCTGGTAAAGGAGAGGGGTTGTCCTGGCTGGTAAAGGAGAGGGGTTGTCCTGGCTGGTAAAGGAGAGGGGTTGTCCTGGCTGGTAAAGGAGAGGGGTTGTCCTGGCTGGTAAAGGAGAGGGGTTGTCCTGGCTGGTAAAGGAGAGGGGTTGTCCTGGCTGGTAAAGGAGAGGGGTTGTCCTGGCTGGTAAAGGAGAGGGGTTGTCCTGGCTGGTAAAGGAGAGGGGTTGTCCTGGCTGGTAAAGGAGAGGGGTTGTCCTGGCTGGTAAAGGAGAGGGGTTGTCCTGTGGTAAAGGAGAGGGGTTGTCCTGGTGGTAAAGGAGAGGGGTTGTCCTGGCTGGTAAAGGAGAGGGGTTGTCCTGGGTGGTAAAGGAGAGGGGTTGTCCTGGGTGGTAAAGGAGAGGGGTTGTCCTGGGTGGTGAAGGAGAGGGGTTGTCCTGGGTGGTGAAGGAGAGGGGTTGTCCTGGGTGGTGAAGGAGAGGGGTTGTCCTGGGTGGTGAAGGAGAGGGGTTGTCCTGGGTGGTAAAGGAGAGGGGTTGTCCTGGGTGGTAAAGGAGAGGGGTTGTCCTGGGTGGTAAAGGAGAGGGGTTGTCCTGGCTGGTAAAGGAGAGGGGTTGTCCTGGCTGGTAAAGGAGAGGGGTTGTCCTGGCTGGTAAAGGAGAGGGGTTGTCCTGGCTGGTAAAGGAGAGGGGTTGTCCTGGCTGGTAAAGGAGAGGGGTTGTCCTGGGTGGTAAAGGAGAGGGGTTGTCCTGGGTGGTAAAGGAGAGGGGTTGTCCTGGGTGGTAAAGGAGAGGGGTTGTCCTGGGTGGTAAAGGAGAGGGGTTGTCCTGGGTGGTAAAGGAGAGGGGTTGTCCTGGCTGGTAAAGGAGAGGGGTTGTCCTGGCTGGTAAAGGAGAGGGGTTGTCCTGGCTGGTAAAGGAGAGGGGTTGTCCTGGCTGGTAAAGGAGAGGGGTTGTCCTGGCTGGTAAAGGAGAGGGGTTGTCCTGGGTGGTAAAGGAGAGGGGTTGCCCTGGGTGGTAAAGGAGAGGGGTTGCCCTGGGTGGTAAAGGAGAGGGGTTGTCCTGGGTGGTAAAGGAGAGGGGTTGTCCTGGGTGGTAAAGGAGAGGGGTTGTCCTGGTGGTAAAGGAGAGGGGTTGTCCTGGCTGGTAAAGGAGAGGGGTTGTCCTGGCTGGTAAAGGAGAGGGGTTGTCCTGGCTGGTAAAGGAGAGGGGTTGTCCTGGCTGGTAAAGGAGAGGGGTTGTCCTGGCTGGTAAAGGAGAGGGGTTGTCCTGGCTGGTAAAGGAGAGGGGTTGTCCTGGCTGGTAAAGGAGAGGGGTTGTCCTGGCTGGTAAAGGAGAGGGGTTGTCCTGGCTGGTAAAGGAGAGGGGTTGTCCTGGCTGGTAAAGGAGAGGGTTGTCCTGGCTGGTAAAGGAGAGGGGTTGTCCTGGCTGGTAAAGGAGAGGGGTTGTCCTGGCTGGTAAAGAAGAGGGGTTGTCCTGGGTGGTAAAGGAGAGGGGTTGTCCTGGCTGGTAAAGGAGAGGGGTTGTCCTGGCTGGTAAAGGAGAGGGTTGTCCTGTGTGGTGAAGGAGAGGGGTTGTCCTGTGGTGAAGGAGAGGGATTGTTCTGTGGTAAAGGAGAGGAATTGTCCTGTCCGGTAAAGGAGAGGGATTGTCCTGTCCGGTGAAAAAGAGGGATTGTCCTGTCTGGTGAAGGAGAGGGATTGTCCTGTGGTGAAGTAGAGGGGATGTCCTGTGGTAAAGGAGAGGGATTATCCTGTATGGCGAAGGAGAGGGATTGTCCTGTCTGGTGAAGTAGAGGGGATGTCCTGTGGTAAAGGAGAGGGATTGTCCTGTGGTGAAGGAGAGTTTTTGTCCTGTCTGGTGAAGGAGAGGGGTTGTCCTGTGGTGAAGTAGAGGGGATGTCCTGTGGTAAAGGAGAGGGATTGTCCTGTGGTGAAGGAGAGGGATTGTCCTGTCTGGTGAAGGAGAGGGATTGTCCTGTCTGGTGAAGGAGAGGGATTGTCCTGTGATGGAGAGGGATTGTCCTGTGGTAAAGAAGAGGGATTGTTCTGTCTGGTAAAGGAGAGGGGTTGTCCTGTCTGGTAAGAGAGAGGGATTGTCCTGTGGTGAAGGGAGGGATTGTCCTGTGGTAAAGGAGAGGGATTGTCCTGTGGTGACGGGAGGGATTGTCCTGTGGTTAAGGAGAGGGATTGTCCTGTGCTTAAGGAGAGGGATTGTCCTGTGGTTATGGGAGGGATTGTCCTGTGGTGAAGGAGAGGGATTGTCTTGTCTGGTGAAGGAGAGGGATTGTCTTGTCTGGTGAAGGAGAGGGATTGTCTTGTCTGGTGAAGGAGAGGGATTGTCTTGTCTGGTGAAGGAGAGGGATTGTCTTGTCTGGTGAAGGAGAGGGATTGTCTTGTCTGGTGAAGGAGAGGGATTGTCTTGTCTGGTGAAGGAGAGGGATTGTCTTGTCTGGTGAAGGAGAGGGATTGTCTTGTCTGGTGAAGGAGAGGGATTGTCTTGTCTGGTGAAGGAGAGGGATTGTCTTGTCTGGTGAAGGAGAGGGATTGTCTTGTCTGGTGAAGGAGAGGGATTGTCTTGTCTGGTGAAGGAGAGGGATTGTCTTGTCTGGCGAAGGAGAGGGATTGTCTTGTCTGGCGAAGGAGAGGGATTGTCTTGTCTGGCGAAGGAGAGGGATTGTCTTGTCTGGCGAAGGAGAGGGATTGTCTTGTCTGGCGAAGGAGAGGGATTGTCTTGTCTGGCGAAGGAGAGGGATTGTCTTGTCTGGCGAAGGAGAGGGATTGTCTTGTCTGGCGAAGGAGAGGGATTGCCTTGTCTGGCGAAGGAGAGGGATTGCCTTGTCTGGCGAAGGAGAGGGATTGTCCTGTCTGGCGAAGGAGCGGGATTGTCCTGTCTTGTGAAGGAGAGGGATTGTCCTGTGGTGAAGGAGAGGGGTTGTCCTGTTGTCTGGTAAAGGAGAGGGGTTGTCCTGTGGTGAAGGAGAGGGGTTGTCCTGTTGTCTGGTAAAGGAGGCGGGGTTGTCCTGTGGTGAAGGAGAGGGGTTGTTCTGTTGTCTGGTAAAGGAGAGGGGTTGTCCTGTGGTGAAGGAGAGGGGTTGTTCTGTTGTCTGGTAAAGGAGAGAGGTTGTCCTGTTGTCTGGTGAAGGAGAGGGGTTGTCCTGTTGTCTGGTGAAGGAGAGGGGTTGTCCTGTTGTCTGGTAAAGGAGAGGGGTTGTCCTGTGGTGAAGGAAGGGATTGTCCTGTGGTGAAGGGAGGGATTGTCCTGTGGTGAAGGGAGGAATTGACCAGGTTGGTGAAGAAGAGGGATTGTCTTGTGGTGAATGAAGTAAATAACATAAAAAAAAGTATAACAGACTGTATTTTATGTACGGGAAAGAAGAGTAAATGCGTGTGTGTGTTTTGTTGCGTTTGTGGGAGGGATATACTATTCAGACACAACGTAAACATTGGATTTTACCTTCCCAATTTTTTATTATAATTAACAGTAGCTTTTTTTTATAATCTATAATTTATTTGTCTTGTTGAATACTGTTTTATTTATGGTGTCTAACACTAGTCGATGGTGCCTAACACTAGTCGATGGTGCCTAACACTAGTCGATGGTGCCTAACACTAGTTGATGGTGCCTAACTCTAGTCGATGGTGCCTAACTCTAGTCGATGGTGCCTAATACTAGTTGGTGGTGCCTAACACTAGTCGATGGTGCATAACACTAGTCGATGGTGCATAACACTAGTCGGTGGTGCCTAACACTAGTCGATGGTGCCTAACACTAGTTGGTGGTGCCTAACACTAGTCGATGGTGCCTAACACTAGTCGATGGTGCCTAACACTAGTCGATGGTGCCTAACACTAGTCGATGGTGCCTAACACTAGTCGATGGCGCCTAACACTAGTTGGTGGTGCCTAACTCTAGTCGATGGTGCCTAACTCTAGTCGATGGTGCCTAACTCTAGTCGATGGTGCCTAACACTAGTCGATGGTGCCTAACACTAGTCGATGGTGCCTAACACAAGTCGATGGTGCCTAACTCTAGTCGATGGTGCCTAACTCTAGTCGATGGTGCCTAACTCTAGTCGATGGTGCCTAACACTAGTCGATGGTGCCTAACACTAGTCGATGGTGCCTAACACTAGTTGGTGGTGCCTAACTAGTCGATGGTGCCTAACACTAGTCGATGGTGCCTAACACTAGTCGATGGTGCCTAATACTAGTTGGTGGTGCCTAACACTAGTTGATATTGCCAAATGCTATTGAGGTTACATAATACTAGTTGATAGTGCATAATACTTGTTGAGGGTGCCTAGTGCTAGTTGACGGTGCTTAGTATTAGTTGATGGTGCATAAAATTAGTTGGTGTCTAACACTAGTTGATGGTGCCTATTACTAGTTGGTGGTGCCTAGTACTAGTTGGTGGTGCCTAGTACTAGTTGGTATCAATTAAGGACTACCAGTAAGTATTTGGGTACAACGGACATATAGAGCGTGGCCAAGTGATGGCATACCAGACCCACGGAGTGAAAGTGAGAATGTTTTGTGTTGGGCAGATGGTGGTGAGTGACGGTGGTGTGCGGTGCAGTGCCTCTCCTCCATAACAGCAGAGAGAGGCGGGTATTCTCTCCCACCAATATTCATCACCTGTTACGTCTGGCCTAGATAAGGGTTATAGATCTTTATGGTAATATAGTCGAACTTGGACAAACCCTACTTTCTGTTGTAACTTTTATTTGGTCTGCGCTGTCTGGATGAACTCAAGGTGGTCGTAGGAGCCCCCCCCCCCTCCCCCCACACCTTGCCATTTAACCTTTGAAGGCCGCATCTAGACAACCATGTATGGTATGGTAACGCTTATGAAAATTGAGTTTCTTAAGTAATATCATTGCTATATGCAGTGACTCGCAAACGGGGGGTTGTCTCTTTTGGGGTGAAGGGGGTTGTGAGGCCATATGAATAACATATATTGACATTCTTGTTTGTTTATTATGAAGTTTTAGATAAATTTTTGAAAATTTTTTTCTTAGCATGTATTAATGCACGAGATACTTGGATAACATAACTACGAGTTAGTTGATCTTGAAAGTAAAACAATGTGTGAAATTTATTGAAATATGATTGAATTGATTTTTAAAACGGGGGGGGGGGGGGGTATGTTAAAAAGTTTGGAACCACTGCTTATAGCGTACGATTTAACAATTAGTATCTTTAAACATGTACAATTTGAAACTTTGTTTTGATGGTTATGTATTTTATTTTAAAAAATGAATTTCGTTGAACAGTGAAGATGATATAAAGATTAGGCACCCAAGTTTATTTAACTTTAATAACTACCATACCAACGTTAACCTAAGACAACCTAGACTAACCTAACCTAACCTCAGGTGGCGTGAGGGTGTGTATCATCAGGTGAAATAAGTTGGGGGTGCTTAATTTTAACGTAATTCAACAGTGATATTTTGCTCGATGCCGTATTACAGCAATGTGTGTGATTCATTGTTGTGTCACATAAGAGTATACTAGTCATTGTGGGTTGAGGGTGTACACGGTGCCACAACGACAGTCTGCCTGATAGTGTAATGGACCACGGTGACGTCATCCTTTGGTAGAGATAACCTCAATTACTGTGAGAGGGAGGGGAGGCGAGAGGGAGCCGGGGGGGGGGGGGGGTGCTGTACTACGAAGGAAGGTACAGGCATGAATTCAGGAGGAAAAAAATGATTGGTAGATAACGCAGGGTATAGTAGGAGAGAAAATAACTTGGAAGAAAGGATGGGAAAAATAGAGAACGAAGGAAAAGGGAGGAAATAGAGAAGGAAGGAAGGCAGGAGTGACAATATACTAAGGCCAGGAAGTAGCTACCACCCCATCGTTGATAGAGCTTGTTATCTAAGTTATCTGGGTGAAGCGATCCACGTGTGGTATGAATGGATGTCATCAGACTTCCATTAAACAGTGATCCTTAACATCCCAGTCATATAATTATACACTCGTAATGTACAAGTTAACGTCACCGTCATTTGATTGTATTGTCTCCTGAATAGGCTTGTATCGACCAGCCGTGGTGGAGTAGGCCTGATATATCGACTAGCCGTGGTGTAGTAGGCCTGATATATCGACTAGCCGTGGTGTAGTAGGCCTGATATATTGACCAGCCGTGGTGTGATAGGCCTGATACATCGACCAGCCGTGGTGTAGTAGGCCTGATACATCGACCAGCCGTGGTGTAGTAGGCCTGATATATTGACTAGCCGTGGTGTAGTAGGCCTGATATTGACCAGCCGTGGTGTGATAGGCCTGATACATCGACCAGCCGTGGTGTTGTAGGCCTGATACATCGACTAGCCGTGGTGTAGTAGGCCTGATATATCGTCATTAGTGTACCTATCACAAGTGTAAGTCACTCATGATGACTTGTAGTGGTGAAGGTATCTTGGTCACAGGTGAAGGCCGTGACCTGTCTCTGGCCTGCTTTTAGTGCCCGTGACCTGTCTGATCTAAATGCCTAGGGAGGAGACTAATAGAGGGCTGTCCGTCTCGGCTGGGATTAATAAATTATTGAACGATTGCTTGTATTGCTAGCTATTGATGCTTGAATAAATGGCTGAAATTATAGGAGGATTAAAGACACTCTTAAGGTGGTGACTGTCCGGGCAAGGCGAAATTAATCATTGAATGAATGAGGCAGGTGGTTTTAGCTGCCATGTGGCCACTGAGGGGTCATCTTTCTTGGTCAAAGTGTTTATGATCAGAACTATCATGTAGATCTGTGTACCTGTACGTGTGTCTAGATTAATAAAATGGAATGAGTGTGCTGTGAGTGGTAGATGTGGGTGTTGGGGGAGGAGGGGTGGTGGGGTCACGGCCGACAAGGGAAAGTGGGACTCGCGCCCCTCGGTGCGGCTGCTGAATCACCTCTGGTGGGCCCCTCCCCTACTGCTTGCTCACCCCGCCACCCAGTCTGCCCCGCCCTATTCCTCTTTCACACTGCGTCTACCTTAAACTTTTTCTCTGTCCCGCCCTTGTCCTGTCTGTCACTTTCTTCATCACTACTCTCTCATCCTTTTGTTATTTCTTTTTACTCTCCTCTGTTCCTTATACTCGTAGTCACTCCTTACGCGGGCGTTTTCTTATTCCTTCCCCCTTCAACCTTGTCTCCGGGAAGTGTTTTCATTCTGTACTCAGCTGGATCACAGGGCAGAACCAGCATATGCCTTTCGTAACCCCAGAAAAGTTAGCCTCGGAACTGTATCGCTGGGAGAGCCACACAACCAAGGTTGGCAGTACGTGAAGCAGCAGCGGATAGATAATTGTCCTGGGAGGAACAGGTGGTGTTAGTGATGGAGTATTGTGCACCATCTGTGGTAGTTACACTCCCCAGCAGACCTGCCTTCCCCACCCCACCACCGCTCAACTGTTGGCTGGTGGTGATCCTCGCGCCGCCGCCTCCCTCCCTCCCTCACATTCCTTTGTGCTCTTTCACTCTCCTTCCCTCTTTGTTTTAAATTTTCTCTCCTCTTCCATCCACTACACGGAGGGTGAAATCATCGCGTAAGGAGAGTAGGGAAAAGGTTTTGTATATGTGGTTGTTTATGGGGCGAGCGATAAGGGTTGGTGTGTAATGCATCACTGCATTAGTGATCAAGACTTCGAATCACATGGTTTATACCGTCTTCTGTACACAGTTACGTGAGCATAGAGGCATGTGATTGTGATAGTATGTGATTTTAGAAAAGAAACTGAAGCCGTATACTGTTTATGTAATAATAATAATAATAATAATTAACGGTTTATTGAAAGAGCTTGGCAGCCAGAAGGCTGAAAATATGCAGTTTCATATTTGGGGAATGGGTTACGAATTACAAATAATATACAAGTAACATAAGTGACACAAATAAGACATATAATAACTTAGATGGGGAAAAGCTCAAACTACAGTTCATTTCAACATAGTGACAGTGTTACAGTATTACAAGTTATTGATAATTTTTACAATGGTTGGGACTGGGCTGTTCTTATAGCGATCAGTTCGTGCACGTATGGGCTGGATGCGGTTGTGGTGTCGCACAGCAATTCTCGAACAAGGGATCTCAGGTGGTAGTAGGAGCCGGTGTCGGGGATGGTGTAGAAGCTTCTTTCCAAATTTGCAGATGAGGTCGTGGTGATGGTCAGTGAGAGTCGAAAGGGTCAGTGTGTTGAGCGCTTCTTGATATGTGGAGTAGGAGGGGGAGAGAATAATCTTGCATGTGTGTAGATTTGTGTGGGAATGGCAAGTCTGTGCACGTGATTGTGTACATGCACAGTTCAGAAGCCGGACAAGTACATGCTTGTATGAGGTGCATGGTGTAAGTTCTTCATGGCTATATGCGGGTATTTACAGGTCTCGATTGCGTTGTGGTGCGGTGCTTCTGTATACCGTGCTTGCTTGGTCACCTTTTTCCTGATCTCTTACTGACCCGTGGTGTTGTGGTGTGGTGTTGGGGGAGCCGCCCTGGTGTTGTAGTGTGGGGGAAGGCCGCCCTGATGTTGTGGTGTGGGGGAAGGCCGCCCTAGTGTTGTGGTGTGGGGAAGACCGCCCTAGTGTTGTGGGGGGAGGCCGCCCTGGTGTTGTCGAGTGGGGGAAGGCCGCCCTGGTGTTGTGGTGTGGGGAAGACCGCCCTAGTGTTGTGGGGGAGGCCGCCCTCGTGTTGTGGAGGCCGTTCTGGTGTTGTGGTGTGGGGGAGGCCACCCTGGTGTTGTGGTGTTGGGGAGGCCGTCCTGGTGTTACGTGGGGGGAGACAGCCTTGGTGTTGTTGGGGAAGGCCGCCCTGGTGTTGTGATGTGGGGGAAGGCCTCCCTGGTGTTATGGGGGGAGGCCCCCCTGGTGTTGTGGTATGGGGAGGCCACCCTGGTGTTGTGGTGTGACCGCCCTGGGGTTGTGGTATGGGGGAGGCCACCCTGATGTTGTGGGGTGGGGGGAAGACCGCCCTGGTGTTGTGGGGTGGGGGGAAGGCCGCCCTGGTGTTGTGGGGGGAGGCCGCCCTGGTGGTGTGGGGGAAGGCCGCCCTGGTGTTGTGTGGGGGAAGGCCGCCCTGGTGGTGTGGGGGAAGGCCGCCCTGGTGGTGTGGTGGGAAGGCCGCCCTGGTGGTGTGGTGGGGAGGCCGCCCTGGTGTTGTGTGGGGAGGCCGCCCTGGTGTTGTGGGGGAGACCGCCCTGGTGTTGTGGTGTGGGGAAGGCGCCCTGGTGTTGTGGAGGCCGCCCTGGTGTTGTGGTGTGGGGGAGGCTACCCTGGTGTTATGGTATGGGGGAAGGCCGCCCTGGTGTTGTGGAGGCCGCCCTGGTGCTGTGGTATGGGGGAGGCTGCCCTGGTGTTGTGGTGTGGGGGAAGGCCGCCCTGGTGTTGTGGAGGCCGCCCTGGTGTTGTGGTGTGGGGGAAGGCCGCCCTGGTGTTGTGGAGGCCGCCCTGGTGTTGTGGTGTGGGGGAGGCCACCCTGGTGTTGTGGTATGGGGGAGGCCACCCTGGTGATGTGGGGGAAGTCCGCCCTGGTGTTGTGGTGTGGGGGGAGGCCGCCCTGGTGGTGTGGGGGAGGACGCCCTGGTGTTGTGGTGTGGGGGGAGACCGCCCTGGTGTTGTGGTGTGGGGAAAGCCGCCATGGTATTGTAGGGGAAGGCCGCCCTGGTGTTGTGGGGGAGGCCGCCCTGGTTTTGTGGTGTGGGGGGAAGGCCGCCCTGGTTTTGTGGTGTGGGGGGAAGGCCGCCCTGGTTTTGTGGTGTGGGGGGAAGGCCACCCTGGTGTTGTGGGGGGAGGCCGCCCTGGTGTTGTGGTGTGGGGAGACCGCCCTGGTGTTGTGGTGTGGGGGGAAGGCCGCCCTGATGTTGTGGTGTGGGGGAAGGCCGCCCTGGTGTTGTGGTGTGGGGGAAGGCCGCCCTGGTGGTGTGGGGGAGGACGCCCTGGTGTTGTGGGGGGAGGCCGCCCTGGTGTTGTGGTGTGGGGGACGGCCGCCCTGGTGTTGTGGTGTGGGGAAAGCCGCCCTGGTGTTGTGGGGGAAGGCCGCCCTGGTGTTGTGGTGTGGGGGAAGGCCGCCCTGGTGGTGTGGGGGAGGCCGCCCTGGTGTTGTGGTGTGGGGAGGCCACCCTGGTGTTGTGTGGAGAGGCCGCCTTGGTGTTGTGGGGGGAGGCCGCCCTGGTGTTATGGTATGGGGGCGGCCACCCTGGTGATGTGGGGGAAGTCCGCCCTGGTGGTGTGGGGGAGGACGCCCTGGTGTTGTGGTGTGGGGGGGAGACCGCCCTGGTGTTGTGGTGTGGGGAAAGCCGCCCTGGTATTGTGGGGGAAGGCCGCCCTGGTGTTGTGGGGGGAGGCCGCCCTGGTTTTGTGGTGTGGGGGAAGGCCGCCCTGGTGTTGTGGTGTGGGGGTGAAGGCCGCCCTGGTGTTGTGGTGTGGGGAGGCCGCCCTGGTGTTGTGGTGTGGGGAGGCCGCCCTGGTGTTGTGGTGTGGGGAGGCCGCCCTGGTGTTGTTGTGTGGGGAGGCCGCCCTGGTGTTGTGGGGGAGGCCGCCCTGGTGCTGTGGTGTGGGGAAGGCCGCCCTGGTGTTGTGGTGTGGGGGAAGGTCGCCCTGGTGTTGTGGGGGAAGGCCGCCCTGGTGCTGTGGGAGGAGGCCGCCCTGGTGTTGTGGTGTGGGGGAAGGCCACCCTGGTGTTGTGGTGTGGGGGAAGGCCGCCCAGGTATTGTGGGGGAAGGCCGCTCTGGTGTTGTGGGGGAAGGCCGCTCTGGTGTTGTGGGGGAAGGCCGCCCTGGTGTTGTGGTGTGGGGAAGGCCGCCCTGGTGTGGTGTGGGGGAAGGCCGCCCTGGTGTTGTGGTGTGGGGGAGTCCGCCCCGGTGTTGTTGTGTGGGGGAGGCGGCCCTGGTGTTGGGAAGGCCGCCCTGGCGTTGTGAGGTGTGAGAAGGCGGCCCTGGTGTTGTGTGGGGGAGGCCGCCCTGGTGTTGTGGTGTGGGGAAGGCGGCCCTGGTGTTGTGGTGTGAGAAGGCGGCCCTGGTGTTGTGGTGTGAGAAGGCGGCCCTGGTGTTGTGTGGGGGAGGCGGCCCTGGTGTTGTGTGGGGGAGGCCGCCCTTGTGTTGTGTGGGGGAGCCCTGGTGTTGTGTGAGGGAGGCCGCCCTGGCGTTGTGAGGTGTGAGAAGGCGGCCCTGGTGTTGTGTGGGGGAGGCCGCCCTGGTGTTGTGGTGTGGGGAAGGCGGCCCTGGTGTTGTGGTGTGAGAAGGCGGCCCTGGTGTTGTGGTGTGAGAAGGCGGCCCTGGTGTTGTGTGGGGGAGGCCGCCCTGGTGTTGTGTGGGGGAGCCCTGGTGTTGTGTGAGGGAGGCCGCCCTGGCGTTGTGGTGTGGGGAAGGCGGCCCTGGTGTTGTGGTGTGGGAGAAGGCGTGACCCTGGTGATGTGGTGGGGGTGAGGCCTCCCCGGTGTTGTGGTGGGGGGAGAGGAGGGTAGCCCTGGTGTTGTGGTGGGAGGTAAGGTAGCCCTAGTGTTGGGGGGTAGCCCTGGTGCTGTGGTTGGAGGTAAGGTAGCCCGAGTGTTGGGGGGTAGCCCTGGTGTTGTGGTGGGGGGAGGAAGGCAATGTGTATTTTATTGTAGGTCTTATCGCTTTGCTTGTTAAATTATTCGTGAAATGAGGTGGTATAGACGCCGGCCACTGAAATGTGAATATTGATAGTGATCCCTAAGGTACCAGTAACATGAGAACTTGTTGCGAGGTACCGGGAAGGTGTCTCTCCACACCCAACATGAACATCCTCAATAATTTTCACGCAGGTTTTTATGTGTGGTCTCGCTGACAATTATTAATACATTATTAGGGGAGGGGACGTATGGAGATGGTGGCGGCGGCGATGCTCTCAGTTATTTGTTGCCACTTGTTGCTGCTTCTGCCGTAACTCGTGTTTTGTATCAGCCACAAGGCGGTGATGGAGGAGTGCTTGGTAGGGATGTACCGAGGATAGGGAGTTGCAACAAGTTTTCTCGTGTTCATTGGTTGTGTTGTCTGCCTCATCCACCATAGTTGACGTGCCTGGCTTAGGTATGAGTTAAGGGTGTGTGTGTGTGTGTGCACGCTACACAAAGTATCGGCAAAATTTTTTGCTAAACAATACGGCACAATGGACGAAGCATTTTGACAACCTTGCCGAGAACACGCGAGTCACAGTATTCATTTTGAAATTCATCGGAATCCACATTGCAGATACTTTCTGTTGTGAGTGTACACGGGTGCAGGTTGGGTGCACGTGATAACGGGTGTGAGGACCGTGACAGTTTACAGCCTTCAACACAGGCTTCATCTGGTCTCCTATAAACCAAACGCCTTATAGTAATACTATGTATGGTACTGTATTTATCTTCATATTGTAAAGAGAACACTATCGCAATTATCTCCTGTACACACACACACACACTATTCCTGCAGTGGTTCTTTGATTATATATGAGATGTTTGAGAAGTGTTGTGTTAACATTTTATTTTACACAAGCTGGGATACCCGGCATTGCCTTGATTTATTATTTTTTGAAGGGGAACGAAGTAAAGTTAACCACTGTGGGTGCAGCTACAACATTTAGCTGTTCGTGAATATTCTCAGGGCTGTATACATAAGCATAAAGAATCCGAAAAGATGTGATTTTTTATGAGTTAAAATTTTGTGTTAGGGAGGGGGGACAGCGACCGCTGGTGCCACTCCCCCCAAAATTCCACCTTCCTAAAACTTCTGGACTATATGCGTATCTCCTTGCCAAAATTCAGCTTTATCTTCAAAACTTGTAACCGTGTGTACAGTAGTAGCGTAGCGAACATCCACACTAGCAAACGGACACTGCTTTATATGCTACATTTTCAAAGGCTTTTGGACGAAGAAACATTAAATACGAAATACAGAGGCCTTGTTGCTAGAGTTTTTGAATAGTGTATCAAGTTAGAGTTTGTCGTAGTAGTAATAAAAGATGATCATCGGGTCCTGCATCCCTCTGGCAATGACAAGGTTACTGAACCCTGAGTCTGTATATATCCAGCTCTTTAATGATAAGTCTGACTATTATAATGGGCTAAGTTTTGTAGTCGATCATGGCATTTATCTGCCACTGCTTTTCCAAAAATTTTCGAAGGACAATAAGAGACGTGACCAGTTCGGGTAAGCTGTTCACATATACCGGTACGTTAGTTGCGCGTGAAGAACGAAAAGTTAAAATGCGTGCAGGACTTTAGAGTGTAAACATTGTATTACACATAAATTTAATAGCTACATCACAACAATTTACAACATGTGGGTCAGTTTTCACCAGTCAGTTATATCAATCCACGTGCTTATTACTAACTTTCAACACTATAAATACTTTGGTATGCCATTTAAGTCGTAAAAATTTCCGGAAAAAAGACGATGAAATTAATTAGAAAAAACCCGAGAGAAGTTGCGGTTATAAAACAACAGGTTGTGAGGAGTCAGTAACAGGACTTGGTGCACACCTTGTACGGTGCTCAGTAAGGAACTGTTTTGTCTCAGCTGGGTGTGTTGACGTGTCTTGAGCACATTAAACTATGGCCTTTGGCAAGTGTTATGTGGCCTCAGTGGTGTGGAGGCTCTTCGTCTATCCTTTGTACCGTTAGAAAGGTGCCCATCATATCCTGAGGTATACCATTGATGGCATCTTCAACTTCCTCCGACGGTCCTCTTAACTGAAGTTGGTTACTAAACATCAGGTCGTCCCCATGTCTCCACATTTTAGACTTGCTAGATCAGTGATTAAGGGAGTGGTGCTGTGTGCATGATGCAAATTATTCAAAGAGTAATCCAAGTTTGACTTAAATTTGATAATTATAATATGTCAAATAACTTTACAGTTTACAGTGTTCCCAGCCAACGAGGTATGGGCTACACTTGAAGGTCTTAACAGAAAGTTTGTAGAATGGTTTGGTGCCATAGAAATCGTCAACGTGGCATTGCTTGCTTATTTAAATTCCGGTATCAAATCATCGATTCATTATGCTGATAGCAATAGTGTTTTTTTTTTTTAACCTATTTTTCGCTTTTGAGAGAAGTTACTGACTCGTCACGGCAGGTCAGTGATTTCTCCAAGCTAAGAAATTTCTCTTGATACCAGACCTTCGGTGTTATTGTCAGGAATGTATTTTCCCCGAGTGACTAGTGACCGATTCAATATCTACCATAATGATGATGTAAGCCGTCCGTGTTATCTGTTTTAATAAATGGGGACTTTCTTAACATTGAGTACATAAAGTTTCACATTAAAATGCTGAAAAATTCCTTGGGACAAATTATTGTTGGGGAGAGTTAGTCGAGGCTGGTGACTAACCTAAGGTTAGCGACGCACCGGAAATACGAGTTTCCACCAGTCGCTGCTCCTTCTTGTATCTGGTGGTGGTGACAGTGTTGCTGGCTACTGCTCATGTTGTTAAGGGACATTCATAGATGGAACCTTAAATGGCCTTCACCATGAGGGAGTGTTGGTGTGAGTGGCGGTGTATTACCTTCATATAGCTTTTCCCGGAGATGGTTGGAATTCTTGGAAAATTCCAGCGCGGACGGCGCATCTCTCTCTCTCTCTCTCGTTCGTAATAAACACGAACACCCACACATGCCTGCGCCCATACACCCACGTAAGCGACCGTTAGAATATTTATATCAGACCAGAATGGACGCAATTAGTTACAGCCTCAAGGAAAAACTGATGTAGGCCTATATGAGGTGCCATGAGGATAGCTCCGCCAAGTCTTTCGTCTGCTGCTCCAGACAGTATTCCACTACTCTTGTTTTGTCAGTGTTGACCGTTTTCACACTTTGGCGTTTGATGACAGTTTTACTCCATCACGTGTATTTTGTCGTCCAAGCGTGTTAAGTTCACTGTCCGTGGAGAGAAACAGCAACTAGCCAACCAATGGCGTGTTAAACTTAAGTGGTGCCTCCCCTGGCAGAAGACGGGGAGTAGCTGTGCTTGTGTGTGGTCCTCCCCACTGGCAGATCAGTTGAAATGAGAGAGTTTCACTGTGCAGAAGAAAGCGTGTATCCCATACATATGGGTTATTCTGACCGTCATAATTATACCGTGCAGTTTTTCATGACGAGGTGGTGACTTACTCGATATCTATATTATTTATGAAGTAGGGAGAGGTAGAGAATGGTGGTATTGATAAAGGAGGGACGACGCACGTGGTGACACGGTGAGTGTGGGCCTGCCTGGGGCTTGTGTGTGCGTTTGTGTATGTACAGTACGTGCGTTTGTGTATGTACAGTACGTATGTGTGCGCTGCTTCACAATGAGCGACGGCTGATGGTGGTGACTCACGGGGAAACTGTCCGCTTCACACCCACAGGCCCACACCATCCTCCTGAATGACCACACACCCACACACACACACACACACACAGAATGATTCTCTTTCCAATTACTGTATATACTTAGATTAATTTGAATATTTCCATTATTTATACCGTATACATACCGGCGCATAATAGCACGTGTAGCGTTATGCAGGGATGGTTCTTAGAATTTTCTCTGCCAAACCGGGCTGTCTGGTTGAATATTATTTTATCAGACTAAAATAATTCATCAGAGCAGACTTTTGTTGGAAGAGTTAATGTTAATGCTTATTTTTTTAAATGTGGAAACTGAAACTTGGAAAGTATATCTGCATGTGTTACTTGTAGGTGTAGGGCAGTATGGGTGAGGACGAACTCTGGATGGTCACTACTTATATCCCACCACGCTCTTCAAAATAAATTTTCAAGTTTTGATGTAGCCTCCTCCTTAACCCCCCCCCCCCCACCCCTCGTTCACTTAATCAAACACCTTTACTGAAAGTTATTATGGCTAACTCTGAGTATTTTGTATAGTGCTGACCTTTTCTTTTTCGTCCATGGTTTCCATATATTTTGTTTCAGTGTTCATTGTTCGTCCATTCCCCCCCCCCCCTCACCTCTCTCTTGGTCGTCTCTGTAACTCGTAACAATAAGAGACCTCCTGTACGGTACTCACTAAACTATAATTGACTTTGTGATACACTACAGTAGATGTGGTGAGTGAAGTATTTGTAGGGCAGTACAAGCTTCCAGTAGTAGACCTTGACCACAGTTGTTGACATGTAAAAATAGACACACTATGTCGCCTCGTTTTAAGTGTTCGGTAACTGGTTGGTTTTGTAGTGATGTGTATGTGTGTCTAGATGTGTATGTGTGTGTAGGTGTGTGGAGGTGATAAGGTGTAGTAGCACGGAGGAGGGGGGCGGGAGGAGAAAGTGAAGGGTACCACTAGTCCACCATTCTCCTTCTGTTCCAGCTAGTCGTCCTCTCCTTCCTCTATTCATCCTGTTCCTCATCCTGCCGCCGAGTCGTTGCAGTAACTGTGTCATCACGTCTTCACCTCTGGTTGTAGGTCATATACACACTTCTTATTGCATTGGGAGGTCACCGCGTTACCTTTTTTGTTTTCTGTCCGCCTTTGCCTCGAGTTTTTAGTGATTCTTCATGTTAGTTTAGCTGCACACAGTCCTCCCATAACTGGTATATTTTAGCTTTTACTCAGCCTAGCATCACTGCATCACCTGTCCAACAACAACCTCACCTCACTGCGTCACCTGTCCAACATCAACCTCGTCTCAGCCTCGCCAAACATCAACCTCGCCTTGACCAGTTTTATCACTTATTTGGCCTTGCCTGTCTTTGCCTACCATATGTATCAGTTTACTGAGGAACGTAAAAAAATAAACAGTTCTGTGTTCTTCATCACTGCGGAGAGTCAGAGCAGTGGAGGCTCTCATGTGAGTTTTGTGTAGCGAGTGGTATTGCGTGTTTTAAGCGTACTTGGAAGTACTTTATGGTTTAAGGGGTACCCGGTACTGGAAATACTGTATGTTTTAAGGGGTACTGGAAATAATGTATGTTTTAAGGGGTATGGATAGTACTGTATGTTTTAAGAGGTAGCTAACCGAGAATACTGTATACTAAAAGGTCTTCTTCATACTTTTGAGGGAATGTTGTCAATTTCATTCTTAAAATTATTTTTATCCTTTATAATGCAAGTTAAGCCACGTGCCTTCAATCTAACTGTTGAACACTCGGTGGCATGAATAACATAACGGTATAAGTTCTTGCACACCAGTAGCTGTACCAAACTGGACGTTGAATGCCTTCGACCTGCCCAGGTCTAAAATATCACGTGTACATTTATACTGGGTGCGTGTATTTGTGACGTGATGGTGTGGGCGTGTGTACATGATGATGATAAGGACTCTTTGGGTTCACATTTTGCTCGATGGCTTAACATTTTATCATTGCGTATTATTACTAAATCCTCTACCTAGAATCTAGATGATCACGCCTCGATTTTACCTGCTATATGACAGTCAGACGGTTCTAGGGACAACAGAGCCCATCCTTGTTGACCACCTTTCTCCACTTTCGCCCGTCATCCTCGACCATATTAGGCACGAGCGGTGAATGGGTGTATGCATAGGTGTGGGACGAGTGTCCAGTACACAGGTTCGACGCATTTGGTAATTTTCACGGTTAGGTTATCCACCTTGGGGTGTAGGTGTAAGGCCCCGTACTTGGCGGAAGAGAATGTGGTAGGTTATGTAATCTGATAACACGATAAAGATAGACTTTATAGGTCAAATAGCAGGAGGCTCGAGTTAAGGTGTGGTAGCTATCAGGTTGATGAAAATTCTATAATGCATCTCTGTTGTCCATCTTCTGTGATGTCATAACTAGATGGGATGCTCTACGTCTCTTAACGTTGCATTCTACTTTAAACCTAGTGGTCGTCTCGGTATTTTTAAGCATGAAAAGTAATTACAAATAAAGGTTTTGTTATTAAACCCAGGTCGAGGTTTGTCTAGATAGTCCTGAGGGTTTATTGAGTTTGAATATGTTGTGTGATGAGTTCACAATGACAAAGGAAATTCGTTAAGTAACGCTGAGAAATGTTCATGCGATAGATACGAGGTGACAGCCTTAGTGTATAGTGCAGGTGACAGCCTTAGTGTATAGTGCAGGTGACAGCCTTAGTGTATAGTGCGGGTGACGGCCTTAGTGTATAGTGCGGGTGACGGCCTTAGTGTATAGTGCGGGTGACAGCCTTAGTGTATAGTGCAGGTGACAGCCTTAGCGTATAGTGCAGGTGACAGCCTTAGTGTACAGTATAGTGCAGGTGACAGCCTTAGTGTATAGTGCAGGTGACAGCCTTAGCGTATAGTGCAGGTGACAGCCTTAGCGTATAGTGCAGGTGACAGCCTTAGTGTACAGTATAGTGCAGGTGACAGCCTTAGTGTATAGTACAGGTGACAGCCTTAGTGTACAGTACAGTGCAGGTGACAGTCTTAGTGTGCAGTATAGTGCAGGTGACAGCCTTAGTGTACAGTATAGTGCAGGTGACAGCCTTAGTGTACAATACAGTACAGGTGACAGCATTAGTGTGCAGTATAGTGCAGGTTACAGCCTTAGTGTATAGTACAGCTGACAGCCTTAGTGAACAATATAGTACAGATGACAGCCTTAGTGTGCAGTATAGTGCAGGTGACAGCCTTAGTGTACAATACAGTACAGGTGACAGCATTAGTGTGCAGTATAGTGCAGGTTACAGCCTTAGTGTATAGTGCAGGTGACAGCCTTAGTGTATAGTGCAGGTGACAGCCTTAGTGTATGGTACAGGTAACAACCTTAGTGTACATTATATTGCAGGTGACAGCCTTAGTGTACAGTATAGTGCAGGTGACAGCCTTAATGTACAGTATAGTGCAGGTGACAACCTTAGTGTACAGTATAGTGCAGGTGACAGCCTTAATGTATAGTACAGGTGACAGCCTTAGCGTACAGTATAGTGCTGGTGACAGCCTTAGTGTATAGTACAGGTGACAGCCTTTTGTGTACAGTGTAGTGCAGGTGACAGCCTTAGTGTACAGTGTAGTGCAGGTGACAGCCTTAGTGTACAGTGTAGTGCAGGTGACAGCCTTAGTGTATAGTACAGGTGTCCGCCTTAGTGCACAGTGTAGTGCAGGTGACAGCCTTAGTGTGTAGTATAGGTGACAGCCATAGTGTATAGTGCAGGTGACAGCCTTAGTGTATAGTGCAGGTGACAGCCTTAGTGTATAGTGCAGGTGACAGCCTTAGTGTATAGTGCAGGTGACAGCCTTAGTGTATAGTGCAGGTGACAGCCTTAGTGTATAGTGCAGATGACAGCCTTAGTGTGCAGGTAGTGCAGGTGACAGCCTTAGTGTACAATACAGTACAGGTGACAGCATTAGTGTGCAGTATAGTGCAGGTTACAGCCTTAGTGTATAGTACAGGTGACAACCTTAGTGTACAGTATAGTGCAGGTGACAGCCGTAGTGTATAGTACAGGTGACAGCCTTAGTGTATGGTACAGGTAACAACCTTAGTGTACATTATATTGCAGGTGACAGCCTTAGTGTACAGTATAGTGCAGGTGACAGCCTTAATGTACAGTTTAGTGCAGGTGACAACCTTAGTGTACAGTATAGTGCAGGTGACAGCCTTAGTGTATAGTACAGGTGACAGCCTTTTGTGTACAGTGTAGTGCAGGTGACAGCCTTAGTGTACAGTGTAGTGCAGGTGACAGCCTTAGTGTATAGTACAGGTGTCCGCCTTAGTGCACAGTGTAGTGCAGGTGACAGCCTTAGTGTGTAGTATAGGTGACAGCCTTAGTGTGTAGTATAGGTGACAGCCTTAGTGTATAGTGCAGGTGACAGCCTTAGTGTATAGTGCAGGTGACAGCCTTAGTGTATAGTGCAGGTGACAGCCTTAGTGTATAGTGCAGGTGACAGCCTTAGTGTATAGTGCAGGTGACAGCCTTAGTGTATAGTGCAGGTGACAGCCTTAGTGTATAGTGCAGGTGACAGCCTTAGTGTATAGTGCAGGTGACAGCCTTAGTGTATAGTGCAGGTGACAGCCTTAGTGTATAGTGCAGGTGACAGCCTTAGTGTATAGTGCAGGTGACAGCCTTAGTGTATAGTGCAGGTGACAGCCTTAGTGTATAGTACAGGTGACAGCCTTAGTGTACAGTACAATGCAGGTGACAGTCTTATTGTACAGTATAGTGCAGGTGACAGCCTTAGTGTGCAGTATAGTGCAGGTGACAGCCTTAGTGTACAGTATAGTGCAGGTGACAGCCTTACTGTATAGTACAGCTGACAGTCTTAGTGAACAATATAGTACAGATGACAGCCTTAGTGTGCAGTATAGTGCAGGTGACAGCCTTAGTGTACAATACAGTACTGGTGACAGCATTAGTGTGCAGTATAGTGCAGGTTACAGCCTTAGTGTATAGTACAGGTGACAACCTTAGTGTACAGTATAGTGCAGGTGACAGCCGTAGTGTATGGTACAGGTAACAACCTTAGTGTACATTATATTGCAGGTGACAGCCTTAGTGTACAGTATAGTGCAGGTGACAGCCTTAATGTACAGTATAGTGCAGGTGACAACCTTAGTGTACTGTATAGTGCAGGTGACAGCCTTAGTGTATAGTACAGGTGACAGCCTTAGTGTATAGTACAGGTGACAGCCTTAGCGTACAGTATAGTGCAGGTGACAGCTTTAGTGTATAGTACAGGTGACAGCCTTAGTGTACAGTGTAGTGCAGGTGACAGCCTTAGTGTACAGTGTAGTGCAGGTGACAGCCTTAGTGTACAGTGTAGTGCAGGTGACAGCCTTAGTGTATAGTGCAGGTGTCCGACTTAGTGCACAGTGTAGTGCAGGTGACAGCCTTAGTGTGTAGTATAGGTGACAGCCATAGTGTATAGTGCAGGTGACAGCCTTAGTGTATAGTACAGGTGACAGCCTTAATGTACAATATAGTACAGGTGACAGCATTAGTGTGCAGTATAGTGCAGGTAACAGCCTTAGTGTATAGTGCAGGTGACAGCCTTAGTGTGCAGTATAGTGCAGGTGACAGCCTTAGTGTGCAGTATAGTGCAGGTGACAGCTTTAGTGTATAGTACAGGTGACAGCCTTAGTGTACAGTATAGTGCATGCGACAGCCTTAGTGTACAGTATAGTGCATGCGACAGCCTTAGTGTATAATGCAGGTGACAGCCTTAGTGTATAATGCAGGTGACAGTCCTAGTGTATAGTGCAGGTGACAGCCTTAGTGTATAGTACAGGTGACAGCCTTAGTGTACAGCATAGTGCAGGTGACAGCCTTAGTGTACAGTACAGTGCAGGTGACAGTCTCAATGTACAGTATAGTGCAGGTGACAGCCTTAGTGTGCTGTATAGTGCAGGTGCCAGCCTTACAGCTTATAGTGCAGGTGCCAGCCTTACAGTGTATAGTGTAGGTGCCAGCCTTACAGTGTATGGTGCTGGTGCCAGCCTTACAGCTTATAGTGCAGGTGCCAGCCTTACAGTGTATAGTGTAGGTGCCAGCCTTACAGCGTATAGTGCAGGTGCCAGCCTTACAGCATATGGTGCAGGTGCCAGCCTTACAGTGTATGGTGCAGGTGCCAGCCTTACAGTGTATGGTGCAGGTGCCAGCCTTACAGTGTATGGTGCAGGTGCCAGCCTTACAGCATATATTGCAGGTGCCAGCCTTACAGCGTATAGTGCTGGTGCCAGCCTTGCAGCGTATAGTGCAGGTGCTAGCCTTAGTGTATGGTGCAGGTGCCGGCCTTACAGTGTATATTGCAGGTGCCAGCCTTACAGCGTATAGTGCAGGTGCCAGCCTTACAGTGTATAGTGCAGGTGCCAGCCTTACAGTGTATAGTGCAGGTGTCAGCCTTACAGTGTATGGTGCAGGTGCCAGTCTTACAGCATATAGTGCAGGTGCCAGCCTTACAGCGTATAATGCTGGTGCCAGCCTTACAGCGTATAGTGCAGGTGCCAGCCTGAGTGTATGGTGCAGGTGCCGGCCTTACAGTGTATAGTGCAGGTGCCAGCCTTAGTGTGTTAATGGAGGTAACGGCTGTAAAGTGGAGTTGCCAGCCATACAGTGTATAGTGGAGGTGCCAACCGTACAGTGGAGGTGTGAGCAAACCTCAAAAGGCCAAGTGACAGATGGTCACACATATTGTAAAGATCAACCCTCACTCCTATTGGTGTTTTGTGATTGGATATGACATGAAAAAATATGTTGCGTTGTCTTAATGGACATAGCGTTCGCCTTTTGTTCTCGGAGTTTATGTTATGGTCGTGGGCACTTCCAGTCTACCTTGCTGTTAATGTGTACTTACCTTTACAGTAATTTCAGTGATATTTAGCTTTCTAACTGATGCACGTCGGTTCTCCAATTAAAAAAAGTGTGTGTGTGTGTAGGCTATCATCACACACACACACACACACATATTTGTATGTTTTCAGCCACCTGCTGCAACTCTATTAATAAACAGGTTATTAGTATTATTATTACTATACACACCAATCAGAAATGACATTGTTAACATACTCGTACATGACAAGCGCTGTATATGGCAATTTTGGCATGTTGCTTAGTTTTGCGGCGAGTGTGTGTACGTGCTTAACACTGGGATACAAGAAGGGATGGTGGATGATGTTTCTGCCCGGGGCAGGTAGGCAGGTCACCTGGTCAGTGGTGTAACGGTATTGTTAGTGTCACCACAGGCTGGCGTCAACAATAACAACTAAAACTGTTGATTCGTAGAATTCTGAGGTACTGTGTTGGTGTTGTTCTGTGCGAGCACCTCGCGAGCATTGGTAGTGTGCCACGTAGCTGACAGGTGAACTCAACTGGAGTTAGCCTACAGTGCTTCTTTTATCAGAGCGATAAGCTGATACAGGAAATGAGCTGTGTTGTACTGTGGTGGTGTTGTATTATTGTAGTGGTGATGTTGAGTTGTACTGTGGTGGTGTTGTATTATAGTGGTGGTGTTGTGTTGTACTGTGGTGGTGTTGTGTTGTACTGTGGTGGTGTTGTGTTGTACTGTGGTGGTGTTGTATTATAGTGGTGGTGTTTAGTTGTACTGTGGTGGTGTTGTATTGTACTGTGGTGGTGTTGTGTTGTACTGTGGTGGTGTTGTATTATAGTGGTGGTGTTGTATTATAGTGGTGGTGTTGTGTTGTAGTGGTGGTGTTGTGTTGTACTGTGGTGGTGTTGTGTTGTACTGTGGTGGTGTTGTATTATAGTGGTGGTGTTGTATTATTGTAGTGGTGATGTTGAGTTGTACTGTGGTGGTGTTGTATTATAGTGGTGGTGTTGTATTATAGTGGTGGTGTTGTGTTGTACTGTGGTGGTGTTGTATTATAGTGGTGGTGTTTAGTTGTACTGTGGTGGTGTTGTATTGTAGTGGTGATGTTGAGTTGTACTGTGGTGGTGTTGTGTTGTACTAGGGTGGTGTTGTATTATAGTGGTGGTGTTGTAGTGGTGGTGTTGTGTTGTACTGTGGTGGTGTTGTGTTGTACTGTGGTGGTGTTGTATTATAGTGGTGGTGTGGTATTATAGTGGTGGTGTTGTGTTGTACTGTGGTGGTGTTGTATTGTACTGTGGTGGTGTTGTATTGTAGTGGTGATGTTGTGTTGTACTATGGTGGTGTTGTATTATAGTGGTGGTGTTGTATTGTAGTGGTGGTGTGTTCTACTGTGGTGGTGTTGTATTGTAGTGGTGGTGTTGTGTTGTACTGTGGTGGTGGTGTATTGTAGTGGTGGTGTATTGTAGTGGTTGTGTTGTACTGTGGTGGTGTTGTATTGTAGTGGTGGTGTTGTTGTATTGTGGTGGTGTTGTGTTATACTGTGGTGGTGTTGTGTTGTACTGTGGTGGTGTGTGTATTGTAGTGGTGGTGGTGTGCTGTACTGTGGTGGTCTTGTGTTGTACTGTGGTAGTCTTGTGTTGTACTGTGGTGGTGTTGTATTGTAGTGATGGTGTGGTGTTGTATTGTGGTGGTGTTGCACTGTGGTGGTGGTGTTGTATTGTACTGTGGTGGTGTTACTGTGTTGTACTGTGGTGGTGTTATTGTGTTGTACTGTGGTGGTGTTGTGTTGTGGTGGTGTTGTGTTGTACTGTGGTGGTGTTGTATCGTACTGTGGTGGTGTTGTATTGTAGTGGTGGTGTTGTGCTTTACTGTGGTGGTGTTGTATTGTAGTGGTGGTGTTGTGTTGTAGTGGTGGTGTTGTGTTGTACTGTGGTGGTGCAGGAGTGTTTTACTGTGGTGATGTTGTACTGTGGTGGTGGTATTGTGGTGTACTGTGGTGGTGTTATTGTGTTGCACTGTGGTGGTGTTATTGTGTTGCACTGTGGTGGTGTTATTGTTTTGTACTGTAGTGGTGTTGTTTTGTACTGTGGTGGTACTGTGTTGAACTGTGGTGGTACTGTGTTGTACTGTGATGGTACTGTGTTGTACTGTAGTGGTGTTGTATTGTACTGTGGTGGTGTTATCGTGTTGTACTGTGGTGGTGTTATTGTTTTGTGCTGTGGTGGTGTTATTGTGTTGTACTGTGGTGGTGTTATCGTGTTGTACTGTGGTGGTGTTATCGTGTTGTACTGTGGTGGTGTTATCGTGTTGTACTGTGGTGGTGTTATCGTGTTGTACTGTGTTGGTGTTGTATTGTAGTGGTGGTGTTGTGTTGTTCGGTGGTGGTGTTGTATTGTACTGGGTGGTGTGGTGTTTTACTGTGGTGGTGGTGTATTGTAGTGGTGGTGTTACTGTGTTGTACTGTGGTGGTGTTACTGTGTTGTACTGTGGTGGTGTTATCGTGTTGTACTGTGGTGGTGTTGTATTGTAGTGGTGGTGTTGTGTTGTTCGGTGGTGGTGTTGTATTGTACTGGGTGGTGTGGTGTTTTACTGTGGTGGTGGTGTATTGTAGTGGTGGTGTTGTGTTGTACTGTGGTGGTGTTACTGTGTTGTACTGTGGTGGTGTTACTGTGTTGTACTGTGGTGGTGTTACTGTGTTGTACTGTGATGGTGGTGTTGTGCTGTGGTGGTGTTACTGTGTTTTACTGTGGTGGTGTTACTGTGCTGTCCTGTTGTGGTGTTACTGTGTTGTACTGTGATGGTGGTGTTGTGCTGTGGTGGTGTTATTGTGTTGTACTGTGGTGGTGTTACTGTGTTGTACTGTGGTGGTGTTACTGTGTTGTACTGTGGTGGTGTTACTGTGTTGTACTGTGGTGGTGGTGGTGTGTTGTACTGTGGTGGTGTTACTGTGTTGTACTGTGGTGGTATTGTGTTGTACTTTGGTGGTGGTGGTAGTGTGGTGTACTGTGGTGGTGGTAGTGTGGTGTACTGTGGTGGTGTCGGTGGTAGTGTGGTGTACTGTGGTGGTGGTAGTGTGGTGTACTGTGGTGGTGGTGGTAGTGTGGTGGTGGTGGTAGTGTGGTGTAATGTGGTGGTGTTGGTGGTAGTGTGGTGTACTGCGGTGGTGGTAGTGTGGTGTACTGTGGTGGTGGTAGTGTGGTGTACTGTGGTGGTGGTAGTGTGGTGTGCTGTGGTGGTGGTAGTGTGGTGTACTGTGGTGGTGGTAGTGTGGTGTACTGTGGTAGTGTGGTGTGCTGTGGTGGTGGTAGTGTGGTGTGCTGTGGTGGTGGTAGTGTGGTGTACTGTGGTGGTGGTAGTGTGGTGTACTGTGGTGGTGGTAGTGTGGTGTACTGTGGTGGTGGTAGTGTGGTGTACTGTGGTGGTGGTAGTGTGGTGTACTGTGGTGGTGGTAGTGTGGTGTACTGTGGTGGTGGTAGTGTGGTGTACTGTGGTGGTGGTAGTGTGGTGTACTGTGGTGGTGGTAGTGTGGTGTACTGTGGTGGTGTGGTGTACTGTGGTGGTGTGGTGTACTGTGGTGGTGGTAGTGTGGTGTACTGTGGTGGTGGTAGTGTGGTGTACTGTGGTGGTGGTAGTGTGGTTTGCTGTGGTGGTGGTAGTGAGGTGTAGTGTGGTGTACTGTGGTGGTGGTAGTGTGGTGTGCTGTGGTGGTGTTGGTGGTAGTGTGGTGTACTGTGGTGGTGGTAGTGTGGTGTGCTGTGGTGGTGTTGGTGGTAGTGTGGTGTACTGTGGTGGTGGTAGTGTGGTGTGCTGTGGTGGTGGTAGTGTGGTGTACTGTGGTGGTGGTAGTGTGGTGTACTGTGGTGGTGGTAGTGTGGTGTGCTGTGGTAGTGTGGTGTGCTGTGGTGGTGTTTGTGGTAGTGTGGTGTACTGTGGTGGTGGTAGTGTGGTGTGCTGTGGTGGTGGTAGTGTGGTGTACTGTGCAGGTGGTGGTGCTGACCTCAAAGTAAAGGTTCTTGGGTGAGTCAGAAGGACTGACCACGAGTGGACGGAAGGTTGACTCGACTGTTTTAACACCAAGCAGGTTACCAGTGGCGGCAGTAATGTGAAATCGACTTTAATAGAAATTGAGAATTGGTTCATTCCTTCAGTTTTGTAGATTGAGGTAGTTTTTAAGGCTTAATTTTTTTTAAGGAATTAGGTTTTAATAGAATCTACTAGACCCCGTTAGTATCTATTTCCCTTTTACATGCCACAAACAATTATTAGTCATATGAAAGCCAAATCTATTCAGTTAAATATCACATGAAGAGCTAAAAATTCCCAATAATTATTATCATTAATCCATCGGATAGCGTTATCAATAATCAGTTCTAACACCAAGAAATCTCAATGCAATACTTGTGCTCAGGGTGTGGTTGTTGTGTTGCCGACAACTTCTACACCTTAAAGCTTAACAAATTCACGCCTAGGTGGCGGCCCTTAGGCAGGCCATCCTCGTTACACGAGGGGCAACCATTATATATGTGTGTGTGTGTGTGTGTGTGTACATGAATGTGTATATGTGTGTGTGTAATAATAAATAATAATAATAATAATAATAATAATAATAATAATAATAATAATAATAATAATTAACGGTTTATTGGAAGAGCATGGCAGCCGGAAGGCTGAAAATATACAGTTACATAATTGGGGAATGGGTCTCTTGATTTACAAATGATATACAAGTAACATAAGTGATACAAATATGATATATAATAACTAGGTGGGGAGAGGCTCAAACTACAGGGCATTTCAACATAGTGACAGTGCAAAAAATAAGATTGACTGGGAGTGTATACACTGGTTGAATACAAGTTATTGATAATTTTTACAATGGTTGCGACTGGGCTGTTCTTATAGCAATCATTTCGTGCTCGTATGGGCTGGATGGGGTTGTGGTGTGGAACAGCAATTCTCGGGCGAGGGATCTCAGGTGGTAGTAGGAGCCGGTGTCGAGGATGGTGCAGAAGCTTCTCACCAAATTTGTAGATGAGGTCGTGGTGATGGTCACTGAGAGCCGAGAGGGACAGTGTGTTTAGCACTTCTTGATATGTGGAGTAGGAAGGGGAGAGAATAATCTTGCATGTGTGTGTGTGTGTGTGTGTGTGTAAGTAAGAACACAAGAATGGAGAAAACTGCATTGGGCCTATTGGCCCATACTGGGCAGTCCCATTTACACCCAACCCCTATTGCTCATATATCCATCCAACCTAAATTTGAAGCTGTCCAGCGTATTCGAGTTAATGATGATGTTTGGTAACTTGTTCCATTCATCCACTACTGTTTCCAAACCAATGTTACCAATTTCGCGCCTAAATCTAAATTTGTCTAATTTAAAACCATAGCTATGAGTTCGCTCTTGGCTGGATAGTAATTGTAACCGCCATTCGCGCGGTTAAAGGATTTAATGAAACTTGTGTCGTATTTCACATAAATCATACACAGGCAATCACATAAATGTCTAATCCAATATATATTTACATAACAATCATAGCTATGTAATCAGTCTAATCTTAACACTTACAATGAGTACTTCATTTTCCATATTTTTATGTCGTCACAATGATAAACGATGCAATGGACACAGTCTACCTGTGTACACAATAAGTACCAGTTAAACTTACGTGTTGGAAGTCTCAAAGGAAACCAGGTTAGGTGCTGCCTCTGTGATCTGAATAACTACAGAGGAACCAGGTTAGGTGTTGCCTCTGTGGTGTGAATAACTACAGAGGAACCAGGTTAGGTGTTGCCTCTGTGGTGTGAATAGCTGCAGTGCCGATACCCTGCTGTCGCCTCCCCAACCCTCTCTCGATGGGCGGCTGAGTCAGGTGATTTTAATTATACATAAACAAAACTCCCCTTACATACTCCAACCTTCTCTGGGCCTCTCATCTCCACCATGTCAATACTCTACACACTGTATACGGGCAGGTACACTCAATAATCATGACATGACTTACAACCTAACATAATGTTTGTTTATGTGTCATCCTACTCATTACTGCTTGCGGTAACAATAATGTCCCATTTGTTTAGCCCTGACATCCATTTATACACCTCTATCATATCGCTCCTCACTCTACTCCTCTCGAGGGAGTGCAAATTAAGATACTTTAATCTGTCTCTGTACTCAAGGTTTCCAATGCCCGGAATTCGTCTTGTCATTCTCCTCTGAATTCTTTTTAGGGATTCTATATCCATTCTGTGATATGGTGACCAGAATTTAACTGCATAATCCAAGTGAGGTCTCACAAGCACAAGATATAGTTTTAGGATGACCTCTCTAGTCTTGTAACTAACACTCCTTTGTATGAACCCAAGTACTTTATTAGCCTTGTTTCAAGCAAATACGCATTATTTACTTGGCTTAAGATTCCTACTTATCATTACTCCTAAACCTTTCTCACATTCGGATTTCTCGATAACATCGTTGTTCATCTGATATCAAGATGTATAGTATATATATATATATAATTCAATTGATAGTAGGAACATCATAGAATCTAGTCTTATTAAACATACCGAAGCATTCAACATGAATTTGAGTAACAGCATGTACAAGCTGGACAATTTTGTAATTAAGAAGATTTGTGATCAAGTGAGAGGGCGGGTCACTGGCCCATCTGACCTGACCACCAACCCTTGTGTGCTATTTAAAGATTAGTAGGGTCATTACCTAATTACTTGACCATTGTGGACCTGGTCTCACCCTCTGTTTATATTCACCTTGATTTGTATTACTCTCTCTAGTCTGTACTCACCCCTGAAGATGTGAATTACACGAAAGCGCTTGGGAACTTCGTGTTTTCTTCTTTCCTTGTGGTTATCAGCATATATATATATATATACTTCATTTTTAGTCCATTTAACACGCGGACTTTGAACATATAATCAACGACCTCACCAGCAAGGAATCGAACCCTCGACCTACTGGGTGTGACTAGGGAACGCTTACCGGCTAGCCCACAAGGACACTAAAAGCAGTTCTAGACTCTGTTATATTTCACACAAAGCCTGTTCATCGAGCTGATGGCGCCGTGAACCTCAATGGGAAACTGCCCGTGCCACTTATGTGGTGTCAGTAGCATTTTACCGAATCCAGCTGGTATGAAACGCGAGGTACATATATATACTTCATTTTTAGTCCATTTAACACGCGGACTTTGAACATATAATCAACGACCTCACCGCGTGTTAAATGGACTAAAAATGAAGTATATATATGTACCTCGCGTTTCATACCAGCTGGATTCGGTAAAATGCTACTGACACCACATAAGTGGCACGGGCAGTTTCCCATTGAGGTTCACGGCGCCATCAGCTCGATGAACAGGCTTTGTGTGAAATATAACAGAGTCTAGAACTGCTTTTAGTGTCCTTGTGGGCTAGCCGGTAAGCGTTCCCTAGTCACACCCAGTAGGTCGAGGGTTCGATTCCTTGCTGGTGAGGTCGTTGATTATATGTTCAAAGTCCGCGTGTTAAATGGACTAAAAATGAAGTATATATATGTACCTCGCGTTTCATACCAGCTGGATTCGGTAAAATGCTACTGACACCACATAAGTGGCACGGGCAGTTTCCCATTGAGGTTCACGGCGCCATCAGCTCGATGAACAGGCTTTGTGTGAAATATAACAGAGTCTAGAACTGCTTTTAGTGTCCTTGTGGGCTAGCCGGTAAGCGTTCCCTAGTCACACCCAGTAGGTCGAGGGTTCGATTCCTTGCTGGTGAGGTCGTTGATTATATATATATATATATATATATATATATATATATATATATATATATATATATATATAATAATAATAATTAACGGTTTATTGAAAGAGCTTGGCAGCCAGAAGGCTGAAAATATACAGTTACATATTTGGGGAATGGGTTTCGAATTATAAATAATATACAAGTAACATAAGTGATACAAATAAGATATATTATAACTAGATGGGGAAAAGCTCAAACTACAGTGCATTTCAACATAGTGACAGTGCAAGAAGTAGTATTTACTGGGAGTGAATACACTGGTCTATTACAAGTTATTGATAATTTTTACAATGGTTGGGACTGGGCTGTTCTTATAGCGATCAGTTCCTGCACGTATGGGCTGGATGCGGTTGTGGTGTCGAACAGCAATTCTCGGGCTAGGGATCTCAGGTGGTAGTAGGAACCGGTGTCGAGGATGGTGTAGAAGCTTCTTACCAAATTTGCAGATGAGGATCGTGGTGATGGTCAGTGAGAGTCGAAAGGGTCAGTGTGTTGAGCGCTCTTTGATATGTGGAGTAGGAAGGGGAGAGAATAATCTTATATATATATATATATATATATATATATATATATATATATATATATATATATATATATATATATATATATATATGTGTGTAAATGTTGGGCTCAGAAACCAAAAAGCGACCACAACGCAGCGTTGTGGTTGTTTGGAATAACGAAAAGCGAGATTTTGCTATAGGTTAGGTCAGTTGGGATTGGATTAGGTTAGGTCAGTTGGGATTGGATTAGGTTAGGTTAGTTTGGATTGGATTAGGTTAGGTTAGTTTGGATTGGGTTAGTATAAAATTCAACACGCAATTTCGCCTTCTGGTTATTTTTAAGACAACCACAACGCGTTGTGGTCGCTTTTTGGTTGAGCCCAACATAGCTCGCCTCGCAAGCTAGTGGACCCGGGTACGACCCCCGAGCAGGGTGAAACTAAGGGCAGGTTTCTTTACGCCATTCGCCTCTTATCTACCCAGCAGTAATTGGGGACTTGGATGTTAATCGATTTGCGGATCGTGTTCCGGGGTAATGGTTAGCCAGTCCAGTTGGCGAATTTTCCGGTATTCTCGGTCTATTCCTCGACATTGGGTCATGCAACTCGTTAACGCAGGATGTGGTTGTTGTTTTGGCGACAGCTTCTACAACTTAAACAAATTCACACGCCTACAATAGGTGGCCCATGGGTTGGCCATCCTCGTTCCACGAGGGGAGACCATTATTATTATTATTATTATTATTAGTCTGTGTGTGTGTGTGTGTGTGTGTGTGTGTGTGTGTGTATCAGCAGCAGGAAGCAAAGAAAACGCGATTTGTTATCTCGCAGAACATCCGCAGTGAGGTTGGACAGCCGTTGTCTGGACCGTGCCACAGGAGGGGGGATATATGCTGTACCCGGGAAATTATCTCTCGAGTTATACAGTATAAAATAAATTTGCCGTATTGTTGCAGCAAAAAAAAACAAACAACAACTACACATTTTGCTATGAGCTGGTACAAGTTTGGTGATGATGGATAAGAGAAGCGGGCGATTTAGTTTAACAAATTTATTGACAAAGCTTGGAGTACAGTTTGCCTATATATATATATATATATATATATATATATATATATATATATATATATATATATATATATATATATATATATATATATATATATATATATATATTTTTATCATCTCTGCAATCTTTCAAAAACTTCAACATATATATATATATATATATATATATATATATATATACTATATATATATATATATATATATATATATATATATGCTGATAACCACCAGGAAAGAAGAAAACACGAAGTTCCCAAGCGCTTTCGTGTAATTCACATCTTCAGGGGTGAGTACAGACCTAGTCTGTACTCACCCCTGAAGATGTGAATTACACGAAAGCGCTTGGGAACTTCGTGTTTTCTTCTTTCCTGGTGGTTATCAGCATATACCTAGATCACGCGCACCTACAGTGATTTACTTGCATATATATATATATATATATATATATATATATATATATATATATATATATATATATATTTCATGTAAATTCACAATGAAAACGTGGATAAGATAAATCTTGATAAAATCACACGGAGAATGGAAACGGAGTACCTTAGCTTTCGTCTTTATTCAAGACATCTTCAGAGGCAACTGGATTACATGGACAGAGAGAGGCTTAAATATACAGGGTGACCTTAAAAACATGAGGTCAGGTCATAATGATGACATCCACTAATCCCCACACCAACATACACGTAGAGGAGCTTAAGAGAAGGGTGGTGACGTGACTAGCCAGGTCAGGTCAGAAAAAAGGGACCCACAAAATAACTATGATGCATCTAGATCAAAGGTTTTCAAAGCATTTTTAACCTTGGGCCACTGACAAATAAATTTATGTAACATATTATCAGTTTTGAACTGACCATCACTAAGGTTTATTGATTTTAATTCCTTTATCAAACTAGCTTCAACCAGAAGTCTTTCTGTGACAAGATGATTTGAATACTTCTAAGCTTTTTTCCCAAGCAATGGGGTGATTATTATTCCTAACATGCCCTATCGTAATGAATTTGTCCCGTTAGATCGGTCCCTCTAGCTACTAAATATTAATGTTGTTTTCAAGTATGACTCGACCATTACCAATATGTTAATAAGGAATAGCCCAAGTTTGAATGTAAATGGAAGTGTTTATTGTATTCCATGTAGCAAATGTAATTGTAATTATGTAGGTCAGACAGGAAAAACACTGCAGCTCAGAATCAAACAACATAAGTATAATATCAGAACTGCATCTGAAAGCAGTGCCTTGTTCGTTCATGTTAGGAATAATAATCAGAATACCCTGTGTGAGGCTCATTTGATACAGGTCAAGCAGTGGATGGTTAGGGATCTCCTTTAACAATCTCAGGTTTTTATAGGTTATGCCATCCTCACCAGGGGAGGATGATTCACCTTTAATTGTTAGTTCGTGGTGCGTTATAGGAAACTCGTCGGTAAGGTCTGGTGAGGAACAGGCTATTTCAATATTGAAACCCCTATTAATATGTGAGGTGTTAAGATATTGCTGTATGCCAGGAGGCAGGGAAGTGATTTGTGACACACTACAATAGAGTGACTAGACCGTTGGAAGCGGGCGAGTGGCAGTGTCCTCATCCCCCGCATATGAGTCAGCTGCTATTGATTAAGGCCACACACAGACAGACAGACACACACACACCTAGAAAAAGTGGAGAAGAGGGCGTGCAAGATTATTCTCTCCCCCTCCTACTTCACGTATCAAGAAGCGCCCAATTCACTGACCTTCTCGGCTCTCTTTGATCATCACCATGACCACATTTGCAAATTTGGCGAGAAGCTTCTACACTACACCATCCTCGACACTGGCTCCTGCTTCCACCCGAGATCCACGTCCACGAATTGCTGTTCGACACCACAACCGCATCGATCCCATGGGCACACGAGCACGTACTGATCACTATAAAACAGCCCACTCCCAACTATTGTAAAAGTTATCAACAGCTCGTAGTCAACCAGTGTGTCCACTCCCTGCCGACCTTACTTTTGCACTGTTACTATGTTGAAATTCCCCGTTGAATGATTCCTCCCTCCCTCCCTTGTTATTATATTTCATATTTGTACCACTTATGTTACTTGTGTATTATTTGTCAACCAAGTGACCATTCCTCTATTAGGTAACTGTATATTTTCAGAGTTTTGGCTCCTATATTCTTTCAATAAACAGTTAAATATTATTATTATTGTTGCACACACAAACACACACCTACCTACCTACCTACCTGATGCTCGTCTAGGGTTCTCACCTTTCCTTGCCAGCTTGAAAACCCGTGTTCCTACCCGGCCACCCTAGTGGCTTCATTAATCCTTGTGGACGGTGTTGTGGCTGGTCAGTTCAGTAATGATAATGCGAGGTAATGGAAAATTGGTTAGTTATACTGGATATTGGTTTCACTTACTAATTACTTAAAGTGGCCCCTCTTCGAAGATGAGAGAACCCTGTCTGTGTCCGACCAGCCGCCCATCTGTGTTCGTCTGTGTTTGTTTGTCTGTCTGTGTTCGTCCGTCCGTCCGTCCGTATACATATCAGACCATCCGCCCATGTGTCTGTTCTTCCGTCCGTCCGTCTGTCTGTGTGTCCGTCCGTCTGTCTGCGTTCGGCTGTCTGTCCGTCTGTGTTCATCCGTCCGTCTGTCCGTCTGTGTTCATCCGTCCGTCTGTCTGTGTTCATCCGTCCGTCTGTCTGTGTTCGTCCGTCTGTCTGTGTTTGGCCGTCTGTCCGTATTGGGCCGTCCGTCCGTCTGTGTTCGGCCGTCCGTCCGTCTGTGTTCGTCCGTCCGTCTGTGTTCGTCCGTCTGTCTGTCTGTGTTCGGCCGTCCGTCTGTGTTCGTTCGTCCGTCTGTGTTCGTCTGTCCGTGTTCGTCCGTCCGTCTGTCTGTGTTTCGTCCGTCCGTCTGTGTTTCGGCCATCCGTCCGTATTTCTGTGTTCGTCCGTCCGTCCGTCTGTCTGTGTTTCGTCCGTCCGTCTGTGTTTCGGCCATCCGTCCGTATTTCTGTGTTCGTCCGTCCGTCCGTCTGTTTGGTCGTCTGTCCGTATGTCTGTGTTTGGTCGTCCGTCCGTATGTCTGTGTTTGGTCGTCCGTTCGTATGTCTGTGTTTGGTCGTCCGTCCGTCCGTCTGTTTGGTCGTCTGTCCGTATGTCTGTTTGGTCGTCCGTCCGTATGTCTGTGTTTGGTCGTCCGTTCGTATGTCTGTGTTCGGCCGTCCGTCCGTATGTCTGTGCTTGGTCGTCCGTTCGTATGTCTGTGTTTGGCCGTCCGTCCGTATGTTTGTGCTCGACTGTCCGTCCGTCCGTCTGTTATCGTCCGTCCGTCTGTGTTCGGCAAGCCGTCCGTCCGTCTGTCTGTGTTCGGCCGTCCGTCCGTCCGTCTATGTTCGGCCGTCCGCTGACAATTCCATGTGTACTTTGTAATTTTTATAACTTAAGATGTTACAGTAAACGTGTCACGATGTTATCTTGACAAGGATTGAGGATTTTTTTTTTTTGGGGGGGGGGGGGCGGCACCCCCCCTACATCCTTGTGTAATGTGAAGCGCAGAAGCGTTTACAGCGCCGAACAGGGAAGCATGCTAAGTTCATGCTTGCCTTTATGTCTCATGAGTTAAGGGCGTAGAAGGATGCGCCGCGTACCTACCAGAATCATGACCGCATCGTAAGGTCACGGCCAGGGGACTAGAAGTGTAGGCGCTTATGTTACTTATCACAGTGTTTAATGTTACTGAAGTCTGATGAATGTCTTAAACTAATTTAAAATTGTTAAAATCACCGTTCTCTTTGTTTATTCTGATCCCGGTAAAATAATTGTGAAGGAGAGTAAACTACTTAATGTACGTTAGTAAAATAGTTTTGAAGAGAGTTAACTGTTTAGTGTTTGTTAGTAAAATTACCAGCAGAATGTCAGAGGCAGGCGAGGTCATTCAGGTGGAGGTGTGTGGCCCTTGTTAACTGGTCGCCATCACATTTTTCTTATCAAGTTACTTTTATAACTGTAATGTACTAAGAGGTACCTGTGGCAGTGTGGCCTCTGAAGGTCGTTGTTACTGCCAAGGAATTAATAATTAAGCGAGGTTACCTAATACATCGTGCATCAAGTGTATAAGTGATAAGTACAGTACATTTAAAGAGTTGAAAGTTGTTGTTAGATGTAAAGATACGAGTGTGAAGGAGATCCAGGACTGGTACTATAAGTGTGAGTATTGTAGGTGACTGATCATGAGGCTCAACTGAAGGGTGAACTTGCACGGTAGTATGAGTGATGTGACTTTTGTTGTGGGGGTGGTTGAAGGGAAGAGGAAAATGGATTAACACTGTTGACTGACCATGGAAATACCGGTAAAAAGTAGAGAGGTGGGTGGCCGGTGTGATGATGGGGGTGAGGATGATGAGGGTGATGGGGTGAGGATGATGGTGATTGGGGAGAGGATGATGGTGATGGGGGTGAGAATGATGGTGATGGGGGTGAGGATGATGGTGATGGGGGTGAGGATGGTGGGGGTGAGGATGATGGTGATGGGGATGATGGTGATGGAGGCTAGGATGGTGGTGATGGGGCGAGGATGATGGTGATTGGGGTGAGGATGATGGTGATGGGGGTGAGGATGATGGTGATGGGGGTGAGGATGATGGTGATGGGGGTGAGGATGATGGTGATGGAGGCTAGGATGATGGTGATGGGGGCGAGGATGATGGTGATGGGGGTGAGGATGATGGTGATGGGGATGATGGTGATGGGGTAATGATGATGAGAGTGAACGGTGATCAGGGCGGGAGTGTGGAGGTAATATGTTGTGGTAAGGACACAACTCGCGAGGTAGTCAACCATTGTTTTTTGACACACAGAACTTCACATAACCCAAGCGGCAGGTGGCAGCGGTAGTTATAGTCTTGCCTAGTTTGAGGTCCGCATCAGCTGTCTTCTCTCGCTGGTCTCCCTTCCTCAGCCCCCTCACAACCCTCGCCCCTCCATAATTCTACCTCCTCTCCTCATCGGTCTCCCCACGCCTTTAGACTCCTCTACCTCCTGACTCTCAATTCTCTCCCTCCTGGCCTCCCTTCTCGTACTACTCTCCCAATCACTCCCTCTCCTTCCTCCCACCATTCCTGTCTTTTCTGTACACTCTTTACTCCCTCTCAGCCCAGAACCATGACTACCCCGACACCTTCCTCCCTGTCAGCCCTTACCTTCCCTAGCTGCACGTCCACCCTCTCTCTACCTGCATACCCATGTAACCCCTCCTCTTCCTCCTTCCCCTCTCCGAATACCCATGTACCCTCCCCCCTCCCTGCATACCCCAGCTGGTGGGGTAAAAACTGACCCGTTCACCCAGGAGAGGGAAAGTGTTAGGCGAGTGGGGTTGGGTGGAGGCTGTTTCTTCTGCAGGAATACCGCAAGAGTCACCGAGGGGCCGCAAAATGTCACGTGCTTCTTGTTAGGAATCCAGCACGGGCGAGAGAAGAGGTATTTGAATGGTAAACATGATGGTCACCGAAATAGCATACACATGTGTTGGTATTGTTGTTCACTTCGTATATTTATTTAACCTGTGGGATAAACTTTATGTTCACCCTAAAGAAATAAACATATGTTCACTTTGTAGTTTTATGCAATTTTTGGCAAATTAACTCTTTTACTTTAAACTAAATGGTTGAAAAGGATAATTTTGCTTTTATTGACGTATCTAGCTTATTAAAGTAGTGTGTGTGTGTGTGTGTGTGAGAGAGAGAGAGAGAGAGAGAGAGAGAGAGAGAGAGAGAGAGAGAGTTGTGGTGCATGTGGTCTGGTGTGGCGAGCATGTAAAAGAAAAAGTGGCGTGAAAAGCTTGGATGACTGGACTTTGTGGTGAAGAAAACCATACTGAGTGCCACGAAAGACAAGACGGTGTGAACAGTAGTGGGGGGGGGGGGGTTGCAGGGTGTGGTGAGGGAGGGAGGGAGGAAGGAAGCCAGGGTGTGGTAAGGGGGGAAGGAGGGAAGCCAGGGTGTGGCGAGGGAGGGAGCCAGGGTGTGGCGAGGGAGGGAGGAAGCCAGGGTGTGGTGAGGGAGGGAGGGAGGGAGGCAGGGTATGATGAGGATGGGAGCCAGGGTGTGGTGAGGGAGGGAGGAAGCCGGGGGTGGCGAGGGAGGGAGCCAGGGTGTGGTGAGGGAGGGAGGGAGGGAGGGAGGGTATGATGAGGATGGGAGCCAGGGTGTGGTGAGGGAGGGAGGAAGCCGGGGGTGGCGAGGGAGGGAGCCAGGGTGTGGTGAGGGAGGGAGGAAGCCGGGGGTGGCGAGGGAGGGAGCCAGGGTGTGGTGAGGGAGGGAGGAAACCAGGGTGTGGCGAGGGAGGGAGCCAGGGTATGATGAGGGTGGTCGCCAGGGGGTGGCGAGGGAGGGAGCCAGGGTGTGGTGAGGGAGTTGGTAAGGCAGATGTTTATAATATGATCAAGAGGTGAGACAAAGCTCGTTACTGCTACACTTTCACGTGTTGCCGCCACCACCTCCCCCCTCCACTGGTTCCAGCTGTCACTGACCATATGTTTACGTATACATTCTATGGTCTGTTCACATTTATACTCTGATATTTTAAGGGCTAATAACTTTTCTTTGTTGATCTCTGATAATTTCTGCACTCGGGGAAACAAAAAGTGGTATGTGAAACTTACTGGGAATAAAAATATCACCAAGAGAACACGAACGTGATGAACAAGTTCTGGGACGTTAAACTCGTCCTTGCTACGTGACGTCATGCAGTTTGCTGTGGAAGAAGTTGTTGAAATAGTATAATTTATTTCTTCTTCTCCAAGTTATACAGTACTGTATGTTACCAAAACATTTCACATGCCAATTTTTGCTTCTCCAAATGCAAAAATTATTAGAGATCAACACAGAACTCTTAGTATCCCTTTCAATATCGGAATATAAATATATATATATATATATATTTCATTAGCCCAATAAAGCACGCGGACTTCTACATACAATCAACACCTCAACCCGCCAGGATTCGAACCCACGGCCCACAAGCCTATGACTGTGACCGGGGAACGCTAACCGCTGGACCACCAGGATGCTAAAAGCAGTCCTAGACTTTGTTATATTTCACACAAAGCCTGTTCAACGAGCTTATGGCGCCGTGAACCTCTAATGGGGACCACCCACACCACTTAGGTGGTCAGAGTAACGTTTTACCAAATCCGGCTTCGAAACACGAGGATCCATATATATTTCATTAGCCCAATAAAGCACGCGGACTTCTACATACAATCAACACCTCAACCCGCCAGGATTCGAACCACAAGGAAAGAAGAAAACACGAAGTTCCCAAGCGCTTTCGTGTAATTCACCTACAGTGATTTACTTGCATGCATATATATATATATATATATATATATATATATATATATATATATATATATATATATATATATATATATATATATATAATCAACGACCTCAAAGTCCGCGTGTTATATGGACTAAAAATGAAGTATATATATATATATATATATATATATATATATATATATATATATATATATATATATATATATATATATATATATATTAAATACTAAAGAACTGCAGTGACTAAAGAGGTAGGGGGGTGGAGAGGACACTAGAGGGGTAAGGAGGTTGGGAGGACACTCTAGGGCTGGGGGGGGGGGGAGAGGACACTAGAGGGGTAAGGTGGTTGGGAGGACACTAGAGGGGTAAGGAGGTTGGGAGGACACTCTAGGGCTGGGGGAGGGTGGAGAGGACACTAGAGGGGTAAGGTGGTTGGGAGGACACTAGAGGGGTAAGGAGGTTGGGAGGACACTCTAGGGCTGGGGGAGGGTGGAGAGGACACCAGAGGGGTAAGGAGGTTGAGAGGACACTCTAGGGCTGGGGGAGGGGTGGAGAGGACACTAGAAGGGTAAGGAGGTTGGGAGGACACTAGAGGGCTGGGGGAGGGGTGGAGAGGACACTAGAGGGGTAAGGTGGTTGGGAGGACACTAGAGGGCTGGGGGAGGGGTGGAGAGGACACTAGAAGGGTAAGGTGGTTGGGAGGACACTAGAGGGCTGGGGGAGGGGGAGGACACTAGAGGGGTTTCCCCCGGATAGGTCTTGGTTCGGGTTATTGACTTTTTAATCTTTTCTGAATTAAAATGTTATCTATTTTATCCCTGACAATGTTATTTACATTGTCCTGGGGTAAGATCCATGTATAAAGGTGCCTTGGGTGTTGTTCAAACCATTTATTTGCAATTATCATTTTGTTTTCCTTATAAAAGCCAATTAATATTTCTTTCATTTTTATTACCTAATCTATGTGTTCCGACTTCTGCTGCTGCTTTCCCTTTCCCAACTTTTGCGTTAAAATCACCCAGTATAATCAGACGTTCATTAAACTTCAGTGTCTTTTGCCTTCTTTAACCCTTTCGCAGCGGGAGGTTACCCTGAGCCGAATAAAATCGTTTGGCCGTAGCCAGAATAAAATGGCAAGTGCGTGAAACGCGGCGAAAAGGTTAAATATCCATAAAAGTTTTCCAAGACTTTATCCTCATTATCATTTGTTGGTGCATAAACCTGTATTATCACCAAGCCCATCCGTTTAGTATTAAACTTGATTAACAAAACTATCTGAAACTGCCCAGTATCCCTTTACACTATTGCTCAACTTCTGGTTTACAAGAATACCAACACCTCTTTCATGCTTTTCGCCACATGAATATATGAAGTAAAACCTTCATCACTAATACTATTTGAAGCTGTTCATCTTACTTCACTTAATCCCAGCATGTCACTGCAGTCTTTTCATTTCCCTACAAACATTGGCATAAACCAGCCTCAGTGTCCTCACATTTCATATTCCACTTGTGATTTTAATCTTTTTCATTCTTAAACTTTCCTTAGACGTGTTTAATGTCGAGGCTTTGTATTTCTCGGTGACAAACTGCCCAAAAACACTGGAGGTAATACGGTTGGACCTTAAGATGACGATAATCCAAAAGGAACACCAGAAAATCGTTTATTGCGTCTGAACGGGTGTTCCAGGGCAAGAGATGAAGTTAATGAGAAAGGATGCCCCAAACCCTTTCTCATCATGGGAATGAACAATGGGATGTAGAGGTCGGTCATACCTCACCTGTGAGGAATTTGCGTATTTAGTTACGATCCACTTTCAACTTCCTCATTTGAGTTTACAAAAATGGGAACTTTATGCCCTTCCCAGGTATTTGAAAGCGGTTCGTTCGATCCCTCACACGACAAGGTAACACAAATTTGGGCATTGTTAGGTTCTGAATAATAAGTTCTATATACAGGAGAGAACACAAACATCTGTATAGTTTTGTAGGTTCGGTTTACTGGATAAGAGTATGTACACAGAGGAGAGCAGCGGTCTCCCTTGGCTAGGCTCCTTGTCAACTGCTATAGGCGACGTATGGCAAGTGATACATTAGCAGCTTCCATACGTCGCCAGGCACATTAATTAAGCGTGTGGGGTATGGTAATAACATTGCCACACGCTGCTAGCTAGGCTGAATAAATAATACATAAATGGAGCACATACATAATATACATACATGATATATAATCCAGCATACATAATATACATACACCTCCCTCCCCCCTATACGCTCATAGCAAAGTCTTGAGCGGACCTTTTCTTTTGGATCCGTTCTGAGCGTCGAGGGACTTCATCACTGGGAAGGGTATGGGACTCAACACTGGTGGCGGGGCCAGCAGAAGGCATTGTTACGGGTCGGAGGAAACGGCGGTTCCTCCACCACACACGACCACTGGGTAACCGCACCTGGTAGTCCCGTGACCTGCCGAGACCCATGACTACGCCTACTTTGTCCCAACGTAGGGAGGTCGGGTCCTGAACACGGACTTGTGTGCCGACACTCAACCTGGGGAGAGAACGGGCGTGGTCATTGTAGCGGGCGACGACGTCCTGAACACGTTCGGCGGCTCGGCGATCACAATCCTCTGTCTTGGCCTGCCACTCCTTGGAGAAGGATTGAGGGTGAGCAGGGACACAAGAACGAAGGGGGCGTCCATACAAAACCTGGGCAGGGGAGCGTCCGGTGTAGTTAGGTGTGTTGCGGAGTTCAAGAAGACCCCTGTCGAAGGCCTCGCAGTCAATGTTCCCAGAAGGGGCCACCTTAAGGATGAGGTGCTTCAGGGATTTGACAGCAGCCTCAGCGTGGCCGTTGGACTGCGGGTAATGGGGCGATGACAACACATGCCGGACTCCCCATCGGTCAAGGAACGCAGCAAAGTCCCGGCTTGTGAACTGAGGCCCTCCGTCGGTTCGCAGGCGTACAGGAACGCCCACGTCACGGAAGTAGTGGCGGAACTTGCTGATGGTGGCGGCAGACGTCGTGTCATTACCGCACTTGATGACAACCGGCCAACCAGAGAGACGGTCGACGATAACGAGGAAGGACTTTCCTGACACACAGAAAAAGTCGGCCGACACAGACTCAAAGGGGCGGGTGGGGTTGTCGTCACTCATAAAGGGTTCCTGCTGCTGGCTGGGTTGTAATACGTGGCGGGGCTTACACACCTGGACAGCATTGGAGATGTCGGGGTCGATGCCAGGCCGGAACACAGTCTGTCTTGCACGCCGTTTGGTGGCCTCGGCTCCACAGTGACTGTCGTGGAGGCGAGCCAAGGCGTGGAGACTTGAAGCAGCAGGGACAACTACCGAAGGAGAGGTGTCACTGGCCAGAGGTAGGGGTAGGGCGGCAGCAGGGTAGTTGCTGCTCCCTTCGTGCACCCTGTTGGCGTGTTTTACCTCGAGAATCGGTGTTGGGAAGTCCTGGGAGATGATGGCCAACTCTTGGCAATGTCTGTAGGACAGCAAAGGAGTCGGGACGCCATTATGCACATCAATCCAGGCTTGACACGACCTGTTGCCAAAGGTGACGTGTGCATAGAGTGAACCTAGGGCCGGGGTCATCTGTGAACCATCTGCCATAAAGCGGAGATCCTTGGGGGGCGGTCCTAGATCACTTGGAGAGAGCCCCAAGCATTGCAAATGCTGGGGACCGATGACTGTAGCATCAGCGCCGGTGTCGGGCAACATCTGAAGACGGGATGACACACCGCCGTAGGTCACGATGACGCTGATGTACTGGGGGACTTTGGTCCTGGGACGCGGGGGGGAGCACACATTCCTAATGTGGCTCGAGCGTTGTCAGGAGTCGTCGTGCCTCTGATTGGAAGGCTGTGGGCGGCCCTCTCTGGTGGAAGGGGGCTGAAGCTTCCGCCGACGCGGTCTCTTGGGTATGTTGGAAGGGCAACACTTGTCATAGTGGCCCAGACGACCACACACATTGCACTGGACGCGTTTGGCTGGGCACCGTACTGTGAGTGACCAGTGGCCCTTACGGTCACAACTGTTGCAGGTAGACTGAGCAGCTGGACACACCTGTGTTCCGTGCTGCTTACCACAGTTGTTGCAAAATAAACCGGGCGTGGACGTGGTGGGCGAAGGCGTAGGAACAGACTTCTTGTCCTTCTTGTACCGGGACACAGCGCGTACAGCTGTAGGGGGAGCACGGATGGCAGAGGTGGCACACCTGGCAGCCTCATAGGAGCGACATATCGTCAACACATCCTTAAGAGAAGAGGAAGAGTCGAGGGAGGTGAGGCGTTGGACAAGTTCCTCGTCCTTAACACCCATCAGGATCACCTGCCTCAACTGGGTCTCCTCGCACTGCTGGTGGTGGCCTGGACATATATCTACCTCTTCCGAGGCTCTCTTAAGACGCACGTAAAAGGCATCAAAAGACTCACCCTCCATCTGTCTGCAGCTAAACAATTCTCTCCTGCGCAGAGCTTCATTCTGCTGTCCTTTGATGTGCCATTGTAGAATAATCAGTCCACCGTCGCCGCCATTCACGAAAAGTCTGGAAAGTCTCATCCGGCTTCAAGATGGGCGGCGTTTGAGCTGCTGCTTTAGGTGGGGCTGGGGGGCGTGAAGGAAGCATGGATGAGGTATCTGAACCAGTCAGTACCGAGGCAGTGTTAGAGCCAGGGGCTTGGTTAACAGTGAGGCGAGATATCAAGGCTTCAAACCGTTCACTGTCTTCCAATCTCCGTTGGTTGTCTCGTTCTGCCTCTGCTTGCCTTCTGTGCTCATCCGCCAAACGTCTGTGAGCTTCATCCTCGCGTTTCTCATCTCTCATAAACTTCAGTAAAGCAATTATCTCTGGAGACAACGCTGAATATTGAGGTGAGGGACTGCGCGATGTGGGGGCTGGAGCGTCGTGGCCGGCCTGGTCATCCATCTCTGCGGGGCTATCACCCGTCTGAGTCATCCAGACGCTGGGTCCACGGCTACGTAAGGCGTGAGACATAACTACTTCCTCTGTGTACTATGTCTTAAATCAGTGTTGACCGGTCAGCCCGTCGTATCAACAAGATTTCAGACAAAAAATTAATTAAATACACAGATAAGTAGGTTATATATATAAAATATATATAAGGAAGCCGCGCGGTCAGCGAGTGTTAGTACGTGTATGTGTGTGAGTGTGTGTCCCGGGCCGGCAAAGCGTCTCGCCCCAGCTGTGAGGGGGGGTGGAGGCGGCGCTGTGAGGGGGTGGAGGGAGAGGCGCGGCGACTCCCAGTCAGTCTAGTTACCCTCAGGACGCGGTCAGAGACGGGTGCACTGAACTTTACTCCTTACAAATGCCCAGAACGTGCCGTATACCTTGGGAATCCTTTAGAACAAGGTCACACATGAATGGCACGAACACACAATGCACTAAACACTTCACAGAAAATCACTGTCACTGACACTGCTCAAAGTTGCTGAGATTCTTCGAGGCGAGGTGACGCGCGGGAGTTGACCCAAGCGAGAGTCCAAGCCGGCTTTCTACAAACTTTGCACTATCACTCGTAATTATCCAGTAAGATCGGATCACTGCGCCATGTTAGGTTCTGAATAATAAGTTCTATATACAGGAGAGAACACAAACATCTGTATAGTTTTGTAGGTTCGGTTTACTGGATAAGAGTATGTACACAGAGGAGAGCAGCGGTCTCCCTTGGCTAGGCTCCTTGTCAACTGCTATAGGCGACGTATGGCAAGTGATACATTAGCAGCTTCCATACGTCGCCAGGCACATTAATTAAGCGTGTGGGGTATGGTAATAACATTGCCACACGCTGCTAGCTAGGCTGAATAAATAATACATAAATGGAGCACATACATAATATACATACATGATATATAATCCAGCATACATATTATACATACAGGCATTATAGATGGAATTGTACAGCCTCGTTCAAGATTCTTCGAACACTGTTGGAGACAACTGGCATCTCAGGTCGTTTGTTTACTATAGTACGTAGTAAGAATTATGAATGAATGTAAAAGTGATCGGTGATTGGTTACTTAGTTCCCTGTTGCTTAATTAATGATTGGGCTTTGTTGTTTCGTGTTATATTGTACTACGTGCAACAGTAAACAAACGGCCTTGAGCTGCCAGCTGTCTCCAGCAGTGTTCGAAGAATCTTGAAGGAGACTGTATCTTGTGGGGGCATATAGTGTGCGCCAAAGGCATGAAGCTGAGGGTTCATGATGAACCACTGATTGCCTCGGTTGAGTGGTAATGTGGGCAGCTAGCGAACATGTAAAGAAGCGAATTAGAGCAGTACGCAAAAGCCACCGACATAAGTGTTCTGTTTACTGTCTGTGCACGTATACCTAACTGATTATCTACAATAATCATGTTTAACACCTTTCTTCAGCTTAGACTTTGGACATCCTAACTACCGTCTTTCATCATGGACACTTAAAACATCCCTTCCAGCCTCACACATTCTCGGCTCGAGCATCCTATACAGCATCGCACATCCTCGACAGTGACAGACATCCTCCACACTCAGAGAAGCTGTGAAGTCTCACATCTGAATTGCGTAACTCGCCATCAACCAATTGACTTACAGTATTTTAGGAGGTGATGAATATGTAGTAGATTTAGTACTGCTGTGTGTTGGCCTTCTTGGGTACGGAGGCTGGGAGTGGTTGGGTAAGAGGCCTTCATGGGTACGAGGGGGGGGGGGGGGATCTTGATTCATGGGCAACATATACCCATTCACTCAACCCAGTTTCTACTATCTTATACCCCAACCTCCACTCCACCGCCTCCACACCCCAGCCTCCACTCCACCGCCTCCACACCCCAGCCTCCACACACACACACACACACACACACACACAAACAAAAACAAACGTACAGCCCCCCAGACCCACGTACAGCCCTCCAGACCCACATACAGCCCTCCAAAGCCACGTACAGCCCCCAGACCCACGTACAACCCTCCAGACTCACATACAGCCCTCCAAAGCCACGTATAGCCCCCCAGACTCACGTACAGCAGTCCAGACCCAGGTACAGCCCCCAGACCCACGTATAGCCCCTCAGGTCCACGTACAACCCCCCCAGGCCCACGTAAAACCCCCCAGGCCCATGTACAACCCCTAGGCCCACGTACAGCCCCCTCCCACTTACTGTACATCCTCTCTACCACTTCCCCCTCTCCCATGTGCAACCCTCTCCCACGTGCAGCCCCCTCCCACGTACAGCCCCCAGGTCCACGTACCACTCCCTTCACCCACTCCCCTACACAGTGATAGTGACGTCACTGTACACGGATACTCTTTCCTTTTACTTTTCCGAACACACACTCTCACACCTTAAGCAGTATACTCCAATACATAATTATATAATATTATCGTCTAATCGTAGCTTTTAGTCAACACATTTATTTTCACTTCACAGGGAAAATAAGCACTGTAATTTGATGCTTTAATGATTTGTATACAACAAACGTGCATGGGAGGGTGGCAGGTTGGGTGGTGGTGACGACGACAGAGTGGCCCCATGGGATGACATCACCATTGGGTCCTGCCTCATATATTCCACGCCACCGTCTTGGGCGTCAACATGAATGCCTCACCTAGTGAGTCAAGATCCTGGACGTGGCCACCACCACTGCCCTCTTTCCTTCCTCTCCTACTTTCCCTACACCGCAAAAAGCTTCAACCTGTCTACCTTGTCCTATCCTCACGCCTCAAGTCTTTCATTCGTATTTAACGATCTTAGCTCGCTTAAGGCTAAACTTTACTCCTACCACTGTCGCCAGTCATCACCACTGTGTTTACACCACTCACTAGTCATCACCACTGTGTTTATAGTCATCAGTCATCACCACTTGACACAGTCACCAGTCATCACTGTGTTTAGTCACTAGCCATCACCATTGTGTTTACACCAGTTACCAACCATCACCACTGTGTTTACACCACAGTCCCCAACCATCACCACTGTGTTTGCAGTCACTAGTCATCACCACTGTGTTTACAGTCACTAGTCATCACCACTGTTTACAACACTATCATCGGTCATCACCACTGCTTACAGTCACCAGTCATCACCACTGCGTTTACAGTCACCAGTCATCACCACTGTGTTTACAGTCACCAGTCATCACCACTGCGTTTACAGTCACCAGTCATCACCACTGTGTTTACAGTCACCAGTCATCACCACTGTTTAGTCACCAGTCATCACCACTGTGTTTACACCACTGCCACCAATCATCACCACTGTGTTTACACCACTGCCACAAGTCATCACCGCTGTGTTTCCACCACTGCCACAAGTCACATCACCACTGTGTTTACACCACTGCCACAAGTCATCACCACTGTGTTTACACCACTGCCACAAGTCATCATCACTACACCACTCACCAGTCATCACTACTTTTGTAATCAATGCGTTTTTATTTTACTTTTTATTTTCTTCTTAGTTCTTATGGAGAAAGAATGAATAGAAATACAGTTATTTATTTTCTATTTATTCTTTCTTCATTTTCGTTGCTCTTCTCATTATTTTATTCTTTGTTTCGACAAATGAAGGAGGGAGAGGGGAAGGGGTGTTGGTAGTCACTCCCTATGGTCCACCTTCCACCACAGTGAAGGAAAGTTGAATTGAATTGAAAGTTTATTTAGCCAGAAAAACACAGATACAGAGTGGATAATAATAACAATATTAACATGGCTGAACCAGTTGTGAACCTGAGCTCTCTTTTAGGCACCTGATATATACTGTACATTTATCTCAAGGAAGTATTCTGTAACATTTAGTATCATCTGGAATAGTACAATAGCATGGTGGTAATAAGAACTTCTCATAATGTTACCACGGTTATCACTTAAATATTTTTTAATTTAATTTATTTTAATACATAAATTACAGTGGAATTGAAAAACGTAAGTCGAATGGGGGATCAGCACAACATGGATTGTACAGCAGTAAGGTTGAACAGAAGGACAAAGCTGTCAGGATTATGACTAGTTGGCAAATATGTTTATTGCAATGGCAATTACTTATCAATTGACATGATAATTTCCGATAAAACGGTTTTGAGGAGGATGAGAGGAGACTGAGGAAGGAGGTAATAGCTAGGAATAGGAATAACATGTGATAACGGAGATGGTAGAGGACGCTGGAGATGGTTATGTTATTACTAATGGATCACTGTATCACTGCATACCACTTAGGACTTACTCTACTCCATACATAAGGAGATTGATAACTAATCATAATGGTTCCTCGTTTATTTACGACGTTACTCAGAATGGACAATTGCACTTTCAAAACAATGAACCTATTTTCCAAGCTAGTTAAACGGGCCACATGAATCGCAATATATTCCGTGAAACGAATAAAACTTTCGATTTTTTTTACGGGGATTAGTCCACCCGGGCACAGGTCACTGACCCACATCGGGGCCTGGGGGGTGAAAATGTAATAATAATAATAATAATAATAAAAGAACCATAAAGAAATGAAAAAAAAAATCAAACGTGACAAACAATATATGTATGTTGTGTTGTCAATGGTACGAGAAACATTTGAGACCCTGCAATTGTGTGTAAATGAGGCAGAAATCAGATCAGCAACCTGGGACTTGGTCACAATTTTTGTGATGCCATATGGCAGCAGAGTCTACCATTAGACAACACATTATGCTTCCAATATCTTCCCAGGCGGTAGTACCTCCCTGTTTGGTAGCTGCTTACTGTACTGTATATAGTATCGCCATGCTGAAGACCTGCCGACCACAAGCACGTCTACACTTAACCACCGCGAACCAGACTTTTTTTTTTTTTTTATTGGGCACTCCCCTACATCCTTGTGTAAGGTGAAGCGCAGAAGCCTTTACAGCGCCCCAACAGGGAAGCATGCCTAAGTTCATGCTTGCCTTTATGTTTCATGAGTTAAGGGCGTAGAAGCCTGAAGAGTCAAGGGCGTAGAAGCCTGAAGAGTCAATGGTTTATATCAAGTTATTGGAAGCTCCAGCAACTCCCTGAATACGAATTCGCAACTTTCGATTTACAACAGGTACCTACTTTTCTGCTAGGTGAACAGGGACTAATGGGGGCTAGGAAGAATGTCCAAACAACTTCCACCGGCCCGGGAATCGAACCCGTGACATCTCGCTTGCGAGGCAAGAGCAGTACCACTCTACCTCCAGCGCCCGCGAACCAGACTCTGTGTTTGAAAACCGAGTGTCCCCTTGCTGGGGCACGAACTCCGCTTTCAACTAATAGCACAATTAGGCCTATGACGTCACACTCATAGGTCACTGGTTGCCTCAGGCATGCCTGGTTTTGTCGGGGACGCTTTCGTGTAGTGCGTTATGGCGGGTAATATTTGTCTAAGCAGAATTTTCATGTATTTCCTCCAAGTCTAAAACATGACACAGTTTACTCCAAAAGACATGGCATTGTTACACTGTGTTTACACCACTATCACCTGTAACAATGGCATGAGTGAGTATTTCCCGCCAAACGTGAGCCAATCGCAGTGACCTGGGAGTGCTGATGCCTTAGGCCTGAACCAATACTAGAGCCGGGGAGACTTGACGTCATGACCATGTGGCATTCTGTAAGCCGCCTGTGTCTTGAGGAACCAGTTATCGCCACTGGGTAGATCAGCATTTTAGCTTAAGGTCCGCGTAGTTAATATTCCCACAAATCTTAAAAAAAAAAGAGCCGCGTGTTTACACCAGTCACCAGTCATCTCCACTGTGTTTACACCATTATCACCAACCATCACTTGTGATTACAACAGTCACCAAATATCACCACTGTGTTTACAACCACTGCCACTAAATATCATCACTGTGTTTGCACCATTGTCACCAACCATCACCACTGTGATCAACCATCACTACGGTTCACACCATTTTGTCTATACAGTCAGTCTTTCACTGTTGTTTAGAAAGCTTAACCCCGTAACCCTACCTTGGCCTTGCCCTCTACACATGTGTCAATCCCTTTACAAGCAACTCTTGCTCTCAAGGCAGACAGGAGGCGTGAACCTTTTATGTGGACGTTTCACCACCACCTTCACTACACCATCACAACTTCCATCACCACTAACACCACCTTCATCACAAATACCACACCACACTACACCGCCAATACCACCACAACACAGCAACCACACGCCAGTACTTCTTCCTTTCTTCCTACCATATAGGTAGGCAGACAGTGTCATTGGTGTGTCTAGGTTAGCAGTGTAACACGCAAGGAATAACTTACTCGTTTCTACTAGGCTGTTATTCCCTTCGCTCATTTGAAGCAGACATACAGGTATCTCGGTCGTTTCTAAGGAGTCAGGCAGGTACTTCTCCCCTCCCATGCAGTCAGGCAGGTAGTACTCCCCTTCCATGCAGTCAGGCAGGTACTACTCCTCCAGACAATCATGCAGCTTAGAATTTCTTTCGATCAAAAATAGTAGTCCACATCTATGACCTTTTATAAGTGCATGTTGACTCGTCCAGGCGGGTGGGTGGAGTTCACCGTCAGTTATGAAGGTGAAGACATCGGCTGGTGGTGATGGTGCGTCTCACTGTGCTTTATCATCGACAAACGGCTGGATTACCTGCGTCGGCCTGAGTTAAGCCTCGGTGAATTTATCCGCTTTTTTATTATGTATGATGTGGCAAAGAGTCCCAGATGATTTAAGAGGAGGAGGAACGGAAGAACCACTGGAGTGAGAAAAACGAGGAAGAAGATCAGCATTGAATAGAAACCTTACAGGAAATGAAAAATATGAAATCGGCCAGAAGAAAAGTGGAGAAAATGAGGGGGGAAGGTTGGAGAGACGGCTAGGGTAAAGAGGTTCCACAGTGCGAGTGGTGAGGGCCTGGTGGTGATGACGCAAGCGACCTTGACTTCCTACCCCGGGCACCAACCCGCCCATCCTCCCTGCCTCCCCCACATTTCTGCTGCTGACTCGCCCTCTTGTGGCTTTCTCCCATTTATGGTCTGTCATTCGCTGGCCTGCTGTTAGGCTGTACCACCTCGTCTCTCTCTCTCACCCTGACGGAAAACGCCAATAAGACGGTCAGTGAGTTACATGACTCGGGCAGATGGTACAGTACAGGTATATGTTCGCTTCGTGTCTCCTGAGAATGTTCGCTGGTATTTGAATATATTAGAATGTATATGACAACGTAATGTAGTAAGGTGTTGGGATGTTTTTGTCATGCAGCCTAATTTACTCTTCCTTTGTTCCATCCCTCCTTCCTTCCTTCCTGTGCTTCCTCATATTCCTTCCGTTCTGTGTTCCCTCCTTCCGTTCTGTGTTCCCTCCTTCCTGTCTGTGTTCCCTCGTTCCTTCGTGTGTTCCCTCCCTATATTCCTTATCAGTCTTTTCCCTCCTTATCTCTCCCTTTCAAATCTTCCTTCCCCTCGTTTTTTTTTGTCTCTTCCTAGATTTCTGATCCATCCCTTCCTACACTCCTATAGCCCCTTCCTCCTCCTCCTCCTACAGCCCCTTCCTCCCCCTCCTACAGCCCCTTCCTCCCCTTCCTACAGCCCCTTCCTCCCCCTCCTACAGCCTCTTCCTCCCCTCCTACAGCCCCTTCCTCCCCTTCCTACAGCCCCTTCCTACAGCCCCTTCCTCCCCTTCCTACAGCCCCCCTCCTTCCCCCTTCTACAGGCCTCTCTCTCTGTCTCTCTCTCTCTCTAGAGAGAGAGAGAGAGAGAGAGAGTTTATTGTACGTCCGCGTGTGTATGTGTGTTTTGAGGGAAGCAAGGGGGTGGTAGGACATAAGCACAGGGCAATAGACAGAGTGTTTATAAAAGACATGAACGATTTGATTCGTTAATATTTTCCATGCTAATTAAGATATAAAGCAAGAACCATGTGTAAACGATAGAGCAGCTATCATAGTTTATTATTAATTGATTTGCTTGATTACTGACTAATTTTTGACAACTAATTTTACTGATACTTTTGGATTGGTCGAGATTGACCTATCCCTTGGCTTCCATTACGCCATTGGATTTCTTCGTCTGTGGTTTAGTTAGAGATGTGTACAAGACCAATGTTGCCAACATCCATGCTCTACGACTCAAGGTCAGGGATGCAATAGCGATTGTTGATGCTGGCATGCTTGAACGCACATGGCGAGAAATTAAATATCGATTGGATGTTGTACGGGCGACTAGTGGCGCACATGTTGAAGTGTATTATACATGTGTGAAAAACTTTAATAGTTGCTTTATTGCTTACATATAATTTTAGCTTTATATCTTAATTAGTATGGAAAATATTAACGAATCAAATCGTTCACATCTTTATGAACACCCTGCATATTGAATGTTTCGCCAAGTTGTCACGACTTAACTAATGGAGATATTATTAGTATTATTATTCAATTGTGAATGAATTAAAAACTAAAAATATAATGACCCAAATAAGTTAATGGTTATAACGAGGTGCAAGCAATACTGTATATAGATGTGAAGCTGGTGGTTTATTCCAGTTGTCCTCAGTTAATTCACGCCACCACCACCTGGCCAGATTTATTTGCTGGTTTAAAATATTTTGCTTTTATATTGCATATTATACGGTTTATATATAATTATTATTGTTAATATTTACTGTACAACTCTCTCGTTCTTCCTAAGAGTTAAACTGTGACATTAAGACAATTTAATGTTTCTAGCCACCCAACTTTCTCTACCAGTACCTCTTATGTGACACCCAGCTGGCCCTTATCTCTTGTGTGACACCAAGCTGGCCCTTATCACTTAATTGACACCAAGCTGGCCCTTAGCTCTTGTGACGCCAAGCTGGCCCTTATCTCGTGTGTGACACCATGCTGGCCATTGTGCCTTATCTCTTGTGTGACACCAAGCTGGCCCTTATCACTTAATTGACACCAAGCTGGCCCTTATCTCGTGTGTGACACCAAGCTGGCCATTGTGCCTTATCTCTTGTGTGACATTTAGTATTAAATATAGATCCATCAATCTATTTCATTATTTATCTAAAAAAATACACATCGGCGTATGTACTCATATATCCAGTTCAGTGTTTGGTACATAATAAGTATACATGTGTGTTGGTAATCAGGCTGTTGTATTGTGTGTGTGATCAATCTCCTCCTCGTTTTCTGATACTGGTGTTATAAGTCCTGGGCGTCATCACCCACCGAACAACTACACAAACCTCACTTGAATACTAATGCTTCCTTCACCCTGACGAGCTGATGATGAGGGGTGAATAAATGCTTCTGTTTATCGGCGAGTGGTCCTGTTTACCGGCGAGTGGTCCTGTTTACCGGCAAGTGGTCCTGTTTACCGGCGAAATGGTCCTGTTTACCGGCGAGTGCTCCTGTTTACCGGCGAATGGCCTTGTTTGCCGGCGAGTGGTCGTTAGTCAAGTTGTATAAACCCCAACATGTACTGGAGGACACAAGCTAAAGTAGATCCGTGCCTTAGTGTTTCTCTGGTGTAACAATGTCGTGAGTTTCCCGCCACCTGGGAGTTCCCGCCAATTTCGAGCCAATAGTATGAAGGCCTTAGGCCTGCCTTCGACCAATGAGAAAGCCTACGAGGCGTGATGTCATGAAAGCTGTGGCGTCTCTTGTGGGCTGACGCAGTGTGAAAAGTGGAGTGTGTTTGGTCAGAGTTAAGTGTGGCTGTGTCCTGGGTGTTACTTCCTCATATGGCTGCTATAATGTGAGTACCTATTACGTTTGATCCGTTTCACGAAATATATTGTGATTCATATGACCCCTGGGTAGCTAGCTCGGAAGATTGGTTATTGTTTCGAAAGTGTAACTGTTCAATTTGAGTAACGTCGTTTATAAATGAAGAACCATTATTAGTTCTCAATTCCCTTGTGTTGACTAATATTGTCATGCATGTCTTTGGTGTTATGCAGTAATACAGTGAGTCCTAAATAATAAGTATTTCATATTTTCTCCTCTGAAGTGTTGTATCTTAGTTCCCTTACCAGCCTCCCTCAATCTCCCCTTGCTGGTGTGTGAGGGGCCACTGTAGGCCGACATTCCTAACCGCAAACATAAACAAATACCTTCCTCATCTCACAAGTATAGGAGTATAATGAACACAGAAGAAAGGGAAATTGAATTGAGTTGAATTGAAACAGTTTATTTAGCCAGAAAAAAACAGATACAGAGTGGATAATAATACTGTAACAATATTAGCATGGCTGAGCCAGTTGAGAACCTGAGCTCTCTTTGAGGCACCTGATGTATACTATACATTTATCTCAAGGAAGTATATTGTAACATTGTCATGGTTTGGCTATCGTAGTGGTAGTAAGAGTGGATTATATTATGTAAAGATTATAATATGTTGTTTCTTATATTTCTTACCGTAGAATTCGATACCTTCACACTGGTTACTTACAGGAGATTATGGTGTATCTACGTAGAAGTTCACTCGACATTCCATGATTTACACTTGATAAATGATGATTTAATAAATTCCATTAATTTCCAACATCCATCTAAGTTATTGGTTATACTTTGTCATAACCAATCAGTCAATACCTTTAGTAATAATAAGATAGGATCACAGATACGGGCAGATAATTGCACTTACATTTATTTGTCAAGCTTCCATAAAATGATTTACAATTTGCATGGATATACATTAGTCACTCACGTTCACTCTGTAATAAAATTAATCTTCTAAAAGAGGGAATTTTCAACTTGGGGACACATGTGATTACTCTACTATGACTTAACAGAGCCTTAATTCTTCAAGTGATACATTTACTGTCAGCCTGGATTGCTTTTGTTGCAACCAGGCTTCCGCACAAGAACCTCTTTCCACGGGCAATAACAACAAAAAGGTACTCTTGGGTTACCACACATAATCTCGCGTCACTGACAGTCACTGTAGACGGTTGTCGCAGCCAGGAGAACTGGTAAGCGTGACTTGTTTAACCACATAGGTGCAATAGACCAGCCTGGATTGCTTTTGTCGCAACCAGGCTTCCACACATGATATTTCCACAGGGATAACACACCTAGGTTAACACACTTAATCTCGTGTCGATCACGGTCACTGTAGACAGGTGTTGTGCAGGAGAACTCTTAAGCGTGAATTGATTAACCATTTACTGTAGGTTTGATAGGCCAGCCCGGATTGCTCTTGTTGCAACCAGGCATCCACACGTGATATTTCCACGGGGATAACAAACCTAGGTTAACACGCTTAATCTCGTGTCGACGACGGTCCACAGGACAGGGTGGCGGTGGAGGACTCTGTGTGGTGTTCTGCTCCCTTCAGGAGGGAGAAAGTGGACGTCTTGGCTAACCCATGGCCAAGGGGATACTAATTGAAATGAGGTTTTGGTGGCGTGAGTTGCTGAACAGTACAACACTGTCTCACTGGCCTCCCCCTATGGAAGATTATCATACCACTAATGGAAAATATGTGTAGCAGTTATGGCTCGCTGGGTGCCTTATCTTTAGTAGACAAACTTTGGAGTTGGCAAAATGAGGTTTTGGGTGTGAGGCGATGAACAGTACAACACTGTCTCACTGGCCTCCCCCTATCAGCTGGCTAACATACCATTAATGGAAAATAAGTGCAGCAGCTATGGCTCGCCTGGTCCCTTATCTACCGTAAACAAACATTTGGGATGGGTTGTGCAGGGTAGACCAAATGCAACCCATGACACATTTAGTAACATCTGGAATAGTACAATAGCATGGTGGTAATAAGAACATCTCATAATGTAACCATGGTTATCACTTCAATATTTATTTATTTTATTTATTTATTATTTAATTTTTTAGTTAATTTTTTATTTATTTTATAAATATACAGTATACATAAATTACAGTGGAATTGAAAAACATAAGTGAAAGAAATAAGAATAAATAATTAAATAATTAAATAAAAAGAATTTAAAAGGCAATATAGGAGTACTTTGGTACATAAAATATGTTACATTAAATTAGGGACATTAATCTGTTACACTGGTTGCCCGTGTGTTGGAGGTGTGTGATACACCTCAGCGATCTACCACCTGACTAATCCGGTTTAGTATCGTGTGTGCAGGACACTTCTGACAGCGTCGGTCATTATCATGTGTCGGGCAGTATTAGGTGATGTAGACATATGCCTTTTGAGAGATTGCTTTACGGCGACCTGTCGAGAGGTGTGTGTGTGATCCCCATGGTGAAGTGTGGTGGATTCTGAAATTTTTTGAGCTCGTAAGGGTATACACGTGTTTTGTAACGCAAGTAGTGACGGTGGTAGAGGTGGTGGTGGTAGTAGTTCTAGTATTAGGGGTGGTGATAGTGGTTGTGTTGGTGGTGGTGATGGTGGTGATATTGGTGGAGGTGGTGATAATGGTGTAGGTGATGGTAGTGGTGTAGGTGAAGTGTTACACACTCTTACGTGGAAGTCCATATATCGCTCTTTATTATAAACAGGTGGTGTGTAATCCTCTTCCCATATTAAACTTAGGAGTTGTCTTCAGAAATATTGGTATAAAATTAAAACTTCGAGCTTTTTCTGTACTTCAGAGTTTCAGTGATAGCGTGTGGGTGATAAAGGTCCGACTCTCATAGTCATTTCCTAGCCATTTATTTACGTCACATTTTCCATTTTTCTTCACCCTCTTACCATTACTTCTCGTCCAGTTGCTTCATCCTGTCGCTCCCCAACTTGCCTAGTTTTGGCAGTGTTGCTCGCTTGGCGTGTCATCTCTAGGTGATTTTTTTTATTTGCCACGTGAGGGGGCTAGTTTATTGGGCACCCCCTCGCATCCTGTGCAAGGTGAAGTGCAAAAGCGTTTACAGCACCCAACTGGGAAGCATGTGTAGTTCATGCTTGCCTTCATAATTCGTGCATTAAGGGCGTAAAAGCCTGAACGGTCATGGGTTTTGTCAGCAAGTTACAGAAACTGACAGGATAATGTGTGTGTGTGGGGGGTGGGATTCCTGGTACAATTCATCTGTTTATGACAAAGTGTGGCAGGTCCCTAATAACAGACCTGTCTCTATATAGGAGGAGGGATACCTGATCAGGGAGGGACAAGGTGCTCCGTTATTCCCAGGGAGGGGGTCATGGCCGAGGTCTTCCTCAGCACCCCCCGGGACATCTCTCAAGGATTCTCAGGCCATGTTTTTCTGAGATGGGCTTTTTTTTCTTTCCTCCTCCCGACACATGTAGTGAAGCGCCCACTAAAACAAGAAAGACGATATAGTAGAAGACAGTATAGAGTGACCTAAGAACATAAGAATGGAGGAAACTGCAGCGGGTCTAATGGCCCATACTGGGCAGTCCCATTTACACCCAGCCCATATTGCTCATATATCCATCCAACCTAAGTTTGAAGCTATCCAGCGTATTCGAGTTAATGAAGATATTTGGTATTTTATTCTAGTCGTTCACTACTCTTTCCAAACCAATGTTTACCTATTTCGCGCCTAAATCTAAATTTGTCCAATTTAAAACCATTGTTACGAGTTCGCTCCTGGTTGGAAAGTTTGAGTACCTTTGTAATGTCCCCTTTAGCCCTGACTTCCATTTATACACCTCAATCATGTCGCCCCTCACTCTATGTCTCTTGAGGGAGTGCAAATTAAGAAACTTTAACCTGTCTCTATACTCAAGGTTCCTAATGCCCGGGATTAGTCTTATCATTCTCCTCTGAATTCTTTCCAAGGATTCTATATCCATTCTGTAATACGGTGACCAGAATTGAACTGCATAATCCAAATGGGGTCTCACAAGCGCAAGATATAGTTTTAAGATGACCTCGCTAGTCTTGTAACTAACACTCCTTTGCATGAACCCAAGTACTTTATTAGCCTAGTTATGAGCAAAAACACATTGTTTTCTTGGTCTAAGGTTCCTACTTATCATTACTCCTAAATCTCTCTCGCAGTCGGATTTCTCTATGGCATCGTTGTTCATCTGGTATCTGGTTTCCCTGTTTACATCTCCTATACTGAGTACTTTACATTTGTCGATGTTGAATTTCATCTGCCATTTTTCAGACCATTCGAAAACTTTGTTTAGATCTTCCTGTAGTTTTGTGGAGTCCTCGTCAGATTTAATTACAATTCCTATTTTACTGTCATCAGCAAATTTACTTATGTTGCTGTCTACGCCGATATCTATGTCGTTTATGTAAATAATAAGTAATAATGGTCCGAGTACTGAGCCTTGCAGAACTCCACTAGTGACGTTGCTCCAATGGGATTTAGTGTCGTTAAGGCTCACTCGCTGTCATATGTCCTGTAACCATGCCCTAATCCATTTTAGAATATCGCCTTTAATGCCATGAGCCTCCACTTTTCGTATTAGTCTTTCGTGGGGGACTCTGTCGAAGGCTTTGCTAAATTCGAGATATACCACATCATAATTGTGCCCCTCGTCCACTGATTCAAAAACTGATGAAAAGAATGTTAATAGATTAGTTAGACATGAACGCCCGCTTGTGAAGCCATGTTGGGAATCATTGATCAACTTGTGCCCCTCCAGGTGATTTCGAATAGAGTTCGAAATGATTGCTTCCAGTAATTTGCCTACAATTAATGTTAGACTGATTGGACAGTAGTTAGAGGATAGTGATCTATCTCCCTACTTGAAAATTGGTATATTACATTCGCTATTCTCCAGGATTCTGGTACTACTCCTGCTTTTAAGGACATGTTAAACATCTTTGCTAAGGGAATACTAAGCTCTTCCTTACATTCCTTTAATACTGTGGCAAATATCTCATCGGGACCTGGTAACTTATTAGGCTTTAGTTTGTCTATTTGCTTACTAACATCTTTACTAGTCACTACTATTTCGCTTTATTTATTTTCTTCACTATCTCTGTATAGTCAGAGCTTCGGGTATCATGTTTAAATTTTCTGTGGTGAAAACTGTTGAAAAATATTTATTCAGATTATTGCTCATTTCTCCGTCGTTATCAGTTAGCTCGCCGGTATCTGACTGTATTGGTCCAATCTTTTCTCGTATTTTAGTTTGATAAATTTGATAGAATCCCTTGGGGATTGACTTCGCCTCCCTTGCTATCTTCAGCTCATTATTCCTCTTGGCTTTTCTTATCTCGGTCTTAACCCTACCGGCCAATACCTGATAGTAATCTCGGAGGTAAACTTCACCCCGATTTATTCTCCTACCTATGGCCTTCCATTGTCCACTAATGTTCTTTAAATAATTATTTATCCATTTTGGGTCATTGTTGTTTGATCTGAGTTTTTTGTATGGTATTTTCTGCCTTTGTGCATTAAGTAACTCGTTATTTAAATTGTCGTGGAACTCGGCAACCTCAGATCTCGTTATCAGGTCAATCTCAACCGTCAGGTCTCTGGGTAGGGTGAGGTAGCCCTCTGTGGGTACATTGAGTGAGGTCACCTCATGTGAGGTCATGTAGTTCACCCCCAAGCGTGATACCCCCTCTCTGGGGGTGCTGGTGGGTAGAACGGTACCGCTCTTGCCTCGCAAGCGAGATGTCACGGGTTCGATTCCCGGGCTGGTGGAAAGTTGTTTGGACACACTTCCCAGCCTCCCTTGGTCCCTGTTCACCTAGCAGCAAAGTAGGTACCTGCTGTAAATCGAAAGTTGCGAATTCGTATTCAGGGACAAGCTGTTGGAGCTTCCAATAACTTGCTTAGACATAAACCATTGACTCTTCAGGCTTCTACGCCCTTGACTCATGAAACATAAAGGCAAGCATGAACTTAGTATGCTTCCCTGTTGGGCACTGTAAAACACTACTGCGCTTCACCTTACGCAAGGATGTACAGTAGGTGGGTGCCCCCCCCCCCCCCCCAAAAAAAAAAACATCTTTCAACTGCCTCCTCAAACTATCAAAGTTTGCCCTTGTGAAATCTGGGACTTGAGTGGAATTTTCCATACGGCTATCCTGGGACTTGAGTGGAATATTCCTTACGGCTATCCTGAAATTCTAATTGGAATCTAATTTTTTTTGTGATCGCTGTTTGCAAGTTCGTTCCCTACCTCGACATTACTAAGGAGGTTTTCTCTGTTTGACACAACTAAATCGAGTATATTATTACCCCGGGTGGGTTCGGTTATATGCTGACTTAGGAAACAGTCCTGGATCGTTTCCAGAAAATCCTCTGATTCTGAGTTACCCGTAAGGTCAGTCCAATCTATTTGGCTGAAGTTAAAGTCGCCTACTCTACAGACTTTGCTATGTATGGAAGCCTTGTGCATTTCGTCCCAAATAAATCGCTCATTAACTCTATGAAGATTAGGAGGTCTATATATTACTCCTGTGATTAATGTTTTCCTACCAGGAATTAATACTATCCAATTTGTTTCTGTATTCCGGTCAATTTTGATTTCCTTATTTATTTCACACTTCAGATTATCCCTGACATAGATTGCTACTCTGCCTCCTTTCCTGATCTGTCTAACCGTATGGAATAATTTGTAACCTGCAATTTGGTATTCGACAGGTAACTCACGTGAGTAGGTTTATCCATGTTTCGGTGAATGCTATTATATCGATTTTTTTCGGTACATACCAAGGCCCTAATATCATCCATTTTGTTTCTCATACTTCTACTGTTTGCATAGTAGACATTTAAGTTAGTTGTGTTCTGAGTCCTCTCTTTGTCACGTTTAGATTTTAACTCCCTGCCTAATTTAGTTCTGTCATAATTCCTAGCACTCTTCCTCTGTAACTTTTCACTTTGTTTTCCCGCTCCCACTGCAATCTCCTCCACCCCTGTGCTCATATGTTCCCCTGACAGTTTAAAGACGTCGACATCTTTTGAACTGCCCTCTTGGGAGACCAAGCCAGGGTTGCCACCCCATCCCCAGCATAGAGGTCCCAGGGACCTGCCGTAGAAGTTGTCCCAGTTGTCAATGAATGGGACTGTTGGTCGGTAGGTAGATAGTTACAGATATTTATTCCGTAAAATTATCACACTCAGTTCACATTGGTTCAGCTTGTGCAAAGGATATATATATATATATATATATATATATATATATATATATATTTATTTATTTATTTATTTCATTAGCCCAATAAAGCACGTGGACTTCTACATATAATCAACACCTGACCCCGCCAGGATTCGAACCGACGGCCCACGACTGTGACTGGGGAACGCTACCTCTAGACCACCAGGATACTAAAAGCAGTCCTAGACTCTGTTATATTTCACACAAAGCCTGTTCAATGAGCTTATGGCGCCGTGAACCACTAATGAGGACTACCCGTATCACTTAGGTGGTCAGAGTAACGTTTTACCAAATCCGGCTTCGAAACACGAGGATCCCTATACTATATTTCATTAGCCCAATAAAGCACCACCTAAGTGATACGAGTAGTCCCCATTAGAGGTTCACAGCGCCATCAGCTCGTTGAACAGGCTTTGTGTGAAATATAACAGAGTCTAGGACTGCTTTTAGTATCCTGGTTTCTAGAGGTAGCGTTTTGCGGTCACAGTCGTGGCCCGTTCCCTGGTCACAGTCGTGGGCCGTTGGTTCGAATCCTGGCGGGGCGAGGTGTTGATTATATATATATATATATATATATATATATATATATATATATATATATATATATATAGATATATATATATATATCCTTTAATTTGCTTATTTCCATTTAAGTTCTTGATGAAATGATGCATAAGCAGTTTTGTTATACTCGCATATCAATGTCTTCTGCTGATAACCACAAGAAAACGGGAAGTTTCCAAGCGCTTTCGTGTAATTCACATCTTCAGTCTGTACCCACCCCTTTGAAGTGAATTACACGAAAGCACTTGGGAACTTCGTGTTTTCTTGTTTCCTGCGTGGTTATCAGCTTGCAGTATCCATGGATCACGCGCTCCTACAGTGATCTATTTGCATAAGTGTTTTCTGTATGGAGGTACTTGTATTTGTATGGTTATTAGGCGTTGCCGTGGTCACATTATTATTGTCTCAGTGACTTGATGAACAAAGTGAAAACTACAAGTTGGCCGGCTAATGTTGTGACGTCACGGGATCTTTATTTTCTGGACATATTCTTGTTGTGCCGTCAACCGGTTTAGGCATTACGTAATGAGATACAAGTTAAGATTATTATAATGGCATTCATTATATATAAGAAAGCTTACTGGTTTAAATGGCGTAGGAAAAAATTGGTGTTTATGCTGTGTGTGTGTGTATATATATATATATATATATATATATATATATATATATATATATATATATATATATATATATATATATATATATATCTTGATAAAATCACACGGGAAAATGGAAACAACGGAGTACCTTAGCTTTCGTCTTTATTCAAGACATCTTCAGAGGCAATTGGATTACATGGACAGAGAGAGGCTTAAATATACAGGGTGACCTAAAAACATGAGGTCAGGTCAAAATGATGACATCCACTAATCCCCACACCAACACACACGTAGAGGAGCTTAAGAGAAGGGTGGTGACGTGACTAGTCAAGTCAGGTCAGAAAAAAGGGGACCCACAAAATAACTATCATACATCTAGATCAAAGGTTTTTAAAGCATTTTTAACCTTGGGCCACTGACAAATAAATTTATGTAACATATTATCAGTTTTGATAAGATATATATTTATATATATATTTATATATATTTATATATATTTATCAGCATATACCTAGATCACGCGCACCTACAGTGATTTACTTGCATATATATATATATATATATATATATATATATATATATATATATATATATATATATATATATGCAAGTAAATCACTGTAGGTGCGCGTGATCTAGGTATATGCATATATATATAGTATATATATATAAACAGTGTCATGATTTTTCAAGTAAACTTATGTTGTGCTTTAGAGAAAATATTTATGTATTCCCGCCAAAAAAGACCGGCCGAAGTGTTTCCGGTCAAAGTAACCAATGACTGTGAGAGCCTTTTGCCTGAACCAATAAGGAGAGCCTGTGAGACGTGACATCATGAACATGTGCCGTTCCATAAGGCATCTTTCTTTTTAAGACCGTCTACTGTAGGTTGGAGTGTGTCAGGGAACATGGCGGGCGGTTGTCGAGAGCGTGTGGAGTAACGATAATTTGTAAGTGCATTTACGGTTTTATCCGTTTCATGAAATGTATTGTGATTCATGTGATCCCGTTTAACTAGCTTAGCTAGGAGAATAAGCTATTGTTTTGAAAGTGTAATTGTCCATTCTGAATAACTTCGTCAATATACGAAAAACTGTTAAGAAAGTTCTCAATTCCCTTCCCTTGTACATTGAGTGAAACATTCCTCTAAGTGTCTTTCTGTTATACAGTGACTAGTGAGGGTGGCTGTCTGACCACAAACCGGCCGCCCTCCCCTCATCCACCGTCTTCCCTCCCTTACTCCACCCTTCTTTCCTTCCCCTTCTCTCACTTGTAAAAATAAACAAAAAATAAAAGAAAGAAAGATTAAGGATAAGAAAAGAGAATTGGAGAATGGAGAAAGAGTGGAAGCGGGGAAACAAATAGAAATGGAATAAAGGAAATAATACTTTTTTATTACAATATATATATACTACTTATTTTATTTATATATTTATTTTTTGCGGAAGTGTTGTGGCAAAAACGAGTGTTTAAGGTGTTGGTGGAAGCGGTTTGTTTGGTGTGTGTCACTGGCAGGAGAGCGTGACGGCAGCAGGCCAGGAAGGAGGTGGAATTACAGCTGGGTGGTGTGAGTGTGTGTGTGTTGGGGGGTTGGGAGGTCGGGTCCGGGTGGCCCAGATCCGGGACCGTGTTGACACTGCCAAGTGCTCTGCTATCTGGGCCTTGCCTGCCTCCTACCCCTCATCCTTCTTTCAACTCGTTCTCTCTCTTCTTCCCTCTCCTTTGAACTTTTTATCCTTCCTGTACCTCCTCCTTTCAGCTCCCAATAGGTGCTTTGTTAGAAATGCCAGGAAGTTGTCACTGGGTTCCTGATTCACTGTAGTAATTACATTGTTCATTATATAATAAACCAGGTGGCCTGAAATTTTGGACAATGTCACATTCCATAATATAATGTGCAAGTGTATGCCTTAAAGATTTATCGCAAAGTTTACACCCTCACTAATCTGCCAGATGTTCCTGTATCCTATCCTAGCCTTACTCTGGCCACAACTACATCACATTGTCTGGCTCTGTCCTTGTGCTGGCTATACCGGTGCCTGCGCTCATTCTGGTACTTTAGACTCCGAAACAGAACACTGGCATACCTGTTGGACAGATATCTCTTTATCCATATAGGAGGTTACCTTGGGTGCCAGAGTTAGTTAATTGCTTGAGTGTAATGTCTCGATTAGCTACATCAAAGACTGATTTAAGGTCTAAAAAAGCTTGTTCTTTGAGTGAACAAGATATTCCGCAAAACATGTGTGTGTGCTGCGCCCGGGCATAAACCCATACAGATTAGGGGCTAGTTTGTCTTTGACTGGAAACATGAGATGGCTGAGAACAACTCTTTCAAGTACTTACACATAAAAGATACGAGTAAGATGGGCTTGAATTTGGGAGAATTAGCTTTAGGGACTGGTACTATGTATCCTTGAGTCCATATCTTTGGTATTTACCTTTCATGGGGCCAATCTTGTATGGCGTCCCCCAAGGTTCCATTCTCGGTTCAGTACTGTTTTTGTTGTACATAAGTGATATAGTCCAAGCCAGCACACTCCTAAAATACAACTAATTTGCAGACGATAGTAATCTCTGTGCAGCAACTTAGACATCCATTCCTTGATGAGAACTATGAACACTGAATTGACTAATGTCAGGACCTGGGTAATACGTAATAAACTGACCTTAAACTTTGAGAAAACCCACTATACGATCTTTCACAGAAGGAAAAATTTACCCCTAGATTTGGACCCTCTGTTCATTGGTAATACAGTCCTCAAATGCGAACAAAATACTAAATTCCTCGGAGTTATTGTTGATGAGAAACTTAACTGGAGAAACCACATACATACCTTTCACAGTAAAGTCAATTAACAGTGCGGTATCATGTACACACTCGACAGTCACTCACTCTTACAGCAGTCTTACAGCAGTGAAAGAAATCTACTGTATTATGATCTTGTTTACCAACACCTGATACACTGTCACACACTACGCTTTCTTCCTTTAAATCATCTCTTAAAAAATATCTATTGTCTAAGTATTGATATTTCTTGCAATACTTACTTTATATACCTGCTTTTATTGTACCATCAAAACCGTTTTATCAGAAATTATCAAGTAGATAGATAAGAAATTACCATTGCAAAAAAATATATTTGCCAACTAGACATAATCCTGACAGCTCTGTCTTCTTGTTCAACCTTAATACAACCCTTGTTGTACTGCTTCCCCCATTATATTTGTTTTTCAGTTCCACTGTAACTTATGTACAGTATATTCTTAAAAAAAAAAAATAGAAATGATAACCGTGGTAACATTCTGATATGTTCTTATTACCATCATGATATGTACAGTATACTATTCCAGATGATAACTAAATGTTACATAATACTTCCTTGAGATAAATGAACAGTATTATCAGGTGCCTACAAGAGAGTTCTGGCTCTCCACTGGCTCAGCCACATTAATATTGTTATTATTATCGACTCTGTATCTGTGTTTATCTGGCTAAATAACTGTTTCAATCAAGGTTAAGCAGTGGGTGGTTAGGGAGTTTTTCAACAATCTTAAAGTGTTATAGGTTATGCCATCCTCACCAGGGAAGGATGATTCACTTTTTTTTATTAGTGCTGTTTTTAGTTCATGGCAAGTAATATAGAAAACTGATGAATAAGCTTTGGTGAGGAAAAAGCAATTTTAGTAATGATGGCTCTGTTCATGTGTGTGGCTATAAGATATTGCTGTATGCCAGGAGGCAGGGAAGCTATTTGTGATATACTAAACCATTGGTCTAATAACATGTCAGCATATTCTGCGGGGCTGTAATGAAGTTGGACTGGGGTGGTTAACTTAGTAATGACTCTTAACTTTTTTCCACACTTGAGCTAGAGTGCTTGTTCTATTAATAACCTGTAAGAATTGTTCTCACTGGGTATTTCTCACTTGACCCTTGAGTTCATGAAGTGCTATCTATCCTAAATTTGCTAGTCCTTACTGAGTAGTCTCCAAATAGAATATAACCCTCATGAATATGACCTATACTGTACTATTATCTTCTGTGTCTGTGAACCTCTGTCCTGCATGGCAGTGATAGCACCCTCAGTGTCAAGACCTGACTGAACTATAAACTAAAAACTTATCCTTTCAGCTCTTTTTTTTAAATCATCCTCTCCCTTAACTCTCGGTTCATCTCTATCTTATATCCTTTAAACTCTTTCTCTCCTCTTCCTGCTTCTCCCCCTTTCGACTCCCTCTTTGACCTCTTTCTCATCACCATCATAGTAATTATGATAATTCTTTTTTTGCCGTTCATTGTAATTTCCACTCTTCTTTTCTCTCTTCCTTTCTTTCTTGCCCTTCATTTTTCCTGCTCCTCCCGTTATAACACACCCCGCAGGTTTAGATTTTTTTAGATTGCCCCCGAGGGGGATAGTTTATTGGGCACCCCCTTACATCCTGTGCAAGGTGAAGTGCAGAAGCGTTTACAGCTCCCATCTGGGAAGCATGCGGAGTTCATGCTTGCCTTTATGACTCGTGCAATAAGGGCGTAAAAGCCTGAAGGGTCATGGGTTTTGTCAGTAAGTTACATAAAGTGACAGAATGATGAGTGTGTGGGGGAAATTCCCGGTACAATTTATCTGTTTATGGCAAAGCGTGGCAGGTCCCTAAAAATGTCAAGTGCCAGGCTATAGGCATTGACAATAGTGAGGGACATACCTTTTATTGTAAATAATAATAACAATAATTAACGGCTTATTGAAAAAATTCTGCAGCCCGAAGGCTGAAAATATACATTGGACATAAATGACTTATTACATACATAGGTGGTTTAACAAAAGCCTTCATTAGAGAAAGGTAAAGGAACATACAATGAACATACAGATTAATGTAGGTGTTGAATAGCAAACTCGTAGTGTAGTAACTCCCTCCCACATGGTGTTAGGAGGAACTCACGCTGTGTAGCAGTTCCCTCAGATGGTGTTATGAGGGACCTGGCGTGGTGTAGTAATTCCCTCGCAGATGGTGTTATGAGGGGCCTCACGTGGTGTAGTAATTCCCTCACAGATGGTGTTATGAGGGACCTCACGTGGTGTAGTAATTACCTCACAGATGGTGTTATGAGGGGCCTCACGTGGTGTAGTAACTCCCTCACAGATGGTGTTATGAGGGGCATCACGTGGTGTAGTAATTCCCTCACAGATAGTGTTATGAGGGGCCTGACGTGGTGTAGTAATTCTCTCTCAGATGGTGTTATGAGGGACCTCACGTGGTGTAGTAATTCCCTCACAGATGGTGTGATGAGGGATTTTGACGTGGTGTGGTAATTCCCTCACATATGGTGTTATGAGGGACATGTGGTGTAGTAATTCCCTCACAGATGGTGTAATATGAGTGAGGTTTGGTCTTAGGCCTTCCTATCGTAGACGGATTAACACATCGCTGGTTGTTGTTGGGTCTCACGGGCCGTTATCACTGGGTACCTGGGACCTCACTGTGTGAAGGTTAACTTGGGTACGACTGTTACTGTTGAGTTGTTCTCACTGACTAAAGCACTGTTCACCACTGTTCACCTCTGTTTAACACTGGTTCCGTTCCTTTCCTAAATGAAATTGTAACTTCTGGCGAGAACTTGTTGATATTCCGGTGGGGAGGAGGGTTCAGGGGAGGGGGTTGGTATGGGCCAACTTAACAGTTGACCTGGCTGCTCCGAGAGGAGCGCCAGGTACGTCTTGACCCTTCGGTGGTCAAGGATGTGATGGCATGTACGTCGGTAGTGTCGGCTTCAACGGGGACGTCGAGAGGTTGGTAGGGGACGTCCTTCTTGGCGTAGATACGTGGTCCACTAGCATGTCTGCATGGTGGTCAGTTGATGTGGAGAACTGGAGTGGATGGGCCCCAGGTCCCGGCATGCCGGTGGGGGATGGGGAGCCAGGGGTGGTGTCCTCTGGTCCACGGGCTACCCGCTTGTGTCAAACCAGAAGAGGGGAGTGACTCCTCCCGCACTAGATGTAGCCCTCCACACTTGCAACATTTGTGGACGGCACTGCTGATCCCGTATCGGCCTCTTTAGTCACCCCAGAACTAATCAACGAAGGCAACATCCTTAATAACTCGTATCATTGCATCATAGCTGGATGATTGTCATACTCGATTCCGAGTGACAGCAAAGTAGTAGTCGTAGTGTGTGTGTGCGTGCGTGCGTGCGTGCGTGCGCGCGCGTGCCCCGTCTAATCTAACTGGCCATTTATCCTATCACAGCATGTTGTTAAGATACCGTACATACCTGACAGATTAGATTAAAAAATGGGATATATATTTTGAGTTTAAGTGACGAGAGAGAGAGATTTGGGTTTTTCTGTCCGCTAGTATTGGGGAATCCACAATAATTTGGGATGTCCGTCCGTGTGTATTGTTGGTGTATGATGTTAGTGTGTATTGATGGTGTATGATGTTAGTGTGTATTGATGGTGTATGATGTTAGTGTGTATTGATGGTGTATGATGTTAGTGTGTATTGATGGTGTATGATGTTAGTGTGTATTGATGGTGTATGATGTTAGTGTGTATTGTTGGTGTATGATGTTAGTGTGTATTGATGGTGTATGATGTTAGTGTGTATTGTTGGTGTATGACGTTAGTGTGTATTGATGGTGTATGAAGTTAGTGTGTATTGTTGGTGTATGAAGTTAGTGTGTATTGATGGTGTATGAAGTTAGTGTGTATTGTTGGTGTATGATGTTAGTGTGTATTGATGGTGTATGATGTTAGTGTGTATTGATGGTGTATGATGTTAGTGTGTATTGATGGTGTATGATGTTAGTGTGTATTGATGGTGTATGATGTTAGTGTGTATTGTTGGTGTATGAAGTTAGTGTGTATTGATGGTGTATGAAGTTAGTGTGTATTGTTGGTGTATGAAGTTAGTGTGTATTGTTGGTGTATGAAGTTAGTGTGTATTGATGGTGTATGAAGTTAGTGTGTATTGATGGTGTATTAAGTTAGTGTGTATTGATGGTGTATGAAGTTAGTGTGTATTGATGGTGTATGAAGTTAGTGTGTATTGATGGTGTATGAAGTTAGTGTGTATTGATGGTGTATGAAGTTAGTGTGTATTGTTGGTGTATGAAGTTAGTGTATAATAATAATGATAATAATAATGGTAATAATGTTAATGAAAATAATTATGATATACGTAATGTGATTCATGTCAGGCTATTAGTGCCACTCCTTAAAGTGTATAGTCTTTGAGACTATAAAACCTAATGGTGGGTTAAAATTTTCTTAATTTTTAATTATTAATACAACGCAAAAAAAAACACTCGCAAAATATATGTAATCTAGAGTTGATTTCCGTAAGCGGAAATACGTACCGAAATTATCATGTCCTAAATAGATACTGTATTAGACAATCGGCGAGAACCTCCACAGGAAACGCGGTGGTCTACGGGTGTAAATCTCTTACAACTGCATACAACATGAACCAGTCAGACTTGCTATTAATATACTTTGATGTTTCCACACCGTTCTTAATGGGTCATTGGGTTTGTAGGACCTACAGGTACTTCCATTTTTACCGTGTTTAGAGGTTGGCATGGCATACAGGTCAAGGTCACAACAAACACCTCCACCACAGGTCAAGATCCTACAACAGCCATGACCACTACTACCACAGGTCAAGGTCACACAACAACCACCAGCCACTACCATCACAGGTCAAGGACACAACAACCATGACCACCACTACCACAGGTCAAGGTCACACAACAACCATGACCACCACTACCACAGGTCAAGGTCACACAACAACCATGACCACCACTACCACAGGTCAAGGTCACACAACAACCATGACCACCACTACCATAGGTCAAGGTCACACAACCATGACCACCACTACCACAGGTCAAGGTCACACTATAACCATGACCACCACTACCACATGTCAAGGTCACACAACCACCACCACAGGTCAAGGTCACACAGCAACAACCACCGCCACCACAGGTTAAGGTCACACAACCACCACCACAGGTCAAGGTCACACAACCACCACCACAGATCAAGGTCACACAGCAACCACCACCATAAGTCAAGGTCACGCAACAACCACCAGCACTACAGGTCAAGGTGACACAACCACCACCACCACCACAGGTCAAGGTCACACCACCACAGATCAAGGTCACACAACAACCTCCACCATCACAGGTCAATGTCACACAACAACCACAACCATTACCACTGCAGGTCGATGTCACACAACAACCACCTCCACCACAGGTTATCACACAACAACCACTACCACCACAGGTCTAGGTCAAACTACAACCTCCACCACAGGTCAAGGTCACACAACAACCACTGCCACAGGTCAAGGTCACACAGCAACCACTGCCACAGGTCAAGGTCACAACAGCCACCACAGGTCAGATCAAGGTCACAACAACCACTACCTCAGCTCAAGGTCACACAAAAACCACTTCCACAGCTCAAGGTCACAGAATTGACCACCACAGGTCAAGGTCACACAGCAACCACTGTCACAGGTCAAGGTCACACAACAACCACCACAGGTCAAGGTCATACAACAACCATGACCACCACCACCACAGGTCAAGGTCACAGAATTGACCACCACAGGTCAAGGTCACACAACAACCACTGTCACAGGTCAGGGTCACACAACAACCACCACAGGTCAAGGTCATACAACAACCATGACTACCACTACCACCACTGGTCAAGGTCATACAACAACCTTGACTACCACTACCATAGGCCAAGGTCACACAACAACCATGACTACCACCACCACAGGTCAAGGTCACACAACAACCATGACTACCACTACCACAGGTCAAGGTCACATAACAACCATGACCACCACCACCACAGGTCAAGGTCACACAACAACCATGACCACCACCACCACTGGTCAAGGTCACACAACAACCATGACCACCACTACCATAGGCCAAGGTCACACAACAACCATGACTACCACCACCACAGGTCAAGGTCACACAACAACCATGACCACCACTACCACAGGTCAAGGTCACACAACAACCATGACCACCACTACCACAGGTCAAGGTCACACAACACCCATGACTACCACCACCACAGGTCAAGGTCACACAACAACCATGACTACCACTACCACAGGTCAAGGTCACACAACAACCATGACTACCACCACCACAGGTCAAGGTCACACAACAACCATGACTACCACCACCACAGGTCAAGGTCACACAACAACCATGACTACCACCACCACAGGTCAAGGTCACATAACAACCATGACCACCACTACCACAGGTCAAGGTCACACAAAAGAAAAAACATGGTACCATTATCCCACGCGTACACTGTAAGTCTCAGTCGTACATGTAAAAGACTATACCTATACGGGTTGTGGGCGTCAGGGAGCACTTACCTTATGTCTTGTGGTGATAATTTATTAAAATCAGGAGTTCACCTCTTGAGCCTTTACGGATGATTTTTTCTTGATTGGTTTATACTGTACTTGTGTTTGTCGTAGTATTGGTTGTGTCGTGTTGGTGCTGTGAGGGTGGTGTCTCTTGATGAGGTGTTGGTGGTGTATTAATGCTGTGTAGGCGGTGTCGTGGTGGTGCTAACTAAGAGAAAGTGTTTGTTTCTCCATGATGCTGTAGTCTGTAAATTTGTCACGGTGTAAGGTCTATGTCGTCTAAAATTATATTGACCATTTATAAGGAAGGAACACTGAAGTTGATTATGCAGATTAGTTTGTCTCCATCTACAACATCCAGTGATTTTATGACTCGGCACGAACGATATATCAACCCGACCATCAAAATGCTATGTGTCTCGCCACTTGTTTCGAAAATGAAAAAAATATGATTGGATTTTCTTCTTTAATTTAGCTATAATATCATAGTAACTTAAAACTGTAGTACCTGTAACTAATATATACGGTACCAGTACTTTAATGACAGGTCGCCATTGTCATATTTTTTTTTATGTAAATCAGATAAGTGAACGTTCCGTAAAGTGGGTGTAACCTTCCACGCCATGGGTGTAACCTTCCACGGCATGGGTGTAACCTTCCACGGCATGGGTGTAACCTTCCACGGCATGGGTGTAACCTTCCACGCCATGGGTGTAACCTTCCACGCCATGGGTGTAACCTTCCACGCCATGGGTGTAACCTTCCACGGCATGGGTGTAACCTTCCACGCCATGGGTGTAACCTTCCACGGCATGGGTGTAACCTTCCACGGCATGGGTGTAACCTTCCACGGCATGGGTGTAACCTTCCACGCCATGGGTGTAACCTTCTACGCCATGGGTGTAACCTTCCACGCCATGGGTGTAACCTTCCACGGCATGGGTGTAACCTTCCACGCCATGGGTGTAACCTTCCACGGCATGGGTGTAACCTTCCACGCCATGTGTGTAACCTTCCACGCCATGGGTGTAACTTTCCACGGCATGGGTGTAACCTTCCACGCCATGGGTGTAACCTTCCACGCCATGGGTGTAACCTTCCACGGCATGGGTGTAACCTTCCACGGCATGGGTGTAACCTTCCACGGCATGGGTGTAACCTTCCACGGAATGGGTGTAACTTTCCACGCCATGGGTGTAACCTTCCACGCCATGGGTGTAACCTTCCACGGAATGGGTGTAACTTTCCACGCCATGGGTGTAACCTTCCACGCCATGGGTGTAACCTTCCACGCCATGAGTGTAACCTTCCACGCCATGGGTGTAACCTTCCACGCCATGGGTGTAACCTTCCACGCCATGGGTGTAACCTTCCACGCCATGGGTGTAACCTTCCACGCCATGGGTGTAACCTTCCACGCCATGGGTGTAACCTTCCACGCCATGGGTGTAACCTTCCACGCCATGGGTGTAACCTTCCACGCCATGGGTGTAACCTTCCACGGCATGGGTGTAACCTTCCACGGCATGGGTGTAACCTTCCACGGCATGGGTGTAACCTTCCACGCCATGGGTGTAACCTTCCACGCCATGGGTGTAACCTTCCACGCCATGGGTGTAACCTTCCACGCCATGGGTGTAACCTTCCACGCCATGGGTGTAACCTTCCACGGCATGGGTGTAACCTTCCACGCCATGGGTGTAACCTTCCACGGCATGGGTGTAACCTTCCACGGCATGGGTGTAACCTTCCACGGCATCGGTGTAACCTTCCACGCCATGGGTGTAGCCTTCCACGGCATGGGTGTAACCTTCCACGCCATGGGTGTAACCTTCCACGCCATGGGTGTAACCTTCCACGGCATGGGTGTAACCTTCCACGGCATGAGTGTTACCTTCCACGGCATGGGTGTAACCTTCCACGCCATGGGTGTAACCTTCCACGCCATGGGTGTAACCTTCCACGGCATGGGTGTAACCTTCCACGGCATGGGTGTAACCTTCCACGGCATGGGTGTAACCTTCCACGGCATGGGTGTAACCTTCCACGGCATGGGTGTAACCTTCTACGGCAAGGGTGTGACCTTCCACGGCATGGGTGTGACCTTCCACGGCATGGGTGTGACCTTCCACGGCATGGGTGTGACCTTCCACGCCATGGGTGTAACCTTCCACGCCATGGGTGTAACCTTCCACGCCATGGGTGTAGCCTTCCACGCCATGGGTGTAGCCTTCCACGCCATGGGTGTAGCCTTCCACGCCATGGGTGTAACCTTCCACGGCATGGGTGTAACCTTCCACGGCATGGGTGTAGCCTTCCACGCCATGGGTGTTACCTTCCACGGCATGGGTGTTACCTTCCACGGCATGAGTGTAACCTTCCACGGCATGAGTGTAACCTTCCACGGCATGGGTGTAACCTTCCACGCCATGGGTGTAACCTTCCACGCCATGGGTGTAGCCTTTCACGGCATGAGTGTAACCTTCCACGGCATGGGTGTAACCTTCCACGCCATGGGTGTAACCTTCCACGCCATGGGTGTAACCTTCCACGCCATGAGTGTAACCTTCCACGCCATGGGTGTAACCTTCCACGCCATGGGTGTAACCTTCCACGGCATGAGTGTAACCTTCCACGCCATGGGTGTAACCTTCCACGGCATGAGTGTAGCCTTCCACGCCATGGGTGTAACCTTCCACGGCATGGGTGTAACCTTCCACGGCATGGGTGTAACCTTCCACGGCATGGGTGTAACCTTCCACGGCATGGGTGTAACCTTCCACGGCATGGGTGTAACCTTCCACGCCATGGGTGTAACCTTCCACGCCATGGGTGTAACCTTCCACGCCATGGGTGTAACCTTCCACGCCATGGGTGTAACCTTCCACGGTATGGGTGTAACCTTCCACGGTATGGGTGTAACCTTCCACGGCATGGGTGTAACCTTCCACGCCATGGGTGTAACCTTCCACGCCATGGGTGTAACCTTCCACGCCATGGGTGTAACCTTCCACGCCATGGGTGTAACCTTCCACGCCATGGGTGTAACCTTCCACGCCATGGGTGTAACCTTCCACGCCATGGGTGTAACCTTCCACGGCATGGGTGTAACCTTCCACGGCATGGGTGTAACCTTCCACGGCATGGGTGTAACCTTCCACGGCATGGGTGTAACCTTCCACGGCATGGGTGTAACCTTCCACGCCATGGGTGTAACCTTCCACGCCATGGGTGTAACCTTCCACGCCATGGGTGTAACCTTCCACGCCATGGGTGTAACCTTCCACGCCATGGGTGTAACCTTCCACGCCATGGGTGTAACCTTCCACGGCATGGGTGTAACCTTCCACGGCATGGGTTGGGTTGGGTTGGGTTAAGTTGGGTTAGGTTGGGTTTAAGGGACGTAGGTTATGTGGATTATCTTGTTACTTCCTCACATGTTAACAACTCGCCATCCTCCTGTTAGTTGGGGTGTTGTAAAACCTGAAATAACTTTCTTTTTTGTTTATATGTTTGCGGGAGGTTGTGTAAACCAGACACATCTTACCTTGAACACCTCGCGCTCACCATCCTCCTGTCCTCCCACTTATCCCTCCTGTCCTCCCACTTATCCCTCCTGTCCTTTCCCCTCCTGCCCTTCCCTTCTTTGCCCCCTCCCCCCTCCTGTCCTCCCCCTCCTGTCCTTCCCCCTCCTGTCCTTCCCCCTCCTGCTCTTCCCCCTCCTGCTCTTCCCCCTCCTGTCCTTCCCTTTATCCCCCTGTCCTTCCCTATACATTTCCTGTCCTTTACCTTACCTTTCCTCTCCTTCCCCCTTCCGCATCTTGTCCTTCCCATCCCCGCTCCTGCCTGCCCCTCCCCGCTCCTACCTGCCCCTTCCCCAACCTTCCTCCTCCTTCCCCAACCTTCCTTCCTTCCTTCCTAAACCTTTTCCCTCCTCTCCTTCCTTTCCCCCCATCTTTATCTTCCCCTTCTCTCCCCCTCTTCAGTTCCCTTCCTTTCCTTCCCCTCCCCGTTTCCTTTTCTCTTCCCTTTCCCTTCCATCCACTTGCCCCTCCAATCCTCTTTCACCCCTTTCCTTTCCATCCCCTTCCTCGCCTCCTTCTCACCTCCTTCTCACCCCCTCCTCTCCTCCTCACCCCTTCTTCTCCCCTTCCCTCCTTTCCCCTCCCCTTCTCCTGGTAATACTCCGAGCCAGAAGGTTAATCTCGTCCATTACACATATACAGGTACCCGAGATAACGTTTATTCCTGTTCATTTGACACCTCTCCCCTCTGTTCCCCCATCCTACCCTAACCTCCCTATCTCCCCCACCCCTACCTACACCTCTCCCCACCCCTCCCCACACATGCACAGAGAGAGAGAGAGAGAGAGAGAGAGAGAGAGAGAGAGAGAGAGAGAGATTTATCAGTGGAGTACTGGAGGTAGGTAGGAGGGTTCCTGATACCTACAGATTGTCCCCCCCCCCCCACCTGGCAGACACCTCCCCCTTCATACTGCTGCTATAGCCTAAACTCCCTCTCTTTACACCAACACTGTTTTCTCTCTCCCTCTCTCTCTCTCTCTCTCTCTCTCTCTCTCTCTCTCTCTCTCTCTCTCTCTCTCTCTCTCTCTGGCAAAATGTTTCTATCACAACGTGACTAAGTACAGTCACTGTAATTCGGGATGGAATGTCGATTAAATTATTTGTCGGGAAGTTCGGTGGAAATGTGTCTACGGTGAGGGAGGTTGGGGAGGTGTGTGGTCAGGGAGGGAGGTTGGGGAGGTGTGTGGTCAGGGAGGGAGGTTGGGGAGGTGTGTGGTCAGGGAGAGAGGTTGAGGGAGGTGTGTGGTCAGGGAGAGAGGTTGAGGGAGGTGTGAGGTCAGGGAGGGAGGTTGAGGGAGGTGTGTGGTCAGGGAGAGAGGTTGAGGGAGGTGTGAGGTCAGGGAGGGAGGTTGAGGGAGGTGTGTGGTCAGGGAGGGAGGTTGGGGAGGTGTGTGGTCGGGAGGTGTGTGGTCAGGGAGGGAGGTTGGGGAGGTGTGTGGTCAGGGAGGTTGAGGGAGGTGTGTGGTCAGGGAGGGAGGTGTGTGGTCAGGGAGGGAGGTGTGAGGTCAGGGAGAGAGGTTGGGGAGATGTGAGGCCAGTGAGGGAGGTGTGAGGTCAGGGAGGGAGGTTGAGGGAGATGTGAGGTCAGGGAGGGAGGTTGAGGGAGGTGTGTGGTCAGGGAGGGAGGTTGAGGGAGGTGTGTGGTCAGGGAGGGAGGTTGAGGGAGGTGTGAGGTCAGGGAGGGAGGTTGGGGGTTTTGTTAATTGGCCAATCTTGGTGTTGTGTGGTGAGTGTTGTATTGGTGTTATGGTGTTGTGGTAGTGGTGTGTTGTGGTAGTGGTGTGTTGTGGTACGGTGTGTTGTGGTAGTGGTGCGGTGTGTTTTGCTGTGGTGGTGACCATCGCAGGTGGTGTTGTGGTGGTGGCAGTACGTGGTACTGCAGTGATGTGTGGTGTTCCTCGCCGCTATCAGGAGACATTGCTGCTGATAAGAGTCCTCGCGTAGATAAGTGTGGAAAGGTGACGCGGTGGTATAAGAACATAAGACCATAAGGAGTCTGCAATAGGCCGGTTGGCCTGTGCATGGCAGCTCCTGTCGAGAGTTACTACCACTCTCTATCATCCATGATTCTATCTAGCCTCCTTTTGAAACTTTCCAGAGTTCCCGCACTTACTACAAAGTTGCTAAGCTTGTTCCACTCGTTCACCACCCTATTTGTGAACCAGTTTCTTCCTATCTCCCTCCTAAACCTTAACTTATCCAACTTGAATCCGTTGCTCCGAGTCCTATCCTGCTCGGATATTATAAGAACTTTATCTATATCCCCTTTATTGATTCCTTTCACCCACTTAAATATTTCTATCATATCTCCCCGCACTCTTCGTCTTTCTAGGGAATGCAAGTTAAGTTTCTTTAACCTATCCTGATATGGAAGGTTTCTAAGTCCCGGAATCATTTTTGTCATTTTTCGCTGCACCGACTCTAGTGAATTTATATCCATTCTATAATAGGGGCACCAGAACTGAACCGCATAATCGAGGTGCGGCCTGACTAGCGCAAGATATAGTTGCAATAAGACCTCTGCACTCTTGTTACTTACACTTCTAGATATAAAACCCAATACTCTGTTTGCCTTATTTCGAACATTAACGCACTGTTTTCTAGGCCGTAGGTCCGGGCTTACAAGTACCCCTAGGTCTCTTTCACAAGTCGACTTCTCTAGGTTGATGTTGTTAAGCTCTAGGTTGATGTTGTTAAGAGGGTGTTAGTGGTGATGGTCAAGGGATAAAGATGTATATCTATACCTTGGTGGGGATGACGGTGATGATGATAGTAATAATGTTGGTGATGATGAATTACATGTAATTTGATTTTGAATTTTCAAGCCAAATATATTTTGATGAATGTGTATATAATAATAATAATGATCATACTGTTAATAAATATTTAATAATTAATAATTATTACTTCCCTCAACACTGGTGAACTTCCCTTCACACCCTTTCCTTCTTACCCACTATTCCACCACATAAGTGTCGTCCTAATTGTTAAACTAGTGACTCACCACATATACTGTACAGCACACACTGCTCGGCACATTCTAATATATTGGGGGAAACTAACCCTACCGTACGCCTTTATTACATTTTCCCTTTTTCTTAATTTTATGTCGCTGAAAAATAAAATGAGTAGAGTGATAGACATGACGCACATGGTTAATTCTGTATCATAATGTATACTACTGAGACTACGCTTAGAGAAAAACTTAGTATGCTCTTACTTGACACTTTGCTCGCTTGGTGATGGTGAGGGCTACCACCAGCCGTCGACACTACTGTTTCACCGTGTTGTGTGTTCACTGTACTAAACGCTAAGTGGATAGGCTTCCTCGTGTATCATGGTCGCTTCTGTACAGCACATGTGGAGGAAGAGGGAAAAAAAATAATATATATATATATATATATATATATATATATATATATATATATATATATATATATATATATATATATATATATATGCTGATAACCACAAGGAAAGAAGAAAACACGAAGTTCCCAAGCGCTTTCGTGTAATTCACGAAAGCGCTTGGTAACTTCGTGTTTTCTTCTTTCCTTGTGGTTATCAGCATATACCTAGATCACGCGCACCTACAGTGATTTACTTGCATATATATATATATATATATATATATATATATATATATATATATATATATATATATATATATATATATATATAAAATATAATATAATATTATATGATATAATAATTTTCCTTGTTTGACTTTTTGCCATGTCTTTTACCGTGAAATTTAGTGTACTGGTATTTATAGAAGGGAAACCACTGTTCTTGTGGGAGTGTTGAGGACTGTCATTTTGTTCTGACAATACAAATGGAACAGCAGGGTCCAACCTGGTTATGTGGTGTTTGTGTCAAGGGATATACTAGGAGAAGACGGTGGTGTGGTGTGTGGGAGGCCGGAAGCCTTGTATCTGTGTATCCTGTTAAACTATACGTGGCTCTGACAGCTGGATTATCATACAGAATCAGGTATGCATTGTATTGAACGACCCTCACTCAACCCACCACCACCAGGCCACTTTGTTCTGGAAACATTACCTGTATTGCTGCCCTCCTCGGCTCTACCTGGTTTAAGTTTCAGGGGTTTTCTGAGGCTGTCGCTGTTTGTATCTCGAAAACGAGATCATAAACGTCTACACCTGTTACCTGCATTGTAAACAAACTTAAACTTTTCTTTACAGCCGTTACTCTCCTCCCCATAATGATCTTAAACTTCAGGCAACACACATTAATGGTCCACGTGTACTAACTCGACATATACAGCGCCCTGCCTTCCACTGGCGTTTTAATGTGCTTTGTGTCTTGCTTTGTATGAACGACCAAGTTTCTATTTTTTTCAGTTTATATTAAGGATCACACCTAGTTTAAGCCACTAAGCTGTGTTTAAGGTATACAATATAAATCTCGCGGTGCGTTCATACTGTCGCTTATGTTTTAGTCAATGAACATAAAGACCACTCTTCTGTTTATTTGTGTATCCTGTATATGTACTATATACTTAATTATCTATACGGGACAGTTAGTTATTTATATAAGTAAAAAATAGCCAATTCTGTGAGGATTGTCATCACTCGTGTTGGTGTAGCCAAGGGGAGGGGGAAGCACACGGCACTGACCTTTTTATCTGGAGGAGGGTGACTGAATTCTGGGGGTGGCAGGGGAAGATGGGGGATCAGTGTTGGCGAGAATGGGAAGGAGAGGCGAAGGTAAAGAAGGGAAGGGGAAGAAAAGACAGGGATTAGTTTTGAGAAAGATGGAAGGGAAGAGGAGGGAGGTGACAGATGCTGGGCAGGGTGGACGCTATGAGTCATCAGTACAGCAGTACCCATACCAACAACAGTAAAAAAAACAGTAGCAAAAACAACAGTAATTAAAACAGCAGCAGCAACAACAGTAACTAAAACGACAGCAACAACAGTAACAAAAACAGCAGCAACAACAACATTAACTAAAACGGCAACAATAGAAACTAAAACAGCAGCAGCATCAACATTAACTAAAACAGCAACAACAGTAACTAAAACAGCAGCAACAACTGTAACTAAAACAGCATCAGCAACAACAGTTGATAAACAGCAGCAGCAACAACAGTAACTAAAACGGCAGCAACAACAGAAACTAAAACGGCAGCAACAACAGTTGATAAACAGCAGCAGCAACAACAGTAACAAAAACAGCAGCAGCAACAACAGTAACAAAAACAGCAGCAACAACAACAGTAACTAAAACAGCAGCAGCAACAACATTAACTAAAACAACAACAACAACTGTAACTAAAACAGCATCAGTAACAACAGTAACTAAACCAGCAACAATAACAGTAACTAAAACAGGAACAACAGTAAACAAAACCGGCATCAGCAGCAACAGTAACTAAAACAGCAGCAACAACTGTAACCAAAACAACATCATAAGAACATACGAATGGAGGAAACTGCAGCAGGCGTATTGGCCCATACTGGGCAGTCCCATTTACACCCAACCCCTATTGCTCATATAAGCATCCAACCTATGTTTGAAGCTATCCAGCGTATATTCGAGTTAATGATGATATTTGGTAACTTGTTCCATTCATCCACTACTCTATTTCCAAACCAATGTTTACCTATCTCACGCCTAAATCTAAATTTGTCGAATTTAAAACCATTGCTACGAGTTCGCTCCTGGCTGGATAGTTTAAGTAGCTTTGTTTTATCACCTGTGTTTAGCTCTGACTTCCATTTATACACCTCGATCATATCGCCCCTCACTCTACGTCTCTCGAGGGAGTGCAAATTAAGTTGTTTTAACCTGTCTCTGTACTCAAGGTTCCTAATGCCCGGGATTACAGTAGTCTTGTCATTCTCCTCTGAATTCTTTCGAGGGATTCTATATCCATTCTGTAATACGGTGACCGGAACTGAACCGCAAAATCCAATCTCAACAAGCGCAACAAATATTTTTAGGATAACCTCGCTAGTCTTGTAACTAATACTCTTTTGTATGGACCCAAGTACTTTCTTAGCCCTGTTTCGAGCAAATACACATTCTTGACTTGGTTTAAGATTCCTACTTATCATTACTCCTACATCTTTCTCACAGCCGAATTTCTGTATAACAACGTTGTTCATCTGATATCTGGTTGCGCTGTTTACATCTCCTTGACAGTACTTTACATTTGTCCACTTTAAGTTTCATCTGCCATTTTGAGACCATTCGAAAAATTGTTTGGATATTTCTGTACTTTTGCTATTGTACTATTCCAGATGTTACTAAATGTTACATAATACTTCCTTGAGATAAATGTATAATATATATTAGGTATCTAAAAGAGAGGTCAGGTTCTTAACTGGCTCAGCCATGTTAATATTGTTATTATTATCCACTCTGTATCTGTGTTTTTCTGGCTAAATAAACTGTTTCATTTCAATTCAATTACACGCCCTATTTTAGTGTCACCAGCAAATTTACCTATGCTGCTGTCTATGCCTATATCTATGTCGTTTATATATATAATAAATAGTAATGTCCAAGTACTGAGCCTTGGGGTACTCCGCTGGTGACGTTACCCCAATCGGATTTAGTGCCGTTAAAGTTTACTCGCTGTTTCCTGTAACCACGCCCTAATCCATTTTAGAATATATCCTCCAATTTCACGAGCTTCCATTTTACGTATTAGTCTTTTGTGGGTGACTCTGTCGATGGCTTTGCTAAAGTCGAGGTATACCACAGTAACTAAAACAGCATCAACAACAATAAAAAACAGCATCAGCAACAACAGTAACTTTAAACAGCAGCAACAACTGTAAAAAACAGCATCAGCAACAACAGTAACGAAAACGGCACCAGCAACAACTAACTAAAACAGCATCAGCAACAACCGTAAAGAACAGCATCAGCAACAACAGTAAAGAACAGCATCAGCAACAACAGTAACTGAAACAGCAACAGCAGTAACTAAAACAACATCAACAACAACAGTTACTAAAACAACAGCAACAACAACATTAACGTAAACCACCAGCAGGAACAGCGGTAACTAAAACAGCAGCAGCAACAGCGGTAACTAAAACAGCAGCAGCAACAGCGGTAACTAAAACAACAGCAGCCGCAACAACAGTTACTAAAACAACAACAGTAACAGCAATTAAAACAGCAGCAGCAATTAAAACAGCAGCAGCAACAACAGTAATTAAAACAGCAGCAGCAACAACAGTAATTAAAACAGCAGCAATAACAGCAGTAGCAACAACAGTAACTAAACAGCAGTAGCAGCAACAATAACTAAAACAGCAACGCCATTCATTAAAACAGCAACGCCATTCATTAAAACAGCAACGCCATTCATTAAAACAGCAACGCCATTAATTAAAACAGCAGCAACAACAACAGTTACTAAAACAGCATCAGCAACAGCAGTAATTAAAACAACAGCAACAGCAACTAAATAGCAGCAACAGTACACGGTAAACACGACACAACGCGTACACACAAGGCTGTTACAGTGTTTAGTATATATATATTACGGGCTACTAGGACCATTGTGCGAGGTCACGTGTGTGTACTTTTCTACGGTATTCTACTACCCCAGTACTGATCAGTTTACTTCATTATGATAGATAGATATGCATAAATAGAAGATAGTCTTTGTACTACATTAAGATAGGTAAATAGTGGTAGTACTACATTAAGGTAGATGGAATGATTCTGAAAAATTACACCAACGTAAACAGAAATTGAAGTATAACCATCACAATATTGACCTTGAAATGCCATTGTGTAGACTGCATGAAACTGGTTGCGGAATATACAGTATTTGCATATTTATTTATTTTTATTTTTTTTGGAATTGTTTAATGTTTTTCATTGTAATTTTAAACACATAGGAATCTTAAGGTTTTGTGTTTTGATGTTTTCTTTAGAAGTTTCTAATTTCTATAATTTTTTTCTTCGGATTTTGATATTTTCTCAAAATAACTTTGTTTACGAATCTCCAGGTAATTCTTAGGCTTGTATTATATATCCAGTAATTAAAGTTGTTAAAGAATGGAGTGTTGCAAAGAAACAGGAGAGGAAACATTGCCTAGGGCAAGAACTGTTTATTTTTATCGCTGACAGTCTCTCCTTACACTCGCTTAGTCAATCCTCTTGTCTTTCCAGGTACAGCCAGCCGGAGTGTGGTGACGTGTGCCAGCCACGCTTCTCTCTTCTGGGTGGTATGTCGCAGTTAGGTGTGAGTGAGAGAGGGGGGGGGGGGGTTGCGTTGTATTGTTGTCTGATTTATGTGTTGGTATAGGATGAAGTGTATTTTGTGTTGTTGCGCGTATGTATGTATGTACTGTATGTATGTGAGTGGACCCGGGTGAAACTTTGGGCAAGTTTCTTTACGTCATTTGCCTCTGTCTACCCAGCAGTAATTAGGAGCTGGATGGGGGTAATGGTTAGTTAGTGCAGTTAGCGAATTGTCCGGTCTTCTTGTACTATTCCTTGACCGTGGTTAGTGGAACGCGTTAACTTAGGGTGTGGTTGTTGTGTTAGGTGACAGCTTCTACACTTTAAACAAATTCATGCCTTGGTGGCCCAAGGGCAGGCCATCCTCGAACACTAGGGGCAAGCAATATTATGTATATACAGTATGTATGTAATAATAATAATAATAATAATAATAATAATAATTAACGGTTTATTGAAAAAATTCTGCAGCCCGTAGGCTGAAAATATACATTGGACATAAATGACTTATTACATACATTGGCCTTCATTAGAGAAAGGTAAAGGAACATACAGTGAACATTCAGATTAATGTAGGTGTTGAACAGCAAACTCGTAGTGTAGTAACTCCCTCCCAGATGGTGTTAGGAGGAACTCACGTGGTGTAGTAGTTCCCTCAGATGGTGTTATGAGGGACCTGGCGTGGTGTAGTAATTCCCTCGCAGATGGTGTTATGAGGGGCCTCACGTGGTGTAGTAATTCCCTCACAGATGGTGTTATGGGGGCCTCACGTGGTGTAGTAATTCCCTCACAGATGGTGTTATGAGGGACCTGACGTGGTGTAGTAATTCCCTCGCAGATGGTGTTATGAGGGGCCTCACGTGGTGTAGTAATTCCCTCACAGATGGTGTTATGGGGGCCTCACGTGGTGTAGTAATTCCCTCACAGATGGTGTTATGAGGGACCTCACGTGGTGTAGTAATTCTCTCACAGATGGTGTGTTGAGGGACTTGGCGTGGTGTAGTAATTCCCTCACATATGGTGTTATGAGGGACATGTGGTGTAGTAATTCCCTCACAGATGGTGTTATATGACTGAGGTTTGGTCTTGGGCCTTCCTATCGTAGACGGATTAACACATCGCTGGTTGTTGTTGGGTCTCACGGGCCGGTATCACTGGGTACCTGGGACCTCACTGTGTGAAGGTTAACTTGGGTACGACTGTTACTGTTGAGTTGTTCTCACTGACTAAAGCAATGTTCACCTATGTTTAACACTGGTTCCGTTCCTTTCCTAAATGAAATTGTAACTTTTGGCGAGAACTTATTGATATTCCGGTGGGGAGGAGGGTTCAGGGGAGGGGGTTGGTATGGGCCAACTTAACAGTTGACCTGGCTGCTCCGAGAGGAGCGCCAGGTACGTCTTGACCCTTCGGTGGTCATGTGTGTGGGTGCCTGTAGTGTTGTTGGAGGCATATAAGATATAGGCATACGTAATAACTCACGAGGTAGTGATGAAACCTAATGAAGTCAGCGTGTGTACTAAGGTAAGAATATTATCTGATCATTGGATTGACGGCGGTACAGTGTGGAATAATGAAGAGTTGCTGGTGGCACACTCTGTAACACTGTATAATGATAATTTAATAAAAGTAAACGTGAGTAATAGCTAGTAAATATGGATAATAATAATGGTGACGGATGAAGGGTATTTAGGTAAGTTTGCAAACACATACCCGAGACCACTCCCGAGATCTACAGTAACCTTGTCTACTGTAAACATGATCTACAGTAAACCTGGTCTACAGTAAACATGATCTACAGTAAACCTGGTCCACAGTAAACCTGGTCCACAGTAAACCTGGTCCACAGTACCCCAATCTCATGTTAGTGCCGAGGTACCATTCTGTATGGCTCTGGTGGTACAGCTACAGGAAATCACATTATATACTATGTCCTGTAATGATCAAGACAAGACTTAGACACCCAAAACTCTCCTCTGCCCTTACTAACTCGGAATGTTTTGAGCAGAGGTGAAATCATATTAATTTGATATAATACTAATAATAATATAATAATAATAATAATAATAATAATAATAATAATAATAATAATAACAATAACTATAATAATAATAACGTAATAAAAATACAATGATATAAATAATAATGTAACAATATCAACAAAATAATACTAGTCCGGGGTATATGGCAGGAAATTTCACTAGTCCGGGATATATGACGGAGTTTCACTAGTCCGGGATATATGACAGGGAGTTTCACTAGTTCGGGGTATATGACAGGGAGTTTCACTAGTCCGGGGTATATGACAGGGAGTTTCACTAGTCCGGGATATATGACAGGGAGTTTCACTAGTCCGGGATATATGACAGGGAGTTTCACTAGTCCGGGATATATGACAGGGAGTTTCACTAGTCCGGGATATATGGCAGGGAGTTTCACTAGTCCGGGATATATGACAGGGAGTTTCACTAGTCCGGGATATATGACAGGGAGTTTCACTAGTCCGGGGTATATGGCAGGGAGTTTTAACTAGTCCGGGGTATATGGCAGGGAGTTTTAACTAGTCCGGGATATATGACAGGGAGTTTCACTAGTCCGGGGTATATGGCTGGGAGTTTCACTAGTCCGGGTTATGTGACGGAGTTTCACTAGTCCGGGATATATGACAGGAGTCTCACTAGTCTGGGATATATGGCAGGGAGTTTCGCTAGTCTGGGATATATGGCAGGGAGTTTCACTAGTTTGGGGTAGAGTTTCCTGTTTCTGGGGTTTCTTAGCATCCCGGGATTCTGGGACAAACCAGGATATTTCCCGGGATCCCGGGATTTCCCGCATCAGGTCATATTTGTACTAACTAATGCTATATGCTAATCCTACATACTTCATTAGTGTAGTATCTGTAGATTATTTGATAGGCAATTGATTTGATAAATTATATTACACTGAAGCAAAGTTCTCTGTATTAACTTGCATACTGGTGTGAAAATAGGTACATAATATGATTAAACAAGCAAAATTTTAATTAATCTCATTCCGTTAGCCATAAAAGAAACTCACAGACATTTGGAATGGCATTTAAAGTTAGCTATTATAAAAAATAAGAAGTCTATATTTAATGCCATTTGGAAGCCACATTCTACAAAAACCTATAGCGAACACTTGAATGACCCGTGAAAAAATAATAGCATAAAATCATTTGTGCACACAAGCCACTCAGTCATGCACACATCAAAAGTTGTTCATGAAATAACTCTTCAAGAAACACAAACAGTCAATCTCATTCTGTTAGCCACAAAAGAAACTCAATGATATTTGGAATGACATTCAAAGTTAGCCATTATATAAAAAAGAATTATTCTATTCCACTTGGAAGCCCTACTCTACAAAAAAACACTTAAAGAGAACACTTGAATGACCTGCGAAAAAAAAAAAGAAATAGAATCATTTGCACACACAAAGCCATGCACACACTAATAGTTGTTCATGAAATAACTCCTCAAGAAGCACAAACAGTCAATACTACAGTCAGTGAGCCTTGTTCTTAGCTTTGTAATAAATAGGCCAGCAGCTGAAAATGCCCGCTCGGCTTCAACTGGAATTAAGTTCAGAGATAAGGAATAACAATAAGAATCCCAGGATTTGAACAAAATTCCCGGGAAAAAAAACATAACCACTTACGCCCGAGATCCCGGGAAGGAAACCCTAGCTCTGGGGTATATGGCAGGGAGTTTTACTAGTCCGGGATATATGACGGAATTTCACCAGTCCAGGATATATGACGGAGTTTCACTAGTCCGGGGTATGTGGCAGGGAGTTCCACTGGTCCGGGGTACACGGCAGGGTGTTGCACTAGTCTGGGGTACACGGCAGGGTGTTGCACTAGTCCGGGGTACACGGCAAGGTGTTTCACTAGTCCGGGGCATCAGGCAGGGAGTTTTACTAGTCCGGGGTATCTGGCAGGGAGTTTCACTAGTCCGGGGCATCAGGCAGGGAGTTTCACTAGTCCGGGGTATCTGGCAGGGAGTTTCACTAGTCCGGGGTATCTGGCAGGGAGTTTCACTAGTCCGGGGTACACGGCAAGGTGCTTCACTAGTCCGGGGTATCAGGCAGGGAGTTTCACTAGTCCGGGGTATCTGGCAGGGAGTTTCACACATAACTAGTCTGGGGTGTAAATTGATTTTAGTAGAAAGGATTATTACTTAACTAAAGTACTCATAACTGAACTCATAACCTTGGTGGTGATGTGTGGTGGAGGTGGTGGTGGTATAGTGTTGGTTGTGTTGTAGTGTTAGTTGTGTTGTGTTGGTGATATGTGGTAGTGGTGGTGACGTGTAGTGATTATTATTGGTGGTTGTGGTATGTGTTGGTGGTATTGTGGTAGTGGTGATGTGACGGTATTGGTGGTGGTTGTGGCGGTGAGGACTGGCTCAGCATCTGGTATTGTGTGGTAATGTGGCGTTGAAGAAGACTAAACCATTCAAAGTGCTGCCTCTTCTTGCTTCCTCTTATTTTCTTCCTCTTTTCCTCGCCATTTTCTCTTCTTTCTCCTCTCTTTCGCCTTTCCTCTTCTCCTCTCCATGCCCCTTTTGCTCCTCCTTTCCTCTTCCATCCACTTTCATCTGAGATATATATATATATATATATCGTGACCCGCCATATTGAGTTTCGAAACATTTGCTCACCCACGCACTCTTTGTTGTTCAAGGGTGTCTCCTCCTCCTGGTACAGTAGTGGAGGTGGTATTGGTGGTAGAGTAATTCAGTGGTGGTGGTATAGTAGCTGAGGTGGTTTAGTAGTGGAGTGGTATAGTAGTTGATGCGGTAGTGGTGGTAGAATAGTAGTGGCGTGGGAGTGGTGGTGTCGTGGTAGTATAGTAGTTGGTGGTTTAGTAGTTAAGTGATGGTGTTGGTGATTTAGTAGTCAGGGAAGTGACAAAGGGAATTTCTGTTTTTAAATGTAATCTCTGAAGTTTACCTAACTTACCTAATGGTCACACATAGAGTTGGCCAAAATAGGGAAGGGGGCAGTAGCCTATATAAGATCCCCATTGTTCTTGATAGTCCTGTGTCAAGGGACTTTTTGAAGTCCAGTACTGTTTGACCTGATAGACTGCTCTACACATATACCGCCCTCTGTGTGAAAAAGTAGGTCTACTTCTTATATTTATCCTGTGTGACAGCTTGGCAAGCTTAAAGTTTTGTCCTCTTGCGTTGGTGGCGCGTTTCTTCTTGATAGATTAATCAGGGTTTGCGTTTTCCATTCATTTCGATATTTAGGATGTGTCTGAGATTCACCTTATTGTCTCTTGGCTGAAGATATGTTAGTCCTAAGGCCATCAAGGCTATTTTGATAATTGAAGTGTTACAGTTCAGAAATAATCTTTATTGGGGGAGCGACTTATAATTCCTAAAGTTCGGTTAGTTTTTCATTGATACTCCCACTTGTACTGCCTTCAGTGATAGGTCTATCACGAAACCTAGGTCTTTTTCCTTATAAACTGTTCCCAAGAAAGTGTTATACACAGAGTAGTAACTTGTGATTCGAGTTGTTTTATCCCGCGTGTAGTCTTACATTTTACAATGAAATGATTAACTTAAGCAGGAAGTAAAAATATATATTTTAAACTAACCTTTTTCATTTTGACATTTTAAAGTGGGCTTCTCGGGAAAATTATAGAAGAGAGACGATGTGAAGAAACACCACCCCATGACACTTCCAGACCAAATTAAGAAGGTTCTTCATCCTTCAGTACAAGTGATGACGATGGTAGAAACGTTTATTGGCTAGAAAAATATGGAATAGTTCCCCTCATTGTGACGTGGACACAAGTGAATTAAGCAAGACGAAACTTTATCACCAGAAGATTAATTAGTGGAACGACTTAGTTCTCGGGTATTAATTAAGACGCTGTTGGAGCCGTTGTTTATCGCCAGGGCTTCACAAGCAGTTGCCAGTTATGTGGTGGTGAAGTTCTGGCATGGCTGGTATTTTAATAATGTCTTCATGATATCGTAGACTTAAATTGCTGGCTTTCTGTAGTTTGTCACACACACACACACACACACGTAAGACATCACTGGCCGTTGCCCTTGTTGACTTCAGGAAGGCGTTTGACCTTGTTGATCACTGTTATCAACAAGGCCATTGCACTAGGGCTGCCCCCCAACCTGGTCTCATGGCTCACAGATTTCCTGAGTGAGCGTCGTCAGGCAGTGATGTACCAGGGTTCTATCTCCACATTCCAACACCTCACCTGCGGTGTTCCCCGGGGGACAAAGATGGGACCACTGTGCTTGCTAATCCTGATCAACGACGCTCTATCGGACACTCCTCACAGGTGGAAGTATGTGGATGACTGCACTGTGGAGGTTGCAGTGGACAACACCTCACCGGACAACACATCGCTATAAGGCACACTGGACAGGCTACAGGCATGGACTACGGAGATCAAGGTAACCATCAATCACACCAAAACCGTAGTAGTGCACTTCAATATCGCCACCACTCCAGTGCAAGCTCAAGCAGTTACAGTGGGTGCCCATCCTCTCCAGTTAGTGCAGTCTGCCAAACTCCTTGGGGGTAACTATAGACCACAAACTGGAGTGGAAGGCCCATGCAAACAACACAATCAAGGCAGCCTTGTACCGACTCTACATGCTACGACGACTCGGGTCACTTGGGGCACCCATGCCAGAGCTGAGGACTATCTACAACGCATTTATTCTCCCCAAATTAACTTATGCGTCACCAGCCTGGTCGTCTTCTCTCAACTCAACCCAACAAAGTCCACTAGAGAAGATACAGGAGAGAGCCTGCAGAATCATGCTCGGCGCAGACTACTCGGGCTACAACAACGCTCTCTCCACCCTGGAAATGCCATCCCTCCACCACCACGCACTAGCAGGATTTGGCAATGGGCTACTGCACCATCCTCATCTTCGCCACCGGCAGTCCCCCGCCCACCTCGCGCAGTCCGCCACTACAACAAAATTCAGCCCAAAAGACCCCGCACTGGTAGATATAAGAATAGCACCATCCCATCTATTGTTAAAATAATAAACAGCTCCTGATTCATGTACCATACAGCCCTGTAAATGTATTGAATGTATATTATTTTGTCTAAATCACATGTAAGCTTGTATATATTCAGCCACCGGCTGCAACTCTATTAATAAACCGTTTATTATTTTTTTTTATTAACACACACACACACACACACACTTTACTACTACCACTACATTGCTGTCACTCGGAATCGAATATGACGATCATCCAGTTATGATACAATGATATGAGTTATTAAGGATGTTACCTAGGTTGGTGAATTCTGGGGTGACTAAAGAGGCCGATATGGGACCGGCAGCATCGATCACAGATGTTGCACGTGTGGGGGGCTACATCTAGTGGGGGAGGGGCGGCTGCAGCGTCTTTCAGGCATTGGCGCTTGTCTGCCTCGTTTTGCAGTTGGGCTAACTCAAAAGTATTGACACTTTCTTGTGTGGTAATCCTCCAAGCATTACAGAGTGGAGGGGGAGGGGTTGATTTGGCACTTTTTCAGGTTTGGCTTAAGACTTTCCTTATACCTTTTCAGTTGCCCACCAGCGTTATGTTTACTATTAGTTAGGTGACTGCAAAGTAGCTGCCTTGGCAGTCTGCTGTCGTCCATGCAGGTAACATGGCCAGTCCAACGTAGTTGTTCATGGATAATGGTAGCCTCGATGCTTCTACAGTTGGTGTCAGCAAGGATACTGGCATTTGTTCTCTTGCTATCCCAGTGAATTTGGAAGATGGAACGTAGACTATGTTGGTGAAAGGTTTCAATTGCTTTGATGTGCCTCCTGTATGTGACCCATGTCTCGCTGCCATATAGCAAGGTGGACCACTGCTCGATATATGTGTAACTATGTAGATAATTTCGGCTCTCTACATCTGAAGACAAGGTTTCGGAGTCTGCCAAAGGCTTGAGATGCACGTCTGATCCGATGTAAAAAAAAATTATGTCCCTAATTTAAAGTAACATATTTTATGTACCAAATTACTCTTATATTGTCTGTTTAATTCTTTTTATTTATTTATTTATTAATTTATTTGAATCTCTTCATCGATGTCTGTGGTGTTGGACAGATGGGAGCCGAGATACCGAAAGTGGGTAACATTAGAGAGGGTAGTACCGTTAAGCTGGATGAATGGTGGATGTGTGTCTGAACCAGGGGCAGGCTGAAAGAGAATCTTGAGTCTTACGCACATTCACCTCAAGGCCGAAATGTGCCTATGCATCAGTGCAGGTATTCAGAATTTCCTGTAGGTCGCATTCAGTGTGAGTGACATGGGTGAGGTCGTCTGCATACTGAAGCTCAGTAATGGAAGCTGCCGAAAACCTTAGTTCCTGCCTGGAGTCGTCTTATGTTGAAAAGGTGCTCGATGTCCACCCAGCCAGCTAAATTGGCACAGGCACGAGTAAGGAAGGCAGCCAAGAAAATGGAAAAGAGTTGGTGCCAGTACGCATCCTTGTTTTACCCCCGTTTGGATGGGGAAGAACACAGACTGGGTACCATTGTGCAGGGCACTGCCGTTCATGCCATCGTGGAGTTGCCTCACAATGGCGATGAATTTTGGTGGGTAGCCAAAACGGCTGAGGGTCCACCAGAGGGCTTCCCTGTTGACCGAGTCGAAGGCCTTGGTTAGGTTGATGAAAGCCACATATAGGTCACGACGCTGTTCTCTGCAATTTTTCCTGTATCTGGCGGGCAGCAAAGATTATGTCAGTTGTGCTACGTGATGGTCTAAAGCCACATTGAGACTGGGAGGAAGTTTTCCGCCTCAGGAAGAAGTCTGCTTAGGAGAACTTGGGCGATAATCTTGCCAGCTACGGGTAGCAGCGGGTTCCCACGGTAGTTGCCACAGTCTGACCAGTCCCTCTTGTTCTTATAAATATTGACACACACACGCGTGCAGACTGTGGTGTGTGACCCGGACTCTCATACCCACCAGAACTCTCTTGAGACACTTGAAACAATCACAAGGGTGTGTCAGTGACCTAAAACTCCATGGTTTTCGCTTGGGGACCACGAGTTTATTGAACTGTGAGTGGTTGCTTAACTTTACAGTTCGGTAATTAAATGTAGTCGAGTGCAGTGCTTGCCATACTGCCCGCTTATTTATTGAAAAAAAGGGCTAGCCTACATTATCTTGTACCTGCATTGTCCCTAATGGACCGTCAGGTCACTGGGACGGACCCACTTTACTCTCACATTACACATTATGGCCTCCCATTGTAACATAATGATAATTTGCCTAGGTCACCTCTTATTATTTATATATATATATATATATATATATATATATATATATATATATATATATATATATATATATATATATATATATATATATATATATATATATATATATATATGCTGATAACCACCAGGAAAGAAGAAAACACGAAGTTCCCAAGTGCTTTCGTGTAATTCACATCTTCAGGGGTGAGTACAGACTAGATAGAGTAATGCAAAAGGGATTGCAAATTCGAATTCAATGGGGGAATATTATGCTCAAAAATTTGGTATGGCAATGGGTAATCCACTCTCACCTGTATTAAGCAACCTATATATGGAATTCTTTGAAAAGAAACTATTAAGTAATATTTTACCACCCTCAGCAGTCTGGTTTAGATATGTTGATGATGTATTATGTCTCTGGCCATGTAATGAGGACCTAAAAGTTTTCCTACCACAACTTAACAACTTAGCCCCCTCGATCAAATTCACTGTGGAATTAGAGCAAGACTGTAAATTGCCATTCCTAGACTGTCTGATACACAGAATAGGTAACACTTTTAAGTTCAGTATTTATAGAAAACCAACCAATGTGTGTTCATACATTCATTATTATTCTGCCCACCATAATAAAGTCAAACAGTCAGTATTTACAACAATGTTTTTACGTGCCTTGAGAATTTGCAGTCCGGAATTCATCGATGAGGAATACAAATATATATATAATATTGGCTCAAACCTTAAATACCCTAGATCTTTCATAGACAAATGCTTAAACATTACTAAGAAAACTTTTTATAGAACTGATCCCAAGCCCAGCCATGACCATAAGAATATCTTAATATTACCATTTCACAAAAATTTCTCACACATTCCGGCACAGCTAAAATCTTGGAACGTCAATGTGGCATTTAAAAACTCATGCACTGTAAAACAAATGTTAATCAAGAACTCCCCCAACAACACAATTGGTTGCATTTATAAAGTTCCTTGCAAGGAATGTAATATGTTTTACTTAGGCCAGACAGGTAAAGATCTTGTAACTAGAATTAAACAACACAAATACAGTGTTAGGACAGGCCAGGAATCCAATGCTCTGTTTGTTCATTTGAGGGATAACAAGCATTGCATTGACTGGGATAATGCCTCCTCAATATTACCATGTAATTCAATTGATAGTAGGAACATCATAGAATCTAGTCTTATTAAACATACCGAAGCATTCAACATGAATTTGAGTAACGGCATGTACAAGCTGGGCAATTTTGTAATTAAGAAGATTTGTGATCAGGTGAGAGGGCGGGTCACTGTCCCATCTGACCCAACCACCAACCCTTGTGTGCCATTTAAAGATTAGTAGGGTCATTACCTGACCATTGTGGACCTGGTCTCACCCTCCTCTGTATATATTCATCTTGTTTTGCATTACTCTTATCTAGTCTGTACTCACCCCTGAAGATGTGAATTACACGAAAGCGCTTGGGAACTTCGTGTTTTCTTCTTTCCTGGTGGTTATCAGCATATACCTAGATCACGTGCACCTACAGTGATTTACTTGCATATATATATATATATATATATATATATATATATATATATATATATATATATATATATATATATATATATATATACAGTATATATATATATATATATATATATATATATCTTGATAAAATCACACGTGTGATTTTATCAAGATTTATCTTATCCACGTTTTCATTGTGGATTTACATGAAATATATATATATATATATATATATATATATATATATATATATATATATATATATATATATATATATTTATAAAATCACCGGGAAAAGGGAAACAACGGAGCACCTTAGCTTTCGTCTTTATTCAAGACATCTTCAGAGGCAACTGGATTACATGGACAGAGAGAGGCTTAAATATACAGGGTGACCTTAAAAACATGAGGTCATGTCTTAATGATGTCATCCACTAATCCCCACACCAACACACACGTAGAGGAGCTTAAGAGAAGGGGGGGTGACGTGACTATTCAGGTCAGGTCAAAAATAAGGGACACACTAAATAACTATGATACATCTAGATCAAAGGTTTTCAAAGCATTTTTAACCTTGGGCCACTGACAAATAAATTTATGTAACATATCAGTTTTGAACTGACCATCACTAAGGTTTATTGATTTTAATTTCTTAATCAAACTAGCTTCAACCAGAAGTCTTTCTGTGACACAAGATGATTTAAATACTTCTAAGCTTTTTTCCCAAGCAATGGGGTGATTATTATTCCTAACATGAACGAACAAGGCACTGCTTTCAGATGCTGTTCTGATATTGTACTTATGTTGTTTGACTCTGAGCTGCAGTGTTTTTCCTGTCTGTCCTACATAATTACAATTACATTTGCTACATGGAATACAATAAACACTTCCATTTACATTCAAACTTGGGCTATTTCTTATTAACATATTGGTAATGGTTGAGTCATACTTGAAAGCAACATTAATATTAGTAGCTTGAGTGACCGAACTAACGGGACAAATTCATTACGATAGGGCAGAGTCAAGATATTCTTAAGTGTAGGAATTTGCCTGGTTTGAGAGGGATGAAAGGATTTTTTAGCCCCTTTAAAACAACGATCAACAAACACAGAAGGGTACCCGAGTTTTTGTGCAATGGAACGAATGTGTTTCAATTCATCATCAATAAATTCAGAGTCACAAATACGCAGACATCTTAAAGAACATAGCAGAAAAAACTGACATTTTGGTAGACTCCAGGTGATTCGATAAAAAGTGTATGAAACTGTCTACCTGTGTGGGCTTTCTGTATACCTTAAATTTGTAGTTTTGGCCATTTCTCATGATAAGCATATCAAGGAATGGAAGGGATCCATTTATTTCTCTTTCAATTTTGAATGTGATACTTGGGACAATATCATTAAGCTTGTCTAAAAATTCCAATGGGTCACTGTTTCTAGGCCAAAGACACAGAACATCATCTACATATCTATACCATGGAGGAATAAAGTCCACTATATTGTGTAGTAATCTAGACTCAAAAAACTCCATATAAATACAGGCTAGAGGAGCAGAAAGACAATTACCCATGCCCATGCCAAATATTTGCTTGTAGAACTTTCCATTTGCTCTAAACACATTGTCAGTTACGCATAACTCTATCAATTTGAGGAAAGTATCATGTTCAATAGTTAAATCTAACAGTTGTAATTTATCTTTAAGAAATGAAAGTACAGTAGGTCTTTCACAGGTACTCTAGTGAACAGTGAATTTCCATCAAAACTTATTAATTCGCAAGGTTCATTGTGTTTCTTGAGTTTATCAATTAAATCACTGCTATTGTGTATATGTGGATCTACATGATATATATATATATATATATATATATATATATATATATATATATATATATATATATATATATATATATATATATTTCATTAGCCCATCTAGAGGAAGACAAGCGTGGTGTTCCTCTTGGGGACAAGAGCCACCTGCCGCATATTGGAGGATAGTGACAGTCGCGGGTTAAACGACAGTTGGTGACGACACTCAGACCCAAAGTTGAGGGGCGGGACGACTAGAAAGGCCTTCGTGTTTGTGTTGGAAAGGTAAGATGACTTAGCGGGATAGAGGTGGTTTGGGCGGTAGCTCCAGGTGCGGGTTGGGGAGGGGGGGGGGGTCACTGTAATGACCAGGGGTCCTCCAGCCTTGAATGGGTTTTCAAGGTCAGCGGGTGATGTTTCTTGGCCTTCCGCCATTGTTCCTTCACCTGAGGATGTCGTTCGCTGCCGCCTACGCAGTCATGCCATTCATTACCTGCTCTCACCTCCCCACCGCCGCCCACCCCTGGTCCGCCATGTGCGTCTTCCCCTCCAGGCTGTCTGGCGTGTACTTGGTCTCTGTTCTGGAGGTTTCTCGTACCCGCTCTCATACTGCTTATTTATTTTTTCCTTTTTCTTGCTACAAAAGGACTTTTGACATCGCTTGCTGTAACACCAACTTTCAAGAGCTTTCTACCAAAATAATTTCGCAGGAAAAAAATCTACCACAATAAATGTCAATATTGAAAACCTCCTCCTGGCTCAAAAGGTTTCCAGTAATAAGTGAATTCAACTGGTGTTGTCATAAACCTTCCCGGTGCTACTATAGTATGCGGTCTACCGAACTAGGGTTGGTCTACCGGGATATTTACACTGTAACGTCTATTAACAAAACCTAACCTAACTTAATCTAATATATCTTAACCTAACCTAGGTTAGGTTAAGTTAAGTTAAGATATATTAGATTGTCAGGTTTGGTTTTGTTAATAGACGCTACAGTGTAAATATCCCGGAAGACAGTTCTAGCTCGGTAGACCGCATACTATAGTAGCACAGGGAAGGTGTTATATCCTTACCGCTCTTCTGCCCACCTAATTTATCCCCTTTATTTCGCTTTATTCCCCTTCACAATACTCGTGTGTGGTGGGTGAAGGGCGCCGTGTTCGTGTGCCGCCCAACCTTGTAGCAGGTGGTCCTGTATTGGCTCCCTTATATATATATATATATTTGTGTGTAAGGGAGCCAATACAGAACCACCTGTTACAAGGATGGTCCTTGAACCTGTTTTTCTGATGTTTTATGATTGCATTTGACCTTCATTTTTGGCGCAAATTAATAGTGTCTGAGATAGCTCCCCCCCCCCCCCCTCCCATCTCAGAATTTAGATTTGCTATAAAAATCAAGGTTAAAAGTGTTTAAACCACATGGAAAACCACCAGAAAAGTTTTAAACCTAACCTAACCTGGGATCCACATTCGTTTGATGTTCTGGAAGTGTATTGCCACGTAGGAAACATATATAATTATATGTTAAATATCTCCCTTAAACGTAATTTGCGCCAGAAATGCCATTGGCGAAAGGTGTCATAGAATTGTCAAAACTACTGATTGCAACTATAAAATTCCCGAGATTCGTTTAGTGGCAACAAGTGAAATAATACACAAAAAAAATGTTCTACAATAATTTCATGAACTAAACAGGTTACGATTACCAGTTATTATATCAAATACCAAAATCATTTCCTAACCATGTATCATGCACACTAGTACAACCATGTATCATGCACACTAGTACAACCATGTATCATGCACACTAGTACAACCATGTATCATGCACACTGTGGTACAACCATGTATCATGCACACTAGTACAACCATGTATCATGCACACTAGTACAACCATGTATCATGCACACTGTGGTACAACCATGTATCATGCACACTGTGGTACAACCATGTATCATGCACACTGTGGTACAACCATGTATCATGCACACTGTGGTACAACCATGTATCATGCACACTGTGGTACAACCATGTATCATGCACACTGTGGTACAGTTACGGTCAAATGTAATCATCCACCCTTCCTACTACCATACCCACAAGCTCAAGGCCTTTCTACACGACGGGTCACAAGAGGTTGGGGTAGGTATTGTTGGGGGAGAGATAAGGGTGGCCGACCCGGGTAAGGTAGCAGGGCACAAGTCATTAGGGCTGATATGGCATCTGGCTTCCTTTGAGGGAGAGCTCCTAATATAACAAAAGAGAGGAGGGGGCGCGGCTTGCTCACCACCAGCTACCGGTAGGCTGTTTTATACTATATATATATATATATATATATATATATATATATATATATATATATATATATATATATATTTCATGTAAATCCACAATGAAAACGTGGATAAGATAAATCTTGATAAAATCACACGGGAGAATGGAAACAACGGAGTACACACTATGGTACAACCATGTACCATGCACACTATGGTACAACCATGTACCATACACACTATGGTACAACTCTGTGCCATACTCACTATGGTACAACCATGTACCATACACACTACAACATGGACAGTTGGCACTGGAGATAATTTCCGTGGTGTTTTCAACCAGTCTGGTATAACACAAAAACCTGCATGAAAAAAGTGTTATGCCCCACACACTCACACAGGAATCTGTGAACACACACACACACACACACACACATATAACACCATCTGTGAGGGAATTACTACACCACGTGATGCCCCTCATAACACCATGTGTGGGGGAATTACTACACCACGTGATACCCCTCATAACACCATTTGTGAGAGAACTACTACACCACGTCAGGCCCCTCATAACACCATCTGTGAGAGAACTACTACACCACGTCAGGCCCCTCATAACACCATCTGTGAGGGAGTTACGACACTACGTGAGGCCCCTCATAACAACCATCTGTGAGGAAGTTACTACACTACGTGTCTGCTGTTCAACACCTCAGCGTACATGATCTACGATTCTACGTGACCTCCACTGTAAACATTATTAATCTTTATGTTCCTTTACCCTTCTTTAATGAAGGCTTTTGTCAAACCACCAATGTATGTAATAAATCATTTATGTCCAATGTATATTTTCAGCCTTCGGGCTGCAGAACTTTTCAATAAACCGTTAATTATTATTATTTATTTATTTATTTATTTTATTTTTTTTTATTTATTGGCCACTCCCCTACATCCTTGTGTAAGGTGAAGCGCAGAAGCGTTTACAGCACCCAACAGGGAAGCATGCTAAGTTCATGCTTGCCTTTATGTCTGATGAGTTAAGGGCGTAGAAGCCTGAAGAGTCAAGAGCGTAGAAGCCTGAAGAGTTAGTGGTTTATGTCATCAAGTTATTGGAAGCTCCAACAACTTTTCCATGAATACGAATTCGCAAATTTCGACTTACATCAGGTACCTACTTTACCGCTAGGTGAACAGGGACTAATGGGGGCTAGGAAGTAAGTCCAAACAACTTCCACCGGCCCGGGAATCGAACTCATGACATCTCGCTTGCGAGGCAAGAACGCTATTATTATTATTATTACACGCACACTTGACCTCTCGACCTTCACCTCTCAATGACCCTCCACCTCCACCTCTCAATGACCCTCCACCTCCACCCCTCCATGCCTCTCCACATTTACCTCTCAATGACCCTCCACCCCTCCATGCCTCTCCACATTCACCTCTCAATGACCCTCCACCCCTCCATGCCTCTCCACCTTCACCTCTCAATGACCCTCCACCCCTCCATGCCTCTCCACCTTCACCTCTCAATGACCCTCCACCTCCACCCCTCCATGCCTCTCCACCTTCACCTCTCAATGACCCTCCACCTCCACCCCTCCATGCCTCTCCACCTTCACCTCTCAATGACCCTCCACCTCCACCCCTCCATGCCTCTTCACCTCCACCGCTCCATTATCTCCATGGCCCTCCACCTCTCCACCCCGCCTTGCCTCTCCACCCCGCCTTGCCTCTCCACCCCGCCTTGCCTCTCCACCCCGCCTTGCCTCTCCACCCCGCCTTGCCTCTCCACCCCGCCTTGCCTCTCCACCCCGCCTTGCCTCTCCACCCCGCCTTGCCTCTCCACCTCCACCTCGCCTTGCCTCTCCACCTCCACCCCGCCTTGCCTCTCCACCTCCACCCCGCTTTGCCTCTCCACCTCCACCCCTCCTTGCCTCTCCACCTCCACCCCTCCTTGCCTCTCCACCTCCAGTCCTCCTTGCCTCTCCACCTCCACCCCGCCTTGCCTCTCCACCCCGCCTTGCCTCTCCACCCCGCCTTGCCTCTCCACCCCGCCTTGCCTCTCCACCTCCACCTCTCCATCTCCACTCCTCCTTGCCTCTCCACCTCTACCCCGCCTCTCCACCTCTACCCCGCCTCTCCACCTCTACCCCGCCTCTCCACCTCCACCCCTCCTTGCCTCTCCACCTCCACCCCTCCTTGCCTGTCCACCTCCACCACGCATTGCCTGTCCACCTCCACCCCGCCTTGCCTCTCCACCTCCACCCCGCCTTGCATCTCCACCTCCACCCCTCCTCTCCACCTCCACCCCGCCTCTCCACCTCCACCCCGCCTCTCCACCTCCACCCCGCCTTGCCTTTCCACCCCGACTTGCCTCTCCACCTTCACCCCGCCTCTCCTCTCCACCACTCCTCCTTGCCTCTCCACTTCCTCCCCGCCTTGCCTCTCCACCTCCACCCCTCCTCTCCACCCCGTCACTCCACCTCAACCTTGGCTCTCCACCGCTCTATGGTCCTCTATCTCCACTCCTCCATGCCTCTCCACATCCACCCCTCCATGCCTCTCCACATCCACCCCTCCATTTCCCTCCATCACCACCCCTCCATGGCTCTCCAACACCACCCCTCCATGGCACTCCACTTTTACCCTTCCATTTTCCTCCATCTCCACAGTCCTTCACTCAGTCTCTGCGACCTCCCATCTCCCAATTCCTTCCATCTCCTAGACTCTCACACGTATTTTTCCTCCACCACCTCCACCCACACGCCTGTACTCCTCCACCCACACGCCTGTACTCCTCCACCCACACGCCTGTACTCCTCCACCCACACCCCTGTACTCCTCCTCCACCTCTACAGCCAGTTCTTGTGGTGGCATGAGTGGAGGTCATGCAATGTAGCTCGACTCGCTAGGTAAACAAGGCCTTCAAGGAGTGAACCAATTCTAGCAGACACACATTGACCAACACAATAACTTTTATAACATTGCAAAACAACCAATGTTTACCATTTATAACACTGCATAACAACCAATGTTTACCATTCATAACATTGCATAACAAACAATATTCACCATTTATAACATTGCATAACAACCATGTCCACCATTCATAACATTACATAACAACCAATGTTTACCATTCATAACATTGCATAACAAACAATATTCACCATTTATAACATTGCATAACAACCAATGTTTACCATTCATAACATTGCATAACAAACAATATTCACCATTTATAACATTGCATAACAACCATGTCCACCATTCATAACATTACATAACAACCAATGTTTACCATTTTATAACAACCAATGTTTAACATTGCATAACAACCAATATATATACAGGATATATATCCAGCTGGAGGGTTTGGGGGTGGTGCTGTAAGCCCCCCCCCCCCCCCATATTTTTTTCTAAACCTGACCAATATCATGGGCATTTTGAGGCTATTTTGAAGCCATGCGCCCTTGATATACAGAAGTCAATTGTAAATGCTTTGTACTATACAAAAATGCCAACATTAAAGAAAAAGTATTGGAATTTTCTATTGAAAGGGGGGTGGGGGAGTCCGGGCCTCCCCGGATCCACCCGTGCTTTTATAAAGTCAAATAATTTTTAATTTAATTTTGCCACTTGCGGTGGCTAGTTTATTTTGCACCCCATGGGTCCAGATTCATCCTGTGAGCGGTCTTGCAAAAAGATTGCAGAGTAGAAGTCACAAAGGGTGTGTATACGAAACCCCTGTGGTCAGGATATTACGGCATTGAATGTTGCAGAATATTTCAAATACATTTTTTGTTTTGTTCTGCACATACTGTAGAGGGTGACATACTCGCAACTGCTTGAGTACAGCAGTGTGAGGCAATATATCTGCCCACCCACTTTGTTATTCACATTTGCGGGAGAGGTATTCAAACACATTGTGTGTTTGGTTCTATACTTGGGAAATGATAGAGCTACTGAGTGCAAAAGAATGGATACTTTCTTAGATTTTAGTTATCCTGTCATTAGATATTAAATGTACCATTTCACATGCAGTGTGCTTGGACATGTCCCTGAAAGGTTCTATCTTCACATTGTCAAGGACGTACTGTAGTGTTGGAGTGTGTGACCATATGTTTGACCACACACTTTACATTTAGTTTTGTTTACATCTGTTTGAGGGATATAATGCTAGAGGTACTTATATCCTAATCTTAGTCTTGGCGGTTATAACCTCTTTTAATCCAGTGATCTTGTTAATTGTTCCATAAACATGTTTAACTTGATACATCTCATCATGGTAAACAATGAATTTACTAATTAATGTTTGCACTCGTCTGCTTGCATCTTATTCATCAAGTTCTTTCCTGATTACGGTTTAAGGGTTCTTTTTGACAGACCCAGATTGTATACAATAGTCTTTGTTAGACACGAATTTGGCAAGGGCATCAGTGCCAATGTGTTCGAGGGTAAGTGTTGACTTTACACTGGAGATAGAAATAAAAAAAATAAAAACAAAAATAAATGGAGGCCGAAAAATTATTTTTGCTCTAAATCTCAGTATAGGTATTCCTTGATGTGCTGATTAAGGATCCTTGTAAAATCGACGCTTAGCCCCGAACACGTTGGCATGGATAAATAACTTTAAAAATGTATTTTCTTCTGTTTCTAAAACCTAAGCATACTTACGTGTTTGGGTGTAAGCATTGACTTTACACCTTGGCTGACCGCCGATTAATTGCCTGGTTTGTATGTTTCGGGAGGAACAATACAGTTGCTAAAAAAGATATCTTTGCTTGGGGGATCGGTGGATTTTAGAAGGAACACTACGACTCCTGTTGTTTCGGTAGGGTTGTCAAAATTCTTCGTCCGGTGTGTCATATTGTTTAAGAAAATTTTTGTCAACATAGTTTTTTGATCGAATGTACAGGTGTATCATGCATTTTCCGCCTCTGTTATATATTAAATTCACCTGTCAGGATGTTTTTTTTAGTTGTTCTCAAATTTTTGGAGGAAATTTATTTGCTCCTATTTTTATGGGTAAAGTTAAACACCTCAAAGCATCCAAATTTATTGTGTATCGACTCACAGATCATTTGAGTCCGCCTAAAAATGTTGTGAGTTGTGGTAACCCTTGTTATGTGATGTCACAACTCCTGTCACCTGACCTTGCACTTGTATGGTGGCGGCGGTTTTCATTAGGGCAAGAGAATAATAAGATAAGAATGGAGGAAACTGCAGCGTACGGTGACCAGAAATGAACTGCGCGATCCAAGTGTGGTCTTACAAGTGCAAGATATAGTTTTAGGATAACCTCGCTATTCTTGTAACTAACACTCCTTTGTATGAACCCAAGTACTTTGTTAGCTTGTTTCGAGCAAACGTGCATTGTTGTCTTGGTTTAAGATTCCTACTTATCATTGCCCTTAAATCTTTCTCGGTTAGATTTCTCTATAACAACATTGTTCATCTGATAGCTTGTTTCTCTGTTTACATCTAGACTATGTAATACATTTGTGCACGTTACATTTTGTCTGCCGTTTTTTAGACCATGCAATATTTTTTTTAGATCTTCCTTTAGTTTTGCAGAGCCCTTGTCAGATTTAATTACACGCCCATTTTTAAAGCCGTCAGCAAATTTGCTTATGTTGCCGTCTATGTCTTTTATGTATATAATAAATTGTAATGGTCCAAGTATCGAGCCTTGGGGTACTCCAGGAATGATGTTACCTCAATCTGATTTAATGCCGTTAATGCTTATTCGCTGTTTCCTGTCCTGTAACCGCGCCCTAATCCATTTTATACATGTCTCCCTCCAATTCCATGAGCCTCCACTTTTTGTATTAGTCTTTTGTGGGGGACTCTGTCGAAGGTTTTGCTAAAGTCGAGATATACCACATCACAGTCGTATCCGTCATCCACTGATTCGAAAACAGTTGAATTTTGTTTAAATAGAGTTTGAAATTATTGCTTCCAGCAATTTGCCTACAATTGATGTTAAACTAATTGGGCGGTACTTAAAGGATAATGATCTATCTCCCTTGTTGAAAACCGGTATCATATTCGCTATCTTCAAGGATTCTGGTACAACACCCGTTTTTAATGACATGTTAAATTTGCTAAGAGCATACTAAGTTTTTCCTTTCATTCCTTTAAAACTCCGGCAAATATCTGAATAGAACCTGGTGATTTTTTAGGCTTTAATTTGTGTATTTGTTAACTCACATCATTACTAGCTACTACTATCTCGCTTAACCTATTTCTTCACTATCTCTCTATATAGTTGGTGCCTCGGGTATCATGTTTAAATTCTCGGTGGGGAAAGCTTTTGAAAAATATCTTCAGATTATTGCCCATTTCTCTGTCTTTATCAGTTGGCTTGCCAGTATCTAAGTGTATTGGTCCAATCTTGTCTCGTGATTTAGTTTGATACATTTGGAAGAATCCCTGGGGTTTGACTTCGCCTCCCTTGCCACCTTCAGTTCATAATTCCTCTTTGCTTTTTTTATCTCTCTTAACCCTACTGGTCAATACTTTATAATAGTCATGGAGGTAAACTTCATGATTTATTCTCCTACCTGCAGTATAGCCTTCCTTTGGCCAATAATATTCTTCAAATAATTATTTATCTATTTAGGGTCATTGTTATTTGATCTGTGTTTTCTGTATGGTATATTCTGCCTTTGTGCATTCAGTAACTCCCTATTTAAATCTCGTGGTCAGGTCACCCTCAGCAGTTATATTTTGTGAGGTTATGGTTGTGAGGTCACCAGGTAAAGTAAGGTTGCCTTCTGTGGGTACATTGTGTGTGGTCACCTCACGTGAGGTCATGTAGTACCCCCTCTCTCATCTGCCTTTTCAACCCATGAAAGTTTGTCCTCCTGAAATCTGGGACTTTAATGGAATTTTCCTTGAAATTGACTACATTCTACTTTGATACTCACTTATTTGTGATCACTGTTAGCTTGTTCGTTCCATACTTCGACATTACTAATGAGGTTTTCTCTGATTGACAGAACTAAATCTAGTATATTATTACCCCAGGTAGGTTCAGCTATATGCTGACTTAGGAAACAGTTCTGAAATAATCCTATGATTCGGAGTTACCCATAAGCTCGGTCCAATCTATTCGACTAAAGTTCAAGTTGCCTACTATTCAGACATAGCAATGTCTGGATGCCCTGAATATTTCATCCAGATAAGTTGCTCATTAACCCTATCGAGATTAGGAGATCTATATATTACTCCTGGCGACCTGTGGTGTAATGGTCAGCATGCTCGCCTCGCAAGCCAGTGACCCTGGGTTCGATCCCCGGGCAGAGTGAAACTTTGGGCAACTTTCTTTACACCAATTGCCTCTGTCTACCCAGCAGCAATTGGGGAACTGGATGTTAATCGATTTGCGGATCGTGTTCCGGGGTAATGGTTAGCCAGTGCTGTTGGCGAGTTGTCCGGTCTTCTTGGCTTGTCTTTTGACACTGGGTCATGCAACTCTTTAACTTAGGGTGTGGATGTTGTGTTGGCGACAGCATCTACACCTTAAACAAATTAATGACTAGGTGGCCCGAGGGCCGGCCATCCTCGTTGCCCGAGGGGCAACCATTATTGTGTAAGGGCAGACAAGCGACTCCGGGAACATTCTCACGATGATTCCTGACGCCAAGCTCAGTCTGTCTATCGATCACTTGTATAACAAAAATCAGTAGCATGCTGTTGTCATTGTCATAAGAATGGAGGAAACTGCAGTGGGCCTATTGACCCATACTGGGTAGTCTCATTTACACCCAACCCCCTATCGCTCTTAATATGAGGAATATTGCTTCCAAGAAACTGCTAGAATATAGGAGTCGTGAAATTGGTGAATGTAAATGGATCCAAATTACAGCTACTCTCTATCCTCCTACTTGCTCTTGACACCCACAACTCAAGTTGTCACGCACTTGTCTCTGAAGTAAGACACAAATATGCGTACGTTGTTGACCGGGGTGTCAAGATTAAACTGTTGTGGATCCCCTCTCACACAGGCCTTAAAGAACATGGCAGAGTTGATGCCCTCGCCAAACTCGCGTCTAGCAAAGACACAGTTGAATACAATCTAGGTCTGTCATAAAGAACCCTTAAAACTGTAATTATGAAGGAACTTTTTGATGAATTTGATGCAATTAGACAAGTGCAAACAGGCACTAGTCGATCCATTGTTTACCATGATGAGATGGTAGCAAGTAACAAGATCACTAGATTACAAGATGTTGCAACTGCTAGACTAAGATTAGGATATAAGTACCTCTGGCAGTATGTTCCTCAAGCAAATGTGAACAAGACTAAATGTAAAGTGTGTGGCCAGACATATGGCCACAAACACCCAACACACTTGAACACTACGTTCCTGGACTGTGTGAAGGTAGAACTTTTTAGGCACAGGTCCAAGCACACTGTGTGGAATGGCACAGCACTTCATCTCTAATGGCAAGATAACCGACATATTAAGATTGTATCCACTTTTTTGTACTTAGTAACTATATCAGTTCCCATGTATAGAACCAAATACACAATGTGCTTGAATACCTCTCACACAAATGTGAATAACAAAGTGTGAGGCCAGACACACTGCCTCACACTCCTGGACTCATGCAGTTGTGATTAAGTTACCCTTTATGTACAGACCTAAACAAATAATGTAATTGAAATACTGTGTAACGTTCAGTGCCATAATATCCTGACCAAGGGGGTTAATTATTCTGACCCTTTGTAAACCATACTCTGTAATCCTTTTGCGCTACCGCCTATATTTGAAGCTACACAGCTACATTAAATTCCATCTGCCATTTTTCAGACCATGCGAAAAATTTGTTTAGATCTTCCTGTAGCTTTGCGGAGTCCTAAGGGATGACCCTATGGTCAAAAGATTAATCCCCCCCACACCTCCGGAAACTGTCAACTTAGGACGGGAGAACCCCGAATTTAATTTAGCAGCTACTTATGAACAATTTATTGCGACAATCCATAATGCTCAAAATAAACACATCCCTAAAAGAAAATTCAGATCGATATGGAACCAACCAAAATGGATGAATAATAGACTCTTAGATCTTCTAGGGAAAAAGAAAGGAGTATATAGAAAAGTTAAGAAAGGCGAAAATCACTTTCTTGGTCACTATCAGAACCTAACAAGACAGGTAAAAACAGAAATTAGGAAAGCAAAGAGAAATTATGAAATCAAGGTAGCAAATGAATCGAAAAATAACCCCAAAGCTTTTTATCAACTGTATATATCAAAGGTTAGAGATACAATAGGTCCCCTTAAAACTACGACAGGAGAAATGACTGATGATGAGTTAGAAATGTGTAGTACGTTAAATAGTCATTTTCGCTCCGTATTCACAAATGAAAACCTAGCACAGTTTCCAGAAGTTCATAAGGTATATAACGACAGTATAGAAAATATGTTGATGAATATCAATATTACTAGTAATGATGTGCTTAAAGAAATTAACAAACTGAAGCCTCATAAATCGCCTGGTACAGACGAGGTATATGCTAGAATATTAAAAGAATGTAGAGATGAGTTGAGTAATCCATTAGCAGTTTTATTTAATAAGTCATTAGAATCGGGCCTAGTGCCAGAAGCTTGGAAACTTGCAAATGTAGTTCCGATTTTCAAAAAAGGTGATAAATCAATTGCATCAAATTACCATCCCATTAGTCTCACGTCAATCATAGGCAAGTTGCTAGAGTCAATTATTGCTACGAAAATCAGAAGCCACCTTGAAACATTCAACTTAATTCATTCTTCTCAGCACGGGTTCACCCAGGGACGTTCTTGTCTCACAAATTTGCTTAGCTTTTTCTCAAAAGTATGTGAAGCGGTAGATAATGATAAGTCATATGATATAATTTATTTAGATTTCAGTAAAGCATTCGATAGAGTCCCCCATGAGAGATTGATAAGGAAGGTAGAAGCACATGGAATAGGTGGATCATTATTAAAATGGATTAGGTCATGGTTAACTGGTAGGAAACAAAGAGTCAGCATAAATGGATTTAAGTCAGACTGGGGTGCGGTCAAAAGCGGAGTTCCCAAGGGATCTGTATTAGGCCCTCTGCTGTTTGTTATATTCATTAATGATCTTGATTTAGGTATAACTAGTAGGATTAGTAAATTTGCAGATGATACCAAAATGGGGAGAGTGATAAATTCAGACAGTGACTTTGAACACCTTCAAAGAGATCTAGATACCTTACATGAGTGGTCAGTAGACTGGCAAATGAATTTTAATACTGATAAATGCAAGGTACTACAGATAGGGAAGACGAATACAAACGTTAAGTATAAACTAGGTAAGACGGAAATAGAAAACTCAGATTGTGAAAAAGTTCTAGGTGTATTTGTTAGCAACGACTTGAAACCTAGAAAACAATGTATTAGCGTTCGCAACAAGGCAAACAGGATTCTTGGGTTCATATCTAGGAGTGTGAGTAACAGAACTGCTGACGTTATCTTGAAACTTTACCTAGCATTAGTGAGGCCACACATGGATTATGCGGTTCAATTCTGGTGTCCTTATTATAGAATGGACATAGATTCTTTGGAGAGAGTACAAAGAAGAATGACAAAAATGATCCATAATATTAGAAACCTTCCATATGAAGAAAGACTGAAAAGCTTAGGCTTGCATTCATTAGAGAGGCGTAGAGTTAGGGGAGATATGATAGAGGTGTTCAAGTGGGTAAGTGGGATTAACAAGGGTAAAATGGAAGATGTTCTGAAGCTCAGTAATAACGAAATAACTAGAACAAATGGCTTTAAATTAGATAAATTCCGATTCAGAAAGGATATAGGCAAGCACTGGTTTGGTAATAGAGTTGTGGATTTGTGGAATAGGCTACCGAGTGCTATAGTAGGATCGGGGACGCTAGGGAGCTTCAAGACGAAGTTGGATAGGCACATGGAAGTGCTGGGATGGGTGTGAAAGGGATCTGCCCTGTATGGGCCAGTCGGCCTCCTGCAGTATCCCACTTTCTTATGGTCTTATGTTCTTATATTTTAGTGTCGTCAGCAAGTTTATTTATGCTCCTGTCTACGTGTATATCTATGTCATTTATGTAAGAATCTTTTTTACAGTAAGTGTACAGCTTCACTTGACTCTTATATACTAAGCTCGAAGGTCGCCATGTTAGGTTTTTTCCAAGTTTAGAAGCTCCAAAAAGTTGTTGGTAGCGAAAGGCAGAGCGGGGAAGATGACAGGGGAAGGAGCAGGAGGTTATGAAGTGGATTGTAGTGGGAGAGATAGAGCCATGGCTTTACACGACTGCTTTTATTTGGTTAGCGCATAACGCGCGTATTTGGTTTTGTCTGTGTTTTTGGTGTGTGATCCTCGGGTCACCACTCCTCCGGATTGTGTTAGTTCCAAGTTTAGAAGCTCCAATAACTTTCCCTGAATAAGAATTCGCAACCTTTCGATTTACAACAGGTACCTACTTAATGCTAGGTGAACAGGGACCATGGGGGCTAGGAAGAGTGTCCAAACAACTTCCGCCTGCCCGGGAATCAAATTTGTGACATCTTGCTTGCGTGTTCGTCGTTTCTGCCACTGAAACCAGAAGGTAAAAACAAGACAAAAAATACGACCGTGTTCGTCCGTCTGGTTTCCCCGTCGTCACCATCACTGTGTAGATTTTATTTACACGGAACCTTGTTTAAAAAAAATGGGAGTTTCTGGCACGGATATATCTTATTGCACATTACTTGTTTTATCCCGATTCCCGTGTGTTATAAGTCCAGTTTAGTGTTGATGGAACACAAATGACTTGTCATATATATTTCTATTACACTTTCACGACGGTTTGTGTCTGAATTTTATTTTTTTGGGGAAAGCTGATCAGTGCTGCTTGAAGTTCACCTGAGCTGTCGTGCACCTGCAGAGGCACCAGGCTAAGCCGTTATTAAGTGCTTGCAGGTGGCAGTGTGTTCCGCTGGCGTAATGTGAGAAGGAAGAGCTAAGTTGGTTTGCGGCGCTGCACCAGGACTGCCTTCTGTATAATCCCGGTTGGTAATGTTTCTCTGGTTCGAGGTGACCTTGGGGAGGGCTGCTGGCCGAGAAGGATCCTAGGTGGCCCTGCTGACTGGGTGGCTGCTGGGCGCTGCCTAGTCTAGCCGCCCCATCCGCCACCCCTTCCTCCTCCTCCTCTTCACTACAGTATCTCTCCTCCGTACCATTATCATTTTATTATATTTTTTTTATTAACACCACCGTCCCTTTTTTCGTGGCCTCCCGTAGCTGCTGCCATCATGGCCACTGACACACCACACCGATCCTCTCACTTCCCGTTCCTCCACCGTTAAATGACGGTTTTCACTTACAACTCATATTTCCTTTTCATTTATCAGGAGTGTTATCGTGGTTATATAACCGTACTGTAGCTGCCACCACACATCCACCACCACACCATCACAACCACACCATACTATCACAACCACCACACCATCACAACCACACCATTACAACCACACCACAACCTCACCACACCATCACAAACACACCATAATATTACATACACACCACACCATCACAACCACACCACACTATCACAACCACACCACACTATCACAACCACACCATCACAACCACACCACACCATCACAACCACACCACACCATCACAACCACACCATACTATTACATACACTCCACACCTTCACAACCACACCATCACAACTGTTAGGTTCTGAATAATAAGTTCTATATACAGGAGAGAACACAAACACCTGTATAGTTTTGTAGGTTCGGTTTACTGGATAAGAGTATGTACACAAAGGAGAGCAGCACTCTCCCCGGCTAGGCTCCTTAGTCAACTGCCATAGACGATGTATGGCAAGTGATACATTAGCAGCTTCCATACGTCGCCAGGCACATTAATTAGGCATGTGGGATATGGTAATAACATTGCTACACGCTGCTAGCTACATAAATGGAGCACATACATAATATGCATACATAATATATAATCCAGCATACATAATATACATACACCTCCCTCCCCCCTATACGCTCATAGCAAAGTCTTGAGCGGACCTTTTCTTTTGGATCCGTTCTGAGCGTCGAGGGACTTCATCACTGGGAAGGGTATGGGACTCAACACTGGTGGCGGGGCCAGCAGAAGGCATTGTTTCGGGGCGGAGAAAACGGCGGTTCCTCCACCACACACGACCACTGGGTAACCGCACCTGGTAGTCCCGTGACCTGCCGAGACCCATAACTACGCCTACTTTGTCCCAACGTAGGGAGGTCGGGTCCTGAACACGGACTTGGGTGCCGACACTCAACCTGGGGAGAGAACGGGCGTGGTCATTGTAGCGGGCGGCGACGTCCTGAACACGTTCGGCGGCTCGGCGATCACAATCCTCTGTCTTGGCCTGCCACTCCTTGGAGAAGGATTGAGGGTGAGCAGGGACACAAGAACGAAGGGGGCGTCCATACAAAACCTGGGCAGGGGAGCGTCCGGTGTAGTTAGGTGTGTTGCGGAGTTCAAGAAGACCCCTGTCGAAGGCCTCGCAGTCAATGTTCCCAGAAGGGGCCACCTTAAGGATGAGGTGCTTCAGGGATTTGACAGCAGCCTCAGCGTGGCCGTTGGACTGCGGGTAATGGGGCGATGACAACACATGCCGGACTCCCCATCGGTCAAGGAACGCAGCAAAGTCCCGGCTTGTGAACTGAGGCCCTCCGTCGGTTCGCAGGCGTACAGGAACGCCCACGTCACGGAAGTAGTGGCGGAACTTGCTGATGGTGGCGGCAGACGTCGTGTCATTACCGCACTTGATGACAACCGGCCAACCAGAGAGACGGTCGACGATAACGAGGAAGGACTTTCCTGACACACAGAAAAAGTCGGCCGACACAGACTCAAAGGGGCGGGTGGGGTTGTCGTCACTCATAAAGGGTTCCTGCTGCTGGCTGGGTTGTAATACGTGGCGGGGCTTACACACCTGGACAGCATTGGAGATGTCGGGGTCGATGCCAGGCCGGAACACAGTCTGTCTTGCACGCCGTTTGGTGGCCTCGGCTCCACAGTGACTGTCGTGGAGGCGAGCCAAGGCGTGGAGACTTGAAGCAGCAGGGACAACTACCGAAGGAGAGGTGTCACTGGCCAGAGGTAGGGGTAGGGCGGCAGCAGGGTAGTTGCTGCTCCCTTCGTGCACCCTGTTGGCGTGTTTTACCTCGAGAATCGGTGTTGGGAAGTCCTGGGAGATGATGGCCAACTCTTGGCAATGTCTGTAGGACAGCAAAGGAGTCGGGACGCCATTATGCACATCAATCCAGGCTTGACACGACCTGTTGCCAAAGGTGACGTGTGCATAGAGTGAACCTAGGGCCGGGGTCATCTGTGAACCGTCTGCCGTAAAGCGGAGATCCTTGGGGGGCGGTCCTAGATCACTTGGAGAGAGCCCCAAGCATTGCAAATGCTGGGGACCGATGACTGTAGCATCAGCGCCGGTGTCGGGCAACATCTGAAGACGGGATGACACACCGCCGTAGGTCACAATGACACTGATGTACTGGGGGACTTTGGTCCTGGGACGCTGGGGGGAGCACACATTCCTAATGTGGCTCGAGCGTTGTCAAGAGTCGTCGTGCCTCTGATTGGAAGACTGTGGGCGGCCCTCTCTGGTGGAAGGGGGCTGAAGCTTCCGCCGACGCGGTCCTTTGGGTTTGTTGGAAGGGCAACACTTGTCATAGTGGCCCAGACGACCACACACATTGCACTGGACGCGTTTGGCTGGGCACCGTACTGTGAGTGACCAGTGGCCCTTACGGTCACAACTGTTGCAGGTAGACTGAGCAGCTGGACACACCTGTGTTCCGTGCTGCTTACCACAGTTGTTGCAAAATAAACCGGGCGTGGACGTGGTGGGCGAAGGCGTAGGAACAGACTTCTTGTCCTTCTTGTACCGGGACACAGCGCGTACAGCTGTAGGGGCAGCACGGATGGCAGAGGTGGCACACCTGGCAGCCTCATAGGAGCGACATATCGTCAACACATCCTTAAGAGAAGAGGAAGAGTCGAGGGAGGTGAGGCGTTGGACAAGTTCCTCGTCCTTAACACCCATCAGGATCACCTGCTTCAACTGGGTCTCCTCGCACTGCTGGTGGTGGCCTGGACATATATCTACCTCTTCCGAGGCTCTCTTAAGACGTACGTAAAAGGCATCAAAAGACTCACCCTCCATCTGTCTGCAGCTAAACAATTCCCTCCTGCGCAGAGCTTCATTCTGCTGTCCTTTGATGTGCCGTTGTAGAACGTCCAGTACCTCCTCTACAGACAGCGAAGAGGTTGGGGGTACCTGCAACGTATGTTCCAAGACACGCTGAATTTCCAAGGACAGGCACATGCGCAGCTGGATGAGTTGTTTAGGCTGTGACAAACTCTGGAGATCCACCATTGTAGAATAATCAGTCCACCGTCGCCGCCATTCACGAAAAGTCTGGAAATTCACATCAGGCTTCAAGATGGGCGGTGTTTGAGCTGCTGCTTTAGGTGGGGCTGGGGGGTGTGAAGGAAGCATGGATGAGGTATCTGAACCAGTCAGTACCGAGGCAGTGTTAGAGCCAGGGGCTTGGTTAACAGTGAGGCGAGATATCAAGGCTTCAAACCGTTCACTGTCTTCCAATCTCCGTTGGTGGTCTCGTTCTGCCTCTGCTTGCCTTCTGTGCTCATCCGCCGAACGTCTGTGAGCTTGATTCTCGCGTTTCTCATCTCTCATAAACTTCAGTAAAGCAATTATCTCTGGAGACAACGCTGAGTATTGAGGTGAGGGACTGCGCGATGTGGGGGCTGGAGCGTCGTGGCCGGCCTGGTCATCCATCTCTGCGGGGCTATCATCCGCCTGACTCATCCAGGCGCTGGGTCCACGGCTACGTAAGGCATGAGACATAACTACTTCATCTGTGTACTATGTCTTAAATCAGTGTTGACCGGTCAGCCCGTCGTATCAACAAGATTTCAGACAAAAAAAAATTAATTAAATACGCAGATAAGTAGGTTATATATATAAAATATATATAAAGAAGCCGCGCGGTCAGTGAGTGTTAGTACGTGTACGTGTCCCGGGCGGGTAGAGCGTCTCGCCCCAGCTGTGAGGGGGGGTGGAGGCGGCGCTGTGAGGGGGTGGAGGGAGAGGCGCGGCGACTCCCAGTCAGTCCAGTTACCCTCAGGACGCGGTCAGAGACGGGTGCACTGAACTCTACTCCTTACAAATGCCCAGAACGTGCCGTATACCTTGGGAATCCTTTAGAACAAGGTCACACATGAATGGCACGAAACACACAATGCGCTAAACACTTCACAGAAAATCACTGTCACTGACACTGCTCAAAGTTGCGAAATTCTTCGAGGAGGGATGACGCGCGGGAGTTGACCCAAGGCGAGAGTCCAAAAGCCGGCTTCCCCACAAAGTTTGCGCTTTCACTCGTAATTATCCAGTAAGATCGGATCACTGCGCCATGTTAGGTTCTGAATAATAAGTTCTATATACAGGAGAGAACACAAACACCTGTATAGTTTTGTAGGTTCGGTTTACTGGATAAGAGTATGGACACAAAGGAGAGCAGCACTCTCCCCGGCTAGGCTCCTTAGTCAACTGCCATAGACGACGTATGGCAAGTGATACATTAGCAGCTTCCATACGTCGCCAGGCACATTAATTGGGCATGTGGGATATGGTAATAACATTGCCACACGCTGCTAGCTACATAAATGGAGCACATACATAATATATAATCCAGCATACATAATATACATACAACAACCACTCCACACCATCACAACCACACCGTACTATTACAACCACACCACCCTATCATAACCACACCACACCATCACAACCACACCATACTATTACATACACTCCACACCTTCACAAACACACTATCACAACCACACCATCACAACCACACCACACCATCACAACCACACCACACCATCACAACCTCACCACACCATCACAACCACACCACACCATCACAACCACACCATACTATTACATACACTCCACACCTTCACAAACACACCTTCACAACTACACCACACCATCACAACCACACCGTACTACCACAACCACACCACCCTATCATAACCACACCACACCATCACAACCACACCGTACTACCACAACCACACCACCCTATCATAACCACACCACACCATCACAACCACACCGTACTACCACAACCACACCACCCTATCATAACCACACCACACCATCACAACCACACCGTACTACCACAACCACACCACCCTATCATAACCACACCACACCATCACAACCACACCGTACTACCACAACCACACCACCCTATCACAACCACACCGTACTACCACAACCACACCACCCTATCATAACCACACCACACCATCACAACCACACCGTACTACCACAACCACACCACCCTATCATAACCACACCACACCATCACAACCACACCGTACTACCACAACCACACCACCCTATCATAACCACACCATCACAACCACACCGTACTACCACAACCACACCACCCTATCATAACCACACCACACCATCACAACCACACCGTACTACCACAACCACACCACCCTATCATAACCACACCACACCATCACAACCACACCATACTATTACATACACTCCACACCTTCACAAACACACCATCACAACCACACCACACCATCACAACCACACCACACCATCACAACCACACCATCACAACCACACCGTACTACCACAACCACACCACCCTATCATAACCACACCACACCATCACAACCACACCGTACTACCACAACCACACCACCCTATCATAACCACACCATCACAACCACACCATACTACCACAACCACACCATACTACCACAACCACACCACACCATCACAACCTCACCACACCATCACAACCTCACCGTACTACCACAACCACACCACCCTATCATAACCACACCACACCATCACAACCACACCACACCATCACAACCACACCACACCATCACAACCACACCACACCATCACAACCACACCATTACAACCACACCATCACAACCTCACCACACCATCACAACCACACCACACCACACCATTACAACCACACCGTACTACCACAATCACACCACCCTATCATAACCACACCACACCCACAACCACACCATACTATTACATACACACCACACCTTCACAAACACACTTTCACAACCTCACCACACCATCACAACCATATCACAACCTCACCACACCATGACAACCATACCACACCATCACAACCACAACCACCCTATCATAACCACACCATCACAACCACACCACACCATCACAACCACACCATTACAACCACACCATCACAACCTCACCACACTATCACAACCACACCATAATATTACATACACACCACACCATCACAACCACACCACACCTTCACAACCACACCACACCATCACAACCACACCATCACAACCACACCACACCATCACAACCACACCATACTATTACATACACTCCACACTTTCACAAACACACCTTCACAACTACACCACACCATCACAACCACACCGTACTACCACAACCACACCACCCTATCATAACCACACCACACCATCACAACCACACCATACTATTACATACACTCCACACTTTCAGAAACACACCTTCACAACCACACCATCACAACCATACCACCACAACCACACCACACCATCACAACCACACCATACTTTTACATACACTCCACACCTTCACAAACACACTATCACAACCTCACCACACCATCACAACCACACCACACCATCACAACCACACCACACCATCACAACCACACCACACCATCACAACCAAACCATACTATTACATACACTTCACAACCACACCACACCATCACAACCACATCATACTATTACATACACTCCACACCTTCACAAACACACCATCACAACCTCACCACACCATCACAACCACACCACACCATCACAACCACACCACACCACCACAACCACACCGTACTATTACATACACTCCACACCTTCACAAACACACCATCACAACCTCACCACACCATCACAACCACACCACACCATCACAACCACACCATCACAACCACACCATACTATTACATACACTCCGCACCTTCACAAACACACTATCACAACCTCACCACGCCATCACAACCACTCCACACCATCACAACCACACCATCACAACCATCACAACCATCACCACACCATCACAACCACACCACACCATCACAACCACACCACACCATCACATCCACACCATCACAACCACACCACACCATCACAACCACACCGTACTACCACAACCACACCACCCTATCATAACCACACCACACCATCACAACCACACCACACCACCACAACTACACCACACCATCACAACCACACCACACCAACACAACCATACCACACCATCACAACCACACCACACCACAACTACACCATCACAACCACACCACACAATAACAACCACCCTGCACCATCACAACCACAACCGTCACGTACTGTACACACCACACCATCACAACCACACCATCACAACCACACCACAACCACACCACAACCACACCGCCATATCCACACACACACCACCACAACCACACCACAACACTGCACCACCATAACCACACCAGCATCACAACACTACCACCAGCATCACAGTGCACCACCAACACACTGGGGTCCACACAAAAGCCCCCTCGACAAAAGACCGTCAGTTATTGTGCAAAATAGGTGAGGTTAGGTATTGAAGGCTTATGATATAATACAAGTTATATTTTACATGTCTGAGAAGTGTTCATAAACTGTAAATAACAAAGAAAATGATAAAAAAGTTCTTAGTATTATTTGTCCAATGGAGCTTTTGCCCGGGTGGCTTTTGCCCGGGTGGCTTTTGCCCGGGTGTTTTGTCCGGGTGGCTTTTGTCCGAGGTAGCTTTTGTCTCCTTGGTAGCTTTTGTCTTAAGGGGGTCTTTGACCTGGGGGGATTTTGTCCAAGGGAGCTTTTGTCCTGGCAGGCTTTTTTCCTAGGGAGCTTTTGTCCGGGGCTTTTGTCTTGGGGAGCTTTTGTCATACACTCCACCACACTATACTACACCATCACCATCCTACTACTACTATTACTTTGCTGTCACTCGGAATCGAGTATGACGATCATCCAGCTATGATACAATGATATGAGTTATTTGGGATGTCACCAACTTTGGTGAGTTATGAGATGACTAAAGAGGCCGATACAGGACCGGCAGGGTCGTTCACAGATGTTGCACATGTGGGGGGCTACATCTAGTGCGGGAGGGGCGGCGGCGGCAGCGTCTTTCTGGCGTTGGTGCCATCACGCTGTACTACACTACCACCATCACACTGTAATACACTTTTTTTTTTTTTTTTTTTTTTTTTTTTTTTTTTTTTTTTAAAACGTGGCCTCCAGCCTCCCCCAATAGCCACACCTTCGCCACCATTTATTTACCTTAATATTAAATATCCTAATACATAAGAAGCTATCCTATCTGTGTTAAATTAGTTGAGCCGCAGATCTATGCGGTATTCAGTGACTGTAGCCTCGTAGTCGATATCTGCAGCAGTTGTCGGAATTGGGGCAGAGCAAAGCCGACCGAAGGAGAGAGACAGTCGACATCTCATCCAGGCTGTAACGAAACTTCTGGGCTGCTGCTTCTGTACTACACTACCACCATCACACTGTACTACACTACCACCATCACACTGTACTACACTACCACCATCACACTGTACTACACTACCACCATCACACTGTACTACACTACCACCATCACACTGTACTACACTACCACCATCACACTGTACTACACTACCACCATCACACTGTACTACACTACCACCATCACACTGTACTACACACCACCATCACACCGTACTACACTACCACCATCACACCGTACTACACTACCACCATCACACCGTACTACACTACCACCATCACACCGTACTACACTACCACCATCACACCGTACTACACTACCACCATCACACTGTACTACAACACCACCATCACACTGTACTACACTACCATCATCACACTATACTACACTACCACCATCACACCGTACTACACTACCACCATCACACCGTACTACAACACCACCATCACACTGTACTACACTACCATCACACTGTACTACACTACCACCATCACACTGTACTACACTACCATCATCACACTGTACTACACTACCATCATCACACTGTACTACACTACCACCATCTCACTGTACTACACTACCACCATCACACTGTACTACACTACCACCATCACACTGTACTACACTACCACCATCACACTGTACTACACTACCATCACACTGTACTCCACCACCATCACACTGTACTCCACCACAACCATCACACTGTACTATACCACCACCATCACACTGTACTACACCACCACCATCACACTGTACTGCTCCACCACCATCACACTGTACTACACTACCATCACACTGTACTCCACCACCATCACACTGTACTCCACCACCACCATCACACTGTACTATACCACCACCATCACACTGTACTACACCACCACCATCACACTGTACTATACCACCACCATCACACTGTACTATACCACCACCATCACACTGTACTATACCACCACCATCACACTGTACTACACCACCACCATCACACTGTACTGCTCCACCACCATCACACTGTACTACACCACCACCATCACACTGTACTGCTCCACCACCATCACACTGTACTACACTACCACCATCACACTGTACTACACTACCACCATCACACTGTACTACACCACCACCATCACACTGTACTACACCACCACCATCACACTGTACTACACCACCACCATCACACTGTACTGCTCCACCACCATCACACTGTACTACACTACCACCATCACACTGTACTACACTACCACCATCACACTGTACTACACTACCACCATCACACTGTACTACACTACCACCATCACACTGTACTACACTACCACCATCACACTGTACTACACTACCACCATCACACTGTACTACACTACCACCATCACACTGTACTACACTACCACCATCACACTGTACTACACTACCACCATCACACTGTACTACACTACCACCATCACACTGTACTACACTACCACCATCACACTGTACTACACTACCATCACACTGTACTCCACCACCATCACACTGTACTACACCACCACCATCACACTGTACTACACTACCACCATCACACTGTACTACACCACCACCATCACACTGTACTGCTCCACCACCATCACACTGTACTACACTACCACCATCACACTGTACTACACTACCACCATCACACTGTACTACACTACCACCATCACACTGTACTCCACCACCATCACACTGTACTATACCACCACCATCACACTGTACTACACCACCACCATCACACTGTACTACACTACCACCATCACACTGTACTACACTACCACCATCACACTGTACTACACTACCACCATCACACTGTACTACACTACCACCATCACACTGTACTACACTACCACCATCACACTGTACTACACTACCACCATCACACTGTACTACACTACCACCATCACACTGTACTACACTACCACCATCACACTGTACTACACTACCACCATCACACTGTACTACACTACCACCATCACACTGTACTACACTACCACCATCACACTGTACTACACTACCACCATCACACTGTACTACACTACCACCATCACACTGTACTACACTACCACCATCACACTGTACTACACTACCACCATCACACTGTACTACACTACCACCATCACACTGTACTACACTACCACCATCACACTGTACTACACTACCACCATCACACTGTACTACACTACCACCATCACACTGTACTACACTACCACCATCACACTGTACTACACTACCACCATCACACTGTACTACACTACCACCATCACACTGTACTACACTACCACCATCACACTGTACTACACTACCACCATCACACTGTACTACACTACACCATCACACTGTACTACACTACCACCATCACACTGTACTACACTACCACCATCACACTGTACTACACTACCACCATCACACTGTACTACACTACCACCATCACACTGTACTACACTACCACCATCACACTGTACTACACTACCACCATCACACTGTACTACACTACCACCATCACACTGTACTACACTACCACCATCACACTGTACTACACTACCACCATCACACTGTACTACACCACCATCACACTGTACTACACTACCACCATCACACTGTACTACACTACCACCATCACACTGTACTACACTACCACCATCACACTGTACTACACTACCACCATCACACTGTACTACACTACCACCATCACACTGTACTACACCACCACCATCACACTGTACTACACTACCACCATCACACTGTACTACACCACCACCATCACACTGTACTACACTACCACCATCACACTGTACTACACTACCACCATCACACTGTACTACACTACCATCACACTGTACTACACTACCACCATCACACTGTACTACACTACCACCATCACACTGTACTACACTACCACCATCACACTGTACTACACCACCACCATCACACTGTACTACACTACCACCATCACACTGTACTACACCACCACCATCACACTGTACTACACTACCACCATCACACTGTACTACACTACCACCATCACACTGTACTACACTACCACCATCACACTGTACTACACTACCACCATCACACTGTACTACACTACCACCATCACACTGTACTACACTACCACCATCACACTGTACTACACACCACCATCACACTGTACTACACCACCACCATCACACTGTACTACACCACCATCACACTGTACTACACCACCACCATCACACTGTACTACACTACCACCATCACACTGTACTACACCACCACCATCACACTGTACTACACCACCACCATCACACTGTACTACACAACCACCATCACACTGTACTACACTACCACCATCACACTGTACTACACTACCACCATCACACTGTACTACACTACCACCATCACACTGTACTACACTACTACCATCACACTGTACTACACTACTACCATCACACTGTACTACACTACTACCATCACACTGTACTACACTACCACCATCACACTGTACTACACTACCACCATCACACTGTACTACACTACCACCATCACACTGTACTACACCACCACCATCACACTGTACTACACTACTACCATCACACTGTACTACACTACCACCATCACACTGTACTACACTACCACCATCACACTGTACTGCACTACCATCACACTGTACTCCACCACCATCACACTGTACTATACCACCACCATCACACTGTACTATACCACCACCATCACACTGTACTACACTACTACCATCACACTGTACTACACTACTACCATCACACTGTACTACACTACCACCATCACACTGTACTACACTACCACCATCACACTGTACTGCACTACTACCATCACACTGTACTACACTACCACCATCACACTGTACTACACTACCACCATCACACTGTACTACACTACCACCATCACACTGTACTGCTCCACCACCATCACACTGTACTGCTCCACCACCATCACACTGTACTACACTACTACCAACACACTGTACTACACTACCACCATCACACTGTACTACACTACCACCATCACACTGTACTACACTACCACCATCACACTGTACTGCTCCACCACCATCACACTGTACTGCTCCACCACCATCACATTGTACTGCTCCACCACCATCACACTGTACTACACTACCACCATCACACTGTACTACACTACTACCATCACACTGTACTGCTCCACCACCATCACACTGTACTGCTCCACCACCATCACATTGTACTGCTCCACCACCATCACACTGTACTACACTACCACCATCACACTGTACTACACTACCACCATCACACTGTACTACACTACCACCATCACACTGTACTACACTACTACCATCACACTGTACTACACTACTACCATCACACTGTACTGCTCCACCACCATCACACTGTACTGCTCCACCACCATCACACTGTACTGCTCCACCACCATCACACTGTACTACACTACCACCATCACACTGTACTACACTACCATCACACTGTACTACACTACCACCATCACACTGTACTGCACTACTACCATCACACTGTACTGCTCCACCACCATCACACTGTACTACACTACCACCATCACACTGTACTACACTACTACCATCACACTGTACTGCTCCACCACCATCACACTGTACTGCTCCACCACCATCACATTGTACTGCTCCACCACCATCACACTGTACTACACTACCACCATCACACTGTACTACACTACCATCACACTGTACTACACTACCACCATCACACTGTACTGCACTACCATCACACTGTACTCCACCACCATCACACTGTACTATACCACCACCATCACACTGTACTACACTACCACCATCACACTGTACTACACTACCACCATCACACTGTACTACACCACCACCATCACACTGTACTACACTACCACCATCACACTGTACTACACCACAACCATCACACTGTACTACACCACCACCATCACACTGTACTACACTACCACCATCACACTGTACTACACTACCACCATCACACTGTACTACACTACCACCATCACACTGTACTACACTAACCATCACACTGTACTACACTACCACCATCACACTGTACTACACCACCACCATCACACTGTACTACACTACCACCATCACACTGTACTACACTACCACCATCACACTGTACTACACTACCACCATCACACTGTACTACACTACTACCATCTCACTGTACTACACTACCACCATCACACTGTACTACACTACCACCATCACACTGTACTACACTACTACCATCACACTGTACTACACCACCACCATCACACTGTACTACACCACCACCATCACACTGTACTACACTACCACCATCACACTGTACTACACCACCACCATCACACTGTACTACACTACCACCATCACACTGTACTACACCACAACCATCACACTGTACTACACTACCACCATCACACTGTACTACACTACCACCATCACACTGTACTACACTACCACCATCACACTGTACTACACTACCACCATCACACTGTACTACACCACCACCATCACACTGTACTACACCACCACCATCACACTGTACTACACTACCACCATCACACTGTACTACACCACCACCATCACACTGTACTACACTACCACCATCACACTGTACTACACTACCACCATCACACTGTACTACACCACCACCATCACACTGTACTACACCACCACCATCACACTGTACTACACCACCACCATCACACTGTACTACACTACCACCATCACACTGTACTACACCACCACCATCACACTGTACTACACTACCACCATCACACTGTACTACACTACCACCATCACACTGTACTACACTACCACCATCACACTGTACTACACCACCACCATCACACTGTACTACACTACCACCATCACACTGTACTACACCACCACCATCACACTGTACTACACTACCACCATCACACTGTACTACACTACCACCATCACACTGTACTACACTACCACCATCACACTGTACTACACTACCACCATCACACTGTACTACACCACCACCATCACACTGTACTACACTACCACCATCACACTGTACTACACTACCACCATCACACTGTACTACACCACCACCATCACACTGTACTACACTACCACCATCACACTGTACTACACCACCACCATCACACTGTACTACACTACCACCATCACACTGTACTACACTACCACCATCACACTGTACTACACTACCACCATCACACTGTACTACACTACCACCATCACACTGTACTACAACACCACCATCACACTGTACTACACCACCACCATCACACTGTACTACACCACCACCATCACACTGTACTACACTACCACCATCACACTGTACTACACCACCACCATCACACTGTACTACACTACCACCATCACACTGTACTACACTACCACCATCACACTGTACTACACTACTACCATCACACTGTACTACACCACCACCATCACACTGTACTACACTACCACCATCACACTGTACTACACCACCACCATCACACTGTACTACACTACCACCATCACACTGTACTACACTACCACCATCACACTGTACTACACTACCACCATCACTGTACTACACTACCACCATCACACTGTACTACACCACCACCATCACACTGTACTACACTACCACCATCACACTGTACTACACTACCACCATCACACTGTACTACACTACCACCATCACACTGTACTACACTACCACCATCACACTGTACTACACTACCACCATCACACTGTACTACACTACCACCATCACACTGTACTACACTACCACCATCACACTGTACTACACTACCACCATCACACTGTACTACACTACCACCATCACACTGTACTACACTACCACCATCACACTGTACTACACCACCACCATCACACTGTACTACACTACCACCATCACACTGTACTACACTACCACCATCACACTGTACTACACTACCACCATCACACTGTACTACACTACCACCATCACACTGTACTACACTACCACCATCACACTGTACTACACTACCACCATCACACTGTACTACACTACCACCATCACACTGTACTACACTACCACCATCACACTGTACTACACTACCACCATCACACTGTGCTACACTACCACCATCACACTGTACTACACTACCACCATCTCACTGTACTACACCACCATCACACTGTACTACACTACCACCATCTCACTACTTCACTACCATCACACTGTACTACACCACCACCATCACACTGTACTACACTACCACCATCTCACTGTACTACACCACCATCACACTGTGCTACACTACCACCATCACACTGTACTACACCACCATCACACTGTACTACACTACCACCATCTCACTGTACTACACCACCATCACACTGTACTACACTACCACCATCTCACTACTTCACTACCATCACACTGTACTACACCACCATCTCACTGTGCTACACTACCACCATCACACTGTACTACACCACCACCATCACACTGTACTACACTACCACCATCTCACTGTACTACACCACCATCACACTGTACTACACTACCACCATCACACTGTACTACACCACCACCATCACACTGTGCTACACTACCACCATCACACTGTACTACACCACCTACTACTGGGCCCTATTTATTTACAAATCAGTCTATCACTTGATTGACAATAATTATTTTCATTTCTGGAATAATCAGAGATACAAATTAAGACTCACAGAATTACTAAGACCACCCCCCATGCACCCCTCTCAGCCCTTGACCTCCATAAAATATCATGGTGTGAAGGTGGAACAACGTAACCCCACCCATCCGAGCGAAGACTACGCTCTCTTCCTTTAAATCATCTCTTAAAAATTATCTTTTGTTTAAGTATTAATAATCTTGTAATACCTACTTTATATTCCCGCTTATATTGTACCACCAAAACCGTTATATCATAGATTGTCATGTTGATAGATAGAAACTACCATTGCAATAAATATAGTTGCCGACCAGACATCATACGGACAGCTCTGTTCTCTTGTTCCACTGTAGCGTACTGTATGTGACCAGTTGTCAATTATCTTAGCATGGGCACACAAACGTACATGAGCGTAGCGAGAGGGCCAATCACAGCGGCTTAAGCGTAAGGTGTGAAACGCTCTGATCCTGAGCTGGAGGTTGAAGGTCGAGACTAGGTCGGCGATCGTACCCCTACGTCCACTGCATGGACCTAGTCTCTCGGTGTAGCTGGCTGTACGCTTCTAAACTTGAACTGAACTGCTGTACGCTGATTGGCTGGTAGGCACGTGGCCGGAGCTCAGTTGGGAGTTGTAGGGGAGAGGATCCACTACACCACCCTAGTACATCCCGCGTAGTACTGCTTCCCTCTCATCCTATTTATGCATATCAACACCACTGTAACATATGTATATACCAGTACTTATAATATAAATGTAAAAAATAATAATAAAATAAATAAAAAAGTAACGAAGTAATAACTGTGGTAACATTTTGATATGTTCTTACTACCACCATGTCACGTGTACTATTCCAGATGGCACTAAATGCTACACAATACCTCCTTGAGATAAATGTACATTATATATCAGTTGCCTTCAAGAGAGCTCAGAGCGTCAACTGGTTCAGCCTTGTTAATATGTTATTATTATTGACTCTATCTGTATTTTTCAGGCTAAATTGTTTCAATATAAATTTCAATATCAATTACAGTACATAACCAGGTTTTGTGTGATGTCTGGATCCTGCGCTGCACCTCACTCTTGTAGTTACATCACAATAAGCCAATTGTTTTAGGAATTCACTGGAAGATATTATAAACGTTCTAGTTAACCTGTAGTGTGGTAGTGAAGGACCCATAGTTTTACCCAGTGTCGTGACCATGTCATATCTGGGCTCCGTTTGTCGTCCTGAGAGACGAATTTTCCTCGGCACACCCAGTTGGTCACATTTAAAAATTGCTATTTTTCCTTTTAAGCCCGGAAAATGTGTGCTGTCATAGGTTTGTTTTTGGCTCAAGTTTTAATTGGGCTTCGCGTAGGTGCGGGAAGTGCTGGAACTGTTCATAGCTGGAGAACAATTAGTCATTTTTGATGATATCTTTGTATATATGTCTATATTGTCTGTTTTGTGTTTGTATTACCCATATTTGTTTGTTTGTATTGCCCGTGTTGTTTGTTTGTATTGCCCGTGTTGTTTGTACAGTATTGCCTTTATCATGTTTTCATTGTGTTGTGTACAGTATTACCTGTATTGTGTCTGTATTGCATATATTGTGTCTGTATGGTCTGTGTTTGTATTTCCTGTACAGTATTGTGTGCGCATGGTTTATATTGTGTATGTATTTCATATTGTGTCCATATGCTCTGTTTTGTGTCTGTATTACCTGTATTGTGTCTATGGTCTGTATTATGCCTGTTACCTGTAGTCTGTATGGCCTGTTTTTGTTTATTTAGACCGCTTGGACGGGGGAAGGAATCCGGTTGCCTGTTTTAATACGCCTTTTGTTCATTATGATTTTGATCTTCAGTTTCCAGTGTTAGTACTGGAAAAACCGGTGGGGTCACACTGAATAACACCCTTCTCATATCTGTCCCGTGTTGGTAATCAAACCCAAGACGCAATAGTGAGAGATAAGCGCATTACCACTGTACCACCAACTCACCTAAACATGTAACACACTGAGGTAATTATGTATATTCGTGATATTGGTACAATGAAATTGTTTTCATGATTGATATGCATGATATAGGGTATTACGAAACAAAAAACACTGGCACTGGTGCTTTTTTTTTGCCGCCAGTTTGGGTATTTGGCGGTCATCTTGAAATTTTAATAAAAAATCAAAATAGCCTATAAAATACTAATTTACAAGTTGGTAAGAATAAATTTGATTGCAAAGGTTTTAATCACATATTCTGTGTTATAATATGGAAAATAATTGGGATAATAATTGATGTATGTCTTACTATGAGGATAGAAATGACTATAGGCCTATTGTGTTGTACATGTAGTTAAGGCATCAGATTATATACTTTAATTGCCTCTTATTATGTCATAACCAATACTCTGATGGTTCTATATCTAAATTTATTTATATAAACCTAGAGACCTAAGGCATATACTAAAGTAAAAGAATATATAAATTTTGTGTTTATGAAATAAACTAACTTTGTTAAAAAAATAGATGCATATGCAGTGGAAGAGTGGCACTGATGGTGAAGCTCTGACACATTTCAGGGCATCGTTAAAGGAAATCCTGAAAGATATAAAGCTTTAGTTTTATCTTATCTCTCTTTTAGATATCTCAGGCTAATAGCGTTCCATATAATACTGTGTACTGGTTATTTGGTATTAATAGATGCCGCACACTGTTGGTCCATACTGTTTATGATGACTTGTATTAAGAGGAAATGGATGATAATTGCAAGAGTGGTACCGTTCTACCCACCGGCACCCCTGTGTTCATTTTGTATTAAAAAGAAAACATGAGATTTTTTGGTGCTGGTAATAGGAATAAAATTTGCTGATTAATTGATTAACCAATATCATTCTTATGAGTTATTTTGTCAAGCAGTTAGGTAGAAGCTCATGGCATCAAAGGTGACATCCTTAAATGGATTAGGGCGTGGTTACAGGACAGGAAACAGCGAGTGAGCATTAACGGCACTAAGTCCCATTGGAGCAACGTCACAAGTGGAGTTCCCCAAGGCTCAGTACTTGCACCATTATTGTTTATTATATACATAAACGACATAGATATCGGCTTAGACAGCAACATAAGTAAATTTGCTGATGATACTAAAATAGGACGTGTTATCAAATCTGACGAGGACTCGGCAAAACTACAGGAGGATCTAAACAAATTTTTCGAATGGTCTGAAAAATGGCAGATGAAATTCAACATCGACAAATGTAAAGTACTCAGTATAGGAAATGTAAACAGGGAAACCAGATACCAGATGAACAACGATGCCATAGAGAAATCCGACTGCGAGAGAGATTTAGGAGTAATGATAAGTAGGAACCTTAAGCCAAGTAAACAATGTGTTTTTGCTCGTAACAAGGCTAATAAAGTACTTGGGTTCATACAAAGGAGTGTTAGTTACAAGACTAGCGAGGTCATCCTAAAACTGTATCTTGCTCTTGTGAGACCACACCTGGATTACGCAGTCCAGTTCTGGTCACCGTATTACAGAATGGATATAGAATCCTTGGAAAGAATTCAGAGGAGAATGACAAGACTAATCCCGGGTATTAGGAACCTTGAGTATAGAGACAGGTTAAAGCATCTTAATTTGCACTCCCTTGAGAGACGTAGAGCGAGGGGCGACCTGATAGAGGTGTATAAGTGGAAGGCAGGGCTAAACAAAGGGGACATTACAAAGGTACTCAAATTATCCAACCAGGAGCGAACTCGTAACAATGGTTTTAAATTGGACAAATTTAGATTTAGGCGTGAAATAGGTAAACACTGGTTTGGAAACAGAGTAGTGGATGAATGGAACAAGTTACCAAATATCATCATTAACTCGAATACGCTGAATTGCTTCAAACATCGGTTGGATGCTCATATGAGCAATAGGGGTTGGGTGTAAACGGGACTGCCCAGTATGGGCCAATAGGCCCGCTGCAGTTTCCTCCATTCTTATGTTCTTATGTTTCTAGATGATTGAAAACTTTGTTTTTAATTTTAACGATATTCCTTCAGTTATACGACGAAGGCAAAAGAATAGATACTTTTATATATTACGGATTATACCCGATAAAGTTAGCACAATACTTTACTACAAAAATGGATTCACTTAAGATTATTACCTCTAAAGTCTGTCATTACAAAAAACAAGGTTGGCCAATTTAAACCGATGCTTTAAAGAATGTTTTTTGAATCTGCCATTTTTCTTGGTTTAATAAGTTTTTTGTTGGTGTTTATTACTTACAGATGGTTTTATTGTTTTATAGTAGATTTGGAAAGGCGCATGATGGGGTGAACAGAAAAGCATTGTGGGAGGTATAACCAGTGTATGGGGTGAGGGAAAGCATTTTATAGAACACCAGGGCAACAGTAAGAGTAAATGGGAAAGAAAGTGAAACATTTGAAGTAAATGTGGGTTTTATACAGGGATGTCTTATGTCCCCGTGGATATGAACTGTTATACATTGCTGAAAGTGGTGATAATAAGCTTTCTTACAGGGCTGCACACATTTCAAATCCTGATTATAAGGAAGCCAAGTTGCCACTGTCCAGTATAACTGGTGACTGCTTCTGTTTATGGTTGGGCCCACACACACACCTCTCTCTCTCTCTCTCTCTCTCTCTCTCTCTCTCAGGTGATGGCAGTGGCGTGAGGTGAGCAGTAAGGGTGGCAGTTCACTCAAATAACATAATCCAGCATTGAGAAGGCTTCCCTCTCTCCCAGCCTATCTGGAAACCCGCCCGCCCACTCCCTTACTCACCGTTCTTAACTCTTGACACCCGCATTCCTAACCAGGTAATTCACATCACGGGTGTGGTGATAAGTGTTTGGTAGAGTTCATAATGGTAATGACGGTGATAGTGCGATCACTTAGGTAGGGATGGTGGTGAATGGGGATGGTTGGTGGTGGGGTAGTGGTTTTTGGGGGTGTTGGTGTGGTGGTAATTTTGGTGGTGGTGGTAAGAGGGATGGTGATGGTAAGGCAGGATGGTGATGATAAGAGGGGTGGTGGTAGGGGATGGTGGTGGTAGGAGGGATATGGTAAGAAGGATGGTGGTAGGTAGGTAAGATAAATTTACACGAGCGATATGGTGTGACCTCACAATGAAATTCCATGGATTACCGCATTCAAAAACGTTTAGATTTTATTTGTAATAAAATTTTATTTTGTTACTGGTTTTGGTATAAATGATTCGCCCGTGTGTTACAATGCGTTCAATAGGTAAATTTAATGCACTTCACGTTTATGTTGTTCCCGTATATTGCTATAATCAAAGTTTTTTTTTTACTGTTTATTTTAATGTGTGTTTCCATCCACGTTTCTAATGTAATTCAGGAATTGGCTTGGTTTTACGTAATATTAAACTTAGGTTTAATAAGTCCAGTCACGTAAAAAAGACACGTAATTTACTTCTGTAGTCTGTACAGTCACATATATAAGACATAGTTAACCTCTGTACAGTCACATAAATAAGACTTAGTTAACCTCTGTACAGTCACATAAATAAGACTAAGTTAACCTCTGTACAGTCACATAAATAAGACATAGTTAACCTCTGTACAGTCACATTTTTATGAGACATAGTTAACATCTATACAGTCTCATAGACTTGGTAGCATCATGTAAGAGCTTGGAAGTAAGATAGACCTCGTGAGAAAGACCAAACAAACCGGTTCAGGAACACACACAAAACTTCCCGACCTCACAGTGTTTGTTTTGGAGGGCGACACTTTGTGTTTTAGAGAGCTACAGTTTGTGTTTTGGAAGGTGATAGCCTGTTTTAGTGAGCGACAGTTTGTGTTTTGAAGTGCAACAGTTCATGTTTTGGAGGGCGACAGTTTGTGTTTTGGGGGGCGACAGTTTGCGTTTTAGAGGGCGAGTGTGTTTTCGGGGGCGACAGTTTGTGTTTTGGTGAGCGACAGTACTCAGAGTACCTCTTTATGTCAGAAGTTTGGCGACCACAGTCTTCTACTCCAAGCATTCTCAGACTGTTTTTGCCAATCCTCCAAGGTTTTGTATCTCTGGGGACCCGGTTTTTAATTTCATTTATCCATCCCAGTCCCTACCTTACCCTGCCCCTCCTATCCTCAACTTTGCCTATTAATATTTCTGTTATCCCCTCATCCAAAATTTTTTGACCAAAGTAGCATATTTTTCTTTTTCTGTACATTTCAAATGTTTCTTAAAGGTTTTGCTAATCATTTTACTTCTTCATTTGTTTTCCTGTCATTAGCATTCGCCTATAACACCACATTCCAAAGGCCTCCATCCCCTTTCTGGTGTCTGCTGAAAGTGTCCGCGCTTCTGACCCATACATAAGTCCTTGCTAAATAAGGCCTTTCAGCAGCCTTTTTTTCTCAAATTGAAGTTTTGTAATATCCTTTTTCATTAGGTCTTTTAGATTATTAAATACTGTTTTTGCTTGTCCTAATATTCTTCTCTTGATTTCTTCCATACAACTACCACCACACCTAATGTTGCTTCCTAAATACACAAAAATTTTCACTTGTTTAAGTTCCCTGTTGCCTACCATAATTTTTATTTTGGGATTGAATTCCAATTTAGAAACAACCATTATTTTTGTCTTTACAGCATTATCTCTCAAACTATATTTTCCTTTTTTCCCCACTAATCTGGTAACAAGTTTTTGCAATGCCTCTTCACTGCCTCTGATAAGAGCAGTATCAACTGCATAGCTTATATTTGAAAATACTTTATCATTAATTTTTAGCCCTTCATTATCATTTATAACTTCTCTTATTAAGAATTCTGAATATATATTATATTGTATAATGTTGGAGCTAGAACACAGCCTTGTCCTACTCCCTGTCTAATTGTGAACCAATTTATAAGTTGATTATTTACTAACACTGCAGCCTCCTGTTACCAGTAAAGATTCTTTAAAATTCTAATATTTCCTTCATTAAAGCCTATTTTTTCCAATATATCTTAAAGTTTCTTGTGCTTTATCTTATCAATCACATTCATCACTGCCTTTACAGATATGAACTAAGATGTAAAGGGGGTAGTGCAGTGTTTCATATCCTCTCATGGTATATCTGACTTCTGTTTAATATTAATTTCCATGTATACAGTAGTTATAATGCCAGCGAATACTTTATCAAAGTCCGGAGTTATGGACACTAGGTGGAGATGACCCAGCTTAGTTTCCCTGGGTGCCTTCAGTAAGCTACTATTGCGAACCCCTTTTGCCCCACTTAACAGCTTCCACCGCTGTTTACTTGCAGCCAGGTCATATATTATATATACAGAAGCAGTAGATATGCCTCAAGTATTGTCGAATTACCACGATCTGTCCCACCAGTCTCCAGTAATTTTCCGACAACTGGTATCAGTGTATACAGAAAAAATAACAAGCAGATAGATTTCCACCAGGTCACAGAAACACATTTGTGAACTGTAGTCTGCTTTAATAATCACTAGATATTCACAAAACTATTCACAGTGTATGTCTTCACAATTGGGCTTCTCACTATGTATGTATACAGTCAGCACACTACCAGTGTACAATTTCTTAGTCTTTTCACTTTATATCGCTCACAACAATTCCACAATAATGAAAACATCAATTATCTTTAGCTGTCACTAGGCTTGTACTTCACACTCTGAACAGAAATGGACGACTACTCCCCTAGGCAGCTCACTGGTGTTTATATACGTTTCGTAAGATGCCTAGAGCATTCTAGCGTCATCCAGGTGTTGCAGGCTGGAACGAGATGCCTGGAGAGTTCTAGAATGATCTAGGATTATAATAACGTAAGTAAATCATAAAAAATGATGCAATACATTCTAGAAAATTCTTTTGTATGTAATACATCAATACAGGTACTCCTCGACTTACGACCACCTGGACATACGACCGCCCCAGTCGTACCAAATTTTTTTTAAAATTAAGTATTTTCGAGTCCTGACGTTAGTGATTGTGCTGTGTACTGACAAAATTTTCATTTGTAATTCCCCTTAAAATGGCTGGCAAGCTTAAAAATGAGAGTTTTGTGGTGCTGAGAAGAAAAAGAGACACCCATCTTAAATTTTCTATGTATTATTTTTGCATTTTCGACTTACGACCATTTCGACTTGCGACCTGGATTTGGGTTCCTAACCACGTCGTAAGTCGGGGACTGCCTGTATATACAAGAAAATCTCCCCAAACTTGCCAAAATAACTGCTGCTTGGAATAGAAAATACTCAGACCACCTAGTTCACAAAAATTATTATAATAAATTATGACTACAGTACAGAACACTATTATACGGTATTTCAAAAGGGATTGAAATGTACACTCTCAACAAAAACTTCTTGAACACCAGGGTATGATGGATGTGAGAATGAGCAGAATGGGGCTTGTCATCTTGGAATGGGTCCAGATTCTTTGTTCATTTTTCAGATTGCAGAGTGCTTATAGCATTTGAGAAGTTTTTGGTGAGAGTGTACAAAAGGCAGGTCTCATGAAGATTAGACACCTGATGATTACATTAAAATAATGGTTGTACCCCTATTGTAATGAGGATGGCTGGCCAAGGGCCACCCAGGCGTGAATTTGTTTAAGGTGTAGAAGCTGTCACCAACACAACAACCACAGCCTGAGTTCATGCGTTGTATGACCCAGTTTCAAGGAATAGTCCAAGAAGACCGTACAACCCACCAACTGCGCTGGCTGACCATTACCCTGGATCACGATCCGCAAATTGATTAACATCTAGGTCTCCAATTACTACTTAGGGGGTTGCCCAATCTTCACATTGCCTCTTAAGGCTACAGAATCATTAACAGTTTCCTTAGAATGCAAATTTCTTGCTGAACTTTTCGATAATCTTTTGGATACTGTGTCAAGTGGGGGAGGGGAATTGTTAACTTGATATCTACCGAGTTCTTTATTAATGTGGTAAGTCTTGGGTTGGGTGGGTAGAGAGCAGAGTTGTGAAAAGTACCGAATTTTGTTGCTTAAGTAAAAATATTGTTACATTTGCAAAGTTTTACTCAAGTAGAAGTGAAAGTATCCAAATTTCAATGTACTCAAGGAGAAGTAAAAAAAGGATCTCATTCATAAAGTACTCGAGTACCGAAAGTAAAAATTAAAAAATCAATTTTTTCTTCAAATATTAAAATAAATCCATAGTAAATTAAAAAAAAAATAGTAAATTAAAGGTAAAAATAAAAGACTGCATTACACATTTATTTTCAAATCTTTTTATTGAGATTAATAACCGATTCTCCAAATTATGGCTGTCCATTGGTTATCTTTTAGGCCTACAGTAAATATAAGTCCAGCATGACTAAACAGATGCTTACAAGCAGCAGATACAGGTAGTGGGGTGTTAAGCTCGATTGATAAAAGCCATGTTATATCGGGTGCTTGAACTCCATGTTTCTCGCTTGGGTGCATAGATGAAGCAATATGAAACAGCACATGTGATTGGTCCAGATGTGAAGAAATGCTTGGGAATGATTAACTTCCAAGTTTGTTCTGTCTCCTGTGATTGGATATTTCAAACTACAGTATTGTTTGGCTCATGTAACGAGTAATGATTTTTTGTTTTTTAAATTGTATTGGAGTAAAAGTACAGTACAGTATTAGAAAACTGAAAATTTGAGTACTTTTTAAAAAGTAAATACCCAAGAATTTTACACGATTACAGTATTAAGTAAATTTACTTTGTTGCTTTATAACTGGTAGAGGGGCAATGACGAGATAAGCATGATGGTCAATTGTGTGGTGTTGCTGCTTTGATTCTCCTAGCTTTGTATTTTATTGGTCATATGTACAATGAATGACAAAAATTGTGCAATGAAATTTGGTGAAAACATATGCTGAAGGGCTAAACTATTGGTGCGTTCTGCCTTGTGGTAGGGGGCTCTCATAATGTTTCAAGAGTTATATTTAATCTTCGGACAAAACCGTGACACGACTTTTGGCTTTGATTGTACATATAAGAAAGACACTTTTTGGTTGAATTTTACCAACCATTGAATGATGATGGCTGTTTGTGCAGGAATGGGAGTGGGTGTATGTATCTGTGTGTGGGTAAAAGGAGAGAGGGAGAGAGAGAGGTTGATTTAGGGGTAAATTAGGAATTAATTGGATGGTATGTTTAAATGAGGCGAGTAGGATGCTGTCTAAGTATAGCAGGAAGCTCATGGTGAGTTGGAGCGTCAACAGGATGCTCCACGATAAGGGCGTGCTCATGCTACTATATCTTCTCGTCAACACCACACTGTAGTGATGACACCACATCTTTACTCCGTACCATATTTATTCTCCCCCTGCTCTGTTGTTACAACCAATACTGTATATGCAGTAGTCCCTTCAAATTCGCGGGGGTTAGGTTCTCGGAATGGCCGCGAATCGCCAAATCCGCGAGTAACATTTACTGACCGGGGGGGGTGGGGGGGGGGGGTCACTTTTTACTTGTGTACAAAGAAATGTATACAGGTAATGTATTCCCTTTATGTGTTTGCCCTTAGGACAAATATTTCTTTTACCCGTACAGGGGGTATTGTATATGTGTGTGTGTGTACATTTACACATGCTATAAGAAGATTGGTCCACTAAACCAAAACACACACACACACACACACACACACACACACACACAGCATTTTCATTGGAAATTTATATTTTTTGAGTACCTGTACTGTATTTTAACCGATAAAATTACCAACAATATTACTTGTTCAAAGTGGGCATGGCTTTGAAGTAGAGGGAAAATGTGGGGTAAAATAATTAAAAAAAAAAATTGAAAACCTGACCTTACATTTCCTAACCTTTAAAAATCCTAAAACTATAAAAAGTTTACCTTGGTCATGTTTTTTTGGTGTTTAGTATGTGATGGGGTTGTTTTCGGTTTTTATATATTGGTGTTGTTTTTGGTGCTCAGATGAGGAGGCATCCATAAACTCGAAAGTGATTCATAACATTTTTTAAAGTTATGTAAGGTTAGGAAAGATTTCCAAAGGTTTGTTTGGTGTTCTTTTTAAGTATTTTGATCCACATTTTCCATCTACTTAAAAGCCCTGCTCACTTTCAACAAGTAATATTGTTGGTAATTTTATCGGTCAAAATACTTGAGAAATAAAAATTTCCGACGGAAACGTTATACAGTAGTATATACATTCATTATTTTTTTTTCTCTTTCTCTCTATATAAAATTCAATACATAAGTAGGTGTTGGCAACTTCTAAATTTTTTTATGCAGAGGCATAATTTAGTAAGGTACATGTATTAAGATTTTGTGAATTAGGCATTCTGATTATTTTCTATTCCAAGCAACAGTTATTTTGGCAAGTTTGGGAGATTTTACTGTATACTGTACAGTATATTGATGTATTACCTATGTAAGAATTTTCTAGAATGTATTGCATCATTTTTGTTATGATTTACTTGCACATTGTAACCCTAGATTAGAGTAAATCATTCTAGAACTTTACAGACGTATCTCATTCCGTCCTGCAATGCCTAGATGGCACCAGAATTCTCTAGGCATCTGAGGAGAGGTATATAAACACCAGCAAGGTGTTTGGTGGGGAGTTGCTTATTTCTGCTCAGTGTATGTGAAGGACAAGCCTAATGACAGCTAAAGATAATTGGTGTTCAAGTATTGTGGAATTGTTGTGAGCGACAAAGTGAAAAGACTAAGGAATTGTACACTGTTTGTGTATTGACTGTATATATTCAAAGTGAGAAGTCCAGTTGTGAGAACATAAACTGTGAACAGTTTTTGTGAAGATTTAGTGATTATTAAAGAGGACTACAGTTCACAAGTGTGTTTCTGTGACCACCTAGTAGAAATCTATCTGCCTGTTGTTTTGTCTGTACACTGATACTGATTGTCGGGAATTACCGGAGACTAGCGGGACAGCTAGTGGTAATTTGACGACACGTGTGATATACTGTCAGCTAGTGGTAATTCGATGACACTTGTGATATACTGTCAGCTAGTGGTAATTCGATGACACTTGTGATATACTGTCAGCTAGTGGTAATTTGACGACACGTGTGATATACTGTCAGCTAGTGGTAATTCGATGACACTTGTGATATACTGTCAGCTAGTGGTAATTCGATGACACATGTGATATACTGTCAGCTCGTGATAATTCGATGACACATGTGATATACTGTCAGTTAGTGGTAATTCGATGACACTTGTGATATACTTTCAGCTAGTGGTAACTTGACGACACTTATGATATACTGTCAGCTAGTGGTAGCTTGACGACACTTGTGATATACTGTCAGCTAGTGGTAATTCGATGACACTTGTGATATACTGTCAGCTAGTGGTAATTCGACAACACTTGTGATATACTGTCAGCTAGTGGTAATTCGACGACACTTGTGATATACTGTCAGCTAGTGGTAATTCGACGACACTTGTGATATACTGTATCTACTGCTTTTGTACATGTGATCTGGCTGCTGGTAACCAACGGTGGAAGATGGTAAGCACCGAAAGAGGTTCGTAACAGTGGTGTAAGAAGTGGGATAGCTCTAGCAATGAGATATTAATCAAGATGGAAGGTGACGGTGTCCAGACCAGAAGCTAAGCCAGCCATGGGGAGATTTCCATGGCTCGTCTGATACAATTCTTACATGCACAACTAGAAGAACAGAAGGAGCAACAAACAACGTTACAGGAACAGCTACAATCATGAGAAGAACTGAAATAACTACTGCAAGAAGAAGAAGAAGAGCAGAAACATGAAGTGTGTGCATCTGCAAGTAAAAATTCAGGAACAACTGCAGAAACGGAGAGAAGGACAGAAGCAACAACTGCAGCAGCTGCTGGAAGAGATTGACAAGATTATTCATGAACAGGATAAGACTCTGCAAATAATGTGTAACAGATGGGATGATGTATTGCTTTAGGTGCAAGTTTAACTAGGAGTGACAAAAGATGAAGTGGGTGAAAAATTGAAGCAACACAAACAAAAAGTGAGTGGTGAGATCATGGAGGTACATGAAGAGCTAACAGTAGTGAACAGTGAGCTTAAGAAAGTCAGTAGTAGGATAGACGTTCTAGAGAATTGTCTAACAGCAGGGTATCAGCCAAGATCTAGTGACCCCTATAATTGCAGTGGTGCGCGTGAAACATCGTTTTTGTACGCTCAGACTGGAGTGAATAGAGTTAAAAGTTATTGAAATTAAGATAAGAGTGTAATCGCCAATCAGGCGATTAGAGGATTTATTGAAACTTGTGACGTTGGACTCAAACATTATAATTTGGTCAAACCTGTTGGATACAATTCCTTTTAGTATTTCACATAAAACATACATAGGCAATCACATAAATGTCTTATCCAATATATATTTACATAACAATCATAGCTATGTAATCAGTCTAATCTTAACACTTATAATGAGTACTTAAGTTTCCATATTTTTATGTCGTCACAATGATAAACGAAGCTATGGACACAGTCTACCTGTGTACACAATAAGTACCAGTTAAACTTACGTGTTGAAAGTCTCAAGAGAAACCAGGTTAGGTGTTGCCTCTGTGGTCTGAATAGCTACAGTGATACACCATGCCGCCTCCCCAACCCTCTCTCGATGGGTGAGGGCTGCTGAGTCAGGTGGTTATACAGTACACAAACAAGCTCCCTTACTACCACCCAACACCTCACCTCCTCTAGGTCTCTCATCTTCAACCATCTCAACACCCTACATACTGTTGGTATGGGCAGGTACACCCAATAAACCTGACATGACTTAGAGCCTAAATAGTGTTTGTTTATGTGTCATCCTACTCATTACTGCTTTCGGTAACAAGCGTGTAGAAAAAAGTAATGTCGAGCTGAATTATACAGCACCTGAGTTCAGACACTGAACTTTGTCAAGTGAAGTGGTGAACTATCCAAGAGAGCCAGTGAAGAAGAAACCACAGGAATTCGATGGCAATGTCTCATGGGAAGCGTACCAAGCACAGTTTTGAGTTACTGGCTGAGCAAAACAGGTGGGATGACAAGCAGTGTGCAGTGCAATTAACCAAGAGTCTTAAGGGTGTGGCTATGGAGGTTCTAAGCTAGTTGACAGGAGAAGAGTGAAGCAGTTTCATGTCATTGGTAAAGGTAGTGGAACCAAGCACCAAAATGAGTGTTTACAGACATTAGATATTTTTAAGAGATGGCTTAAAGGAAGGGAGCATAGTCTTTGCTCGCACAGGTGGGAGTAAGTTGTTTCACCTTCACACCATGATGGAGGTCTGGGACAGAGAAGAGTGCATGGGGCGTGATCTTAGTAGCTCTGGGCTTAAGTTGTATCTCTGGTTATTCTGGAACTGGAAATAATTAATCTCAATCAAGTGATTGACAGGTTTATAAACAAATAGGGCACAGTACTAGGTGTTAATATCCTATACAGTGATACCTCGCTATACGCTGTCAATTCAACCCACGGAGGCCTGTGTAAAGCGGGAAATGCGTAAAGTGAACAACAGAACATATGGGATTAATTGAAATAGAGACTGGGCCGACCCCCAAACTCCACTTTTTCCCGACACAATACAGGTAGTCGTCGACTTACGACCTATGCGACTTACGTCTGTTCGACTTTACGACCGGCGGTACGACAGTTTTGGCCCCAGCCTCCTGGCGCTGCCGGGAGCTGGAGCCGCGCCCATCCCCGCGCTCAATTACAAACACGCAGTGATTTACTTAAACCTGACGACCGTAACAATAATGAACAGAGAAAATGTTGATAAAATATGACTTAAAGATGATTATATTATCATTACACATTATAATATACGTAAGGTAATTAAATTGTACTGTAGTATGCAGTGATTTACTTAAACCTGACGACCGTAACAATAATGAACAAAGAAAATGTTGATAAAATGTGACTTAAAGATGATTATATTATCATTACACATTATAATATACGTAAGGTAATTATAACATAGGCCGACTTACGACCAGATCAACTTACGACCGGGCGGCCGTAACCAATCTAGGTCGTAAGTCGACGACTACCTGTACGTACGTTTTAGTAAAAATAACATCTTAACTTTATGATGGCATGCACACACACACATAATATAGAAGAGAAATATCAATAAGAGAATAATATACTGTACCAGGTAAAAGAAAAATTAAGGTTTAACGCATATGTCATGGTAGGTTAGGTTAGAAAAAATCAGGGTTAGGTTTAACACTTACATTAGTATAAGAGATGGGTCGGCGTACGGGAATGGAGACTGGTTCCGAGGCAGGGGGCAGGCTACTGGCCCTCAGGTGAGTCACCATCACTGTCATCCACACTTATCAGGGCCTCCCTGACAAATCCCTGAAAATCACCATCACTGTCTCTGTCACTATCACTTCCTTGGGCTGGCTGTGGTGGGTTGCGGGCGAAGAACTCGGTAATGCTTTGCTGACGGATAGTGTTGATGTTGTCGTGATACACCTTGATGTAGGGCTCCATAATCTGCAACAGCTGGGTAGTGAAGACTTCATACCAGTTATCGTCAGGGTCGTTGGAAAGGAGGAGCTTCAGTTTCTCTACACACTCGATGGGCACCCCTTACATTACCATGCGATAACTTGCTTTCTTCTTGGGATGAAGCACCGCCTGTCTCTTCACTGACGTCATCATCTTCTAACATCTCGTCGACAGTCACATCAGGATCCCTTATCTCCTCCATAATGTCGTCGTTGGTGGTCTTTGAGAAGTCTTTAGCTGTAACACTCTGCGCAGCTTCTCTGGCAAGGTCCACTGCTACTGCAACAGTCTGAACCTCACCAGTCACAGATTGACTCTGCCTCTCACCTGGGATACCTTGCAACACATGTCTCCATGCGTGATGAACCGTTGCTACAGACAGCTGATTCCATGCCTCCACCAAGAAGTTCACAGCTTTTTTGACATTGAATTTCCTCCAAAAGTGTTTCACAAGTATTTCTTGCTCTGCCAACTGTTGTTCCTTGTCCTCTTCGCTCTTGCTATCGGTGTCACCCAGGTTATGGAACTCATCCTTGGTGTTGGTATAGTGATAGTCGTTCCGGAGCTTAAACTTCTTTGCAGAGAATGCAGCGTTCACATTGCAGATTAATTCTTGGTCCATGGGCTGGATTAATGACGTAGTGTTGGGAAGAAGGAAAACCACTTTTATGTTGGGGTGATGATCCAACAGTAGGGGCGAGTGTCCTGGTGCATTTTCAAGCAGCAACAAAATCTTGAATGGAACATTCTGTTGCTCACAGAGTTTTTTCACGTCGGGAACAAAACAGTCATCAAACCAGGAGAGGGACAGAGTAGAGAACATCCACGCCTTACGTGCGGTCAGCCAGTGGACATTTAGCTTGGTCATGTCCATGTTCTTGTAGGCGTGTGGCTTGCGTGCTGTGTGGATCACCGATAACTTGAGCTTACAGGTACCGGAGGCATTGGTGGTAAACAGGACGGTGATGCGCTCCTTCTGCAACTTCCGGCCCCGACACTTGCTGGCAGTCTTGACAACGAAGGTCTTGGAAGGTAGCTTTTTCCAAAAGAGACCGGATTCGTCCATGTTGAACACCTGGTCGTCGGTGTACTGTCCTTTCTCCATAATCTCACGTAAAAACGGAGGAAAATCCCTCGCCGCAACACGGTCAGCACTAGCTTCTTCACCACCAATGTTAATGTTGGTAATCTTGTTCCTCTTCTTAAACCTCTGCAACCACCCAGAGGAAGCATTGAAGGGTTTGGGCTCTGCAATTCCCATCTTACGTGACACTGCTGCGTACAGTTCACGTGCGTACTCCTGAACTGAGCGCGTGTCGACCGCCATGTTCCGTCTTGCCTGACGAATCAGGTAGCTCACAAGTAATTTCTCCATCTTGAGAAGCACCTTGTTGTGGCAATACTTGATCATAGAAGCACCTGTAGACTTTGTGATGTTCATGTGTTCTTTTATCTTGGCTGCATCCTTCTTGATTGTCCTGATTGTAGATTCGTTCACAGCATGCTGGAACGCTAAATCAACCTGTCTTGTTCCTTTCTCGAACTCTTGGATGATCTTGTATTTAATTTCGTAGCTTAGGGCACGTCGTATCTTCTTTGGCTTAGGGTGGCTGGGTTCAGGTAATGCAAGGTTTCTTTGTGGTGGTGGTGGTGGTCCGGTGGCAGCCATTCTTATGGAACGATACTGATATACACGGTGTAGCCTGGAGGGGTGTAACTGACGCGGGTAGGTCAACGGGCTTCATCGTTCCTGCGGCGGGGCACGTCATATTACATTAAACCAATCACAGCTAGCGGGGGAGGGAGGTAAGGATGCTTGGCCCATTCAAAGTCTGATACGTCATATGACGTCACCGATAATGCAACAAAGACATACACTGCGCAACCTACTCGCGCCGCTTACCCAACATGGCGGGATGGCTGGAGGTTTGAATCCAAAAATGGCGCGGCGCGAGATGACTGCCAGCCACTCTCCGCGTAAAAGAGTAGGTGCACCGCGTAAAGTGAACATTCCGGGTCTGGCAGGGTACCGCGTAAACGTAGAAACACGTAAAGTGGGGTATTACTGTAATTTTAAAATTTTAAATTTCACAAATTGTTCGTTAGTGTGGTTAATGTTTTTATTCAGGTACGTCATTGTCAACCAAACTCTGCTTTGCAGTGACCAGGGCTTGTGTTTTTGTGAAGCCAGAGGCCCCTCTCCCCCTCATAATGTGTATCAAGTGTTGATAAATACGATCATAATACAGGTAGTTTTCTTTCATTGTTGCAAGAGTGAGTGACTGACGATTGTGATACAGTATACTGCACTTCTTATTTTCTGGTTTCTCTAGTTTAGTTTATCATCACAACCCCAGGGAATTTAATATTTCTTCATGTTTGAGGACTGTATTACCAAGGCGCAAGGGGTCCAAATCTGGGAGTAAGTTTTCCTTTTGTGAAAGATTGTGTATGTTTATTTTTTTTTTTTTAGGTTTCAGGTAAGTTTATTGCATATTACTCAGCAGAGGCTGACCCAGGAGTGTCAAAGGGTAATAATAATAATAATAATAAACGGTTTATTAATAGAGTTGCAGCCGGTGGCTGAAAATATACAGATTTATATTTGATTTAGACAATGATATAATATGCGTTGAATACATTTACAGGGCTGTGCAGTACATAAATCAGGTGTTGTTTATTATTTTAACAATAGATGGGATGGTGCTATTCTTATATCTATCGGTGCGGGCTCTTATGGGCTGAATTTTGTTGTAGTGGCGGACTGCGCGAGGTGGGTGGGGGGCTGACGGTGGCAGGTGGCGGCGATGACGAGGGTGATGCATTAGTTGGCTGCCAAACCTTTCCAGTGCTTGGTGGTGGAGATCACTGAGGGATGGCATTTCCAGGGTGGAGAGAGCGTTGATGTAGCCAGAGTATTCTGCGCCGTGCATGATTCTGCAGGCCCTTTTTTGTAACTTCTCTAGCCGACGTTGTTGGGTGGAGTTGAGAGAAGACGACCAGGCTGGTGACGCATACGTTAGTTTGGGGAGAATAAAGGCGTTGTAGATACTCCTCAGCTCTGGCGTGGGTGTCCCAAGTGACCTAAGTCGTCGTAGCATGTAGAGTCAGTATGAGGCTGCCTTAACTGTGTTATTTACATGGGCTTTCCAGTTCAGTTTGTTGTCTATAGTTACACCCAGGAGTTTGGCAGACTGCACTAACTGGAGAGGCTGGGCACCCACTGTGACTGCTGGAGCTTGCACTGGAGTGGTGGCGGTATTGATGTGCATGACTACGGTTTTGGTGTGGTTGATGGTGACCTTGTTCTCCGTAGTCCATGCCTGTAGCCTGTCCAGGGTGCCTTGTAGCGATGAGTAGTCTGGTGCGGTGTTGTCCACTGTAACCTCCACAGTGCAGTCATCCACGTACTTCCACTTGTGAAGAGTGTCCGATAGAGTGTCATTGATCATGATGAGGAAGCACAGTGGTCCCATCTTGGTCCCCTGGGGAACACTGCAGGCGAGGTGTTGGAATGTGGAGACCGAGCCCTGATACCTCACTGCCTGATGACATCCACTCAAGTATTCAGTGAGTCCAAGAAGTTGTGGGTGGGGGAACATAGCAAACACCCAGCCCACCATGAGTATTTTGAGGCTATGTGCATTAGGGTTGCTCATTTTTCCCAATTTTAGAAAATTGTGGGTGGGGGTGTTTTTTCCCATTATTTCGCTACTCCTAAATTCATTGGTGCCAGAGTTAATGAAATCCAACATGTTCTAGGAGTCGCGAATCCAAATATAAAAAATTAATTTTTGCGAAAAAACGTCAAAACTCAAGCTTTTTCTCTTATAGATCAGCAATCGCGCTGCTTTTCACTACTTAACCCTAATGGCTGGCTAGAGCAGCTATTCAGCTTTCCATTGACACCTAATTCGATTGCATGCACCTCTTAGTTGACCTTCTAGTTCAGGTCAAAGGCTTTACCTGCGTTAAGGGAACCAGATTCCAAAATATTCATAGTTTTGACTTTTCCATTTATTCGAAAACACATATCAATATTTTGCCGTCACAGTCTTTTCCATGATATATTTCCCTCTTAAAAAAACAAACATCATTGAAATAGGTCAATAACTCTAGGAGGAGATGCAATTTGAAAGTTCAATCCCCCCTCTATTCAACTCACACAGTTGCATCAGAGCAGACTTGCTGAAGCCACTCATCTGCTTCCTGTGCTTTTCCACAAGTTGCATGACATCCTGCAGCTGCTGCTCATCCTTCGTGACTGAACCAATGAAGTCCTGCATAAGCTTTATTCCCCTTTCGGCCACGTCATTGGCTACCTTCAGGCTTCTGGAGAAATCTTTCAGCTTCATGAATTCTTCGTTTTTCTCCCAGTCTTCCACCGGTGACATCAGCCATGCTGTGCCGCACACATGATGCTCCTTGAAGGTCATCCATGAACGTTCATCTATCAGGTCGGAAAGCCGTGTAGTCTGTTGGATGACCAAGTTGTCGTTGGCGTAGTCGTTCGTTTCTTCTAGGCAGCTCAATTTGGTCGCCATCTCCTTTTTCTCTGCCGCACTCAACTTCACGCTGCACAGCGACAGAACGACGGTCTGTGGCCTTAGATACCACAGGTGGCGGCTCGCGACCGCCAGCGCCGCATCAGCCACCTCACAGTCCACGGCCCTGTAGCGGAGGAGTTCGTGATGCAGTTGCAGGTCATTCACAGGCGCATCCTCGGCTACTGGTGATTTCAGCCACGCCGGTGAGTACAGCAGAGACACAAAGATCGCCATCCTTTGCAGCTTGACGCACAGGTCACTGCTGAGCTCTAGCTGGTGGCTAAACATGTAGATCTTGAGGTAGTATATGATCTTCGCCATCCAGCGAGCGTGGTGACATGCGCCAGGACGCAGAAAGTGCGTGCCGCGCGGAGGATTCACACCGAGGACGAGGAGCGTTAGTTCTGCTGCTTCTCGGTAATCCTCTCTGGCCCATTCTGTGACGGTCAGCAGGTAGCTAACGGTCCTGTGTCGGAGGTGACTGAGCCAGTCAGACTCTGGTAGATTTGCAATGTCCAGCCTGAGATACTGAGAGTGATCTAGTTGACTCCACCTTTTCTTAAGAGTCTGGAAGAGAGGGTCCGTAGGGGCCGATGTTTTGCCGAAGATGTTGCTGGCAGCGGCTCTCACCACCAGTTCCATGACGTGGTGTCTGCACCCAAGCCTCAACAGCTGTTTTTCCAGCAGCGCCTCCAGATGAACAACCGCACCTTGGACTCGCCCTGTGTTGGACGACGTTGTATCAAAGCACAGTGCCTTGACGTTTGAAGCGCAGCTCCAGTCCTCGATAGCACGAGCTGTTGCGCGTGCCTGGGTCAGGCCAGTGCCGTCCTTCACTGGCAAGACAGCAAGCAGCTTCCTTTCCTCATGGCCGCGCCCTGAGATGAAGATGGCCTGTCGGTGTTCTTCTCCCACGACGTTCTGAAATGAGAGAAATATAAAAATTCAGACAGATAATGAAGAATTATCACGGCTGCCTTTTTCTCCAAGCTTTTTGTTAATGATTTGATACATTTCTAACAATATATTACAATAGTCTAGGCTTTGGTAAAATATTAATGTAGTACCTAAACGCGTTCTCACCTTAACCAGCTTACCATCCCAGTGCACCACTGCTTGTGGTGGAGGCGTGAAGGCTTCCCTTTGTGCGGCAGCTACCTGACGACGGTGTGAAGCTCGCGCCCGTCTTGCAGTCTCTCTCGAGATCCGGAACTCAGACAGATCGCCTGGCGGGTTAGCAGAGCGCAGCACTGCTGCGACCACCGAAACTATCTGCGAGCAAAAGCAGGCAAGGGTGTCAGTAGAAAATGTCGACTGTTTAAGTGCTTATCAAATAATTAACAGAAATTTCAAACATTCCAAACACATTTATGGATACACTTACTTCGTTATTGGATATCCGAAGACGGTCAGCGAGTTCCTTTAATGCTGGCTCTTGGAGAATGCGACGTGGAAGCTGAACCGTCACATAAGGGTGCTTTGATGTGTACCTGCCAGGTTGTATCGCTGTGTCCTTTTTCTCCATTTCTACTTCCGTTGGGGTGTCAGCCACCACAGAGGTTTGAGGTCTCGAATCACTGCTGCTTGGTTCACAGGCTGCCACCTTCCCTGTTTCGACCTTTGCTTCTCGACTCGTTCCTCCTGCTTTCTCTTCTTAGCTGCAAAAATCTTATTGTTACCACTCATGAACGCTTTTCTTTCTCCGCGTTGGTCTTGATAGAAGGCGATGTCTTGTTGTTTGTCGGCCGGTGTAAGCAGCCGGTTCTTCTCGATGTCTTCTACGGCGTCCGGTGCTCCGATGTCCCACAACAGGTCAAGTTGAGACTTGAAGTTTTCAACCTTGTCCTTTGCAGCCCTGTCCCGACTTTTTTGTAGACTTCTCCAGTGCTCCCATAACCTTGTCAGCTTCTCCCGGCACCCCCTCTCTGAGATAGTCTTGATGCGAGCTAAATTCCAGAACGTGAGTACGTTTCTCACTGTTTCTTTAAACGTCTCCTGTCTGTCACCAGATTCATTCACTGTGTGAAAGAAGAACTTCAGGACTTGACGCATCGTCGGGAGTTTACTGCCTCTAATTGACGATGCTGGCTGGCCTACTAGATAGATTTCAGTGGCAGAACGGGTAGTGGATGATGTTGGCCTGACAGTCCCCTTAGCATTCTCCCCCGACTGCGACTCACTCTCTTCCATGATTGTATGTATATAAACAGATGAACTCTGTAAGAAAAAAACGTTTTGTAATAAAACAAAATAGGCAAACAAAATAGGGTCACATAAGAGCAATTTAATCACCTGTAGAAAATACAGCATAAATAGATAACCATAAATTTACTGCCACACTATATAGCAGATTTGAGTAAATTATAAAATAACACCACAGTACCAACAACAACACAACACATGTCAAAACACTGCAAAGAAGCGCAGGGTTTTAAAGCTGCCAATGTGAACCTAGTGAATTTATAACTCCGTTAACGCAGGTAGGCTTCAGCCTTTGACCTGACTTAGAAGGTCAAATAAGAGGTGCATGCAATCGAATTAGGTGTCAATGGAAAGCTGAATAGCTGCTCTAGCCAGCCATTAGGGTTAAGTAGTGAAAAGCAGCGCGATTGCTGATCTATAAGAGAAAAAGCTTGAGTTTTGACGTTTTTTCGCAAAAATTCATTTTTTATATTTGGATTCGCGACCCCTAGAACATGTTTGATTTCATTAATTCTGGCACCAATGAATTCAGGAGTAACAAAATAATGGGAAAAAACACCCCTACCCACAATTTTAAAAAAGTGTGAAAAAATGAGCAACCCTAATGTGCATTTGATATTGATATATTCTGAGATCAGTTACAATTACTTGTTGCTAAATAAAAATGCCTTAGTGCAATAATGCATTAAAGAAAAAATATAATTTTCTGATGAAAAGGGGGGCTGGACCCCCAGGACCCCCCCCCCCCCCCTCCCCCACGGATCCAGTCCTGCCTAGGTCCTGACTTTAGTCAATTCATTGTTCATAGTTCTCATCAAGGAATGGAGATCTGAGTGACTATACCATTATGTACACTCTCCCAACAAAGAATTGGCCCCCTGGGCCTGATGTATTTGGTTATGGGTTGCTAAATAGGAATATAATGTTACTATGTTATGTTTTTATGAACCGAGGTTACTATGGAATCACTTCGAACAAAATATGAAACACTATGATCCGATATTACATGCATTTGTAATTACAGGTATAGTAATTACAGGTGTGTTATTATGCCATATCCAATTAATATGACATTATGATTTACTGCATTTCAATATTATTTCTACCTCAATTGATAAGGTAACAATTATGAATACAGTTGTACCCCGCTTAACGCGGTTTCACTTAATGCGATTTCTCATATACGCGGTGCCTCGCCAGAACCGAACTTTCACTTAACGCGGTTCATCTACTCGTATACGCGGGAAGCGGCGTGGGCACGATGCGCACAAGGTCGTCCAGTCATCAAAACATTACCGAGTTCTTCACCAGCCACCCACCACAGCCGGCCCAAGTCAGTGATAGTGATAATTATAGTGAGGATATGGACTTATATGGACTTTGAGGGGTTTGACAAAGAGGCCCTGCAAGCCTCTGTGGTGGATAGTGATACAATTGATACAAGTGATACAGGTGAGGGTCAATAATCTGCCCTCTGCCTCGGAACCAACCCCCCCCCATCCCCGTGTGCCCAGCCATCTTTTCTACTAATGTAAGTGTTAAAAAACCTAATATTATTGATATTTCTCTTAATTATTAATTGTGTGCATACCATCATAAAGTTAAGATAATATTTTTACTACAACATAGTTGTGTGTTGTCAAAAAGTGGAGTTTGGGGGTCGGGCCAGTCTCTATTGGAATTAATCCCATATGTTCTGTTGTTCACTAAACGCGGTTTTCACTTAACGCGGTACCCTGTGGGTTCAATTGACCGCGTTAAGTGGGGGTACAACTGTTCAGTGTAACGTACCATCTCACGATTCGTGTTGGCAACAGAACATTATCTGACTCACACTACTAGATGATGTCGTCGGGTCCTCCCATGGGATTGACAGTCACTATGGAGATATCACATGCAACACGAGGCAGTATCATCGCCCTTTACGATAGGCCTAAGCGGAAAGCTAAGCAAATAGGAGATAGCACGACGGCTTGACATTTCCCATCACACATCATCTCTGTTGGTGCAAGCTGTGTATTTCAATGGGTCTTAGGAACTAGTGTTGGTCATGGATTTCCAGCAGAAAACACTCATTATTTGACTGCCATTGATATATTTTCACTACATTGATGTCATTATGTTATTCTACTCAAGATGGAGCACAGTGATTCACCATAATTACAACAAATGCCAGAAATAATAACTGGCAACCTCACAGATACAAGGAAGCCAGGCTGTCAAGGCCATATAGGATCTTTGATGTTAGACTGTTATACCAATTGATTCTGAGGTGCTAAAGGAAAATTGTCCATTTAAATATAAATTGAATATTATTGTAAAGGCCTGGGACTTAGGGATAGAAATCCCTTACCAGCCTAATCAGGATCTTATAAGAGGAAAGTCAAGAACCATGGTTTTCTGAGCGATAACAAACAACCGTTTGAGATCAACATCTCTTTACTATGAAAATAACACAAAACTCTGACACCACTAACACAAACGTCACATAACAATTACGGGAGTCAATCAATTATGAGAATCAAACAATTAATGGAGCCAAACAATTATGGGAATCAAACAATTAATGGAGTCAACAATTAAGGGAATCAAATAATTAACGGGAGTTAACAATTAATGGAATCAAACATTTAAGGGGGTCAAACAATTAATGGAATCAAATAATGAACAGATATTTCCTACGGCGGCGGCCCTGGGGAAGGTTCTGGAAAGCAGTGATCCGCTCTCAGGGGGGAAGGTCAAGTCAGCTTCCTCACTCGGCACTGGCGGACGGTATGGAGGAACTGGCGATGACGTGGCAGCCGCGGTAGTAGCTGGGGTAGGTGTCCGGAGATTGACAGTCAATTTGTGAAGGTCTGGGGAAACAGCCCACAAGTCCAGGACCTATGATGAGATTACAACCAGAATTTGAACGGACAGCGGGGAGGTGTAGCTGTACTGACGGCTGGGTAGTGTCTGATCTGCGAGACGAGCCAGCAACGATGTTCTCACCTCCGTCTACCCCCCTAGTGGGGGTCGCGAACCAGCAAACGAGCAGCGGACAACCATCCTGCTCGTTACAGCCCTGACAATTATAATATTATCTCAGACACATAAGTACATCTAACAAATTAACTGAATATCAGGTCAAATGCAAAACAGCTCCACCAACGAGTTGTCAGAAGTGGTATAAGGAGGCGAGAGGTCGACCAGAGTGTAGTGAAGTTCCTGCTCCCCAAGTAACATACTCAAGGGATGGGGTTAGTAGACTGAAGTCGCCCCTGAACAGGGGTAAGGTAAACGTGACTGACAAGTGTTTATCCTGGACTGAGGTGGAGCAATTGTGCGTAGGCCAGCCTCCCGGGATGAGAGACTGGCCACGAAAATCCTGGCAGATATTCTTGGGTACATCCAGGGTGTCATCCGCGAATAATAGCGGACCACGAAGTAAAAACCCGCAAATTATCCAGGCTTGCTGTACTGGAGTTTTAAGTTCTTTTCACTCTTTGATTTCAGTTAGGGAAGTACAGTACAGGTTTGCAAGAATATATATTGTTTTATTTCTTACTCTGCCAAGCAGCTGAAGTGTCAATGTAATATGATACTTGTGTGCATGAGCTTACTCACGTTTTCGTTTTAAATTTATACAGTGGTCTCTCGGTTAATGAACACAAATCATTAATAATAATAATAATAATAATAATAATAATAATAATAATAATAATAATTAACGGTTTATTGAAAAATTTCTGCAGCCCAAAGGCTGAAAATATACATTGAATATAAATGACTTTATATACATTGGTGGTTTAACCTAAGCCTTCATTAGAGAAAGGTAAAGGAACATAAAGTGAACATACAGATTAATGTAGGTGTTGAACAGCAAACACGTAGTGTAGTAACTCCCTCCCAGATGGTGTTAGGAGGGACCTCATGTGGTGTAGTAGTTCCCTCACAGATGGTGTTATGAGGGGCCTGACGTGGTGTAGTAATTCCGTCACAGATGGTGTTATGAGGGGCATCACGTGGTGTAGTAATTCCGTCACAGATGGTGTTATGAGGGGCATCACGTGGTGTAGTAATTCTCTCACAGATGGTGTTATGAGGGGCCTCACATGGTGTAGTAACTCCCTCACAGATGGTGTTACGAGGGACCTGACGTGGTGTAGTAATTCCCTCACAGATGGTGTTATATGAGTGAGGTGTGGTCCCAGGCCATCCTATCGTAGACGGATTAACACATCGCTGGTTGTTGTTGGGTCTCACTGGCAGTTATCACTGGGTACCTGGGACCTCACTGTGTGAAGGTTAACTTGGTATGGGCCAACTTAACAGTTGACCTGGCTGCTCCCAGAGGAGCGCCAGGTACGTCTTGACCCTTCAGTGGTCGTTCGTTAATCGAAAATTTTGTTAACCGAATCCATTGTTTCAATGGGATATTGGGTAATTGGTTCCATCTCACCAAAAAGTACATACAAAGTAAAAAAAAAATAAAAGCCGTAAAGTACACTTACTTTGAGGTGTGCATGTAGAAGGTTGATGATGGGTATTAGAAGTGGGGGTGGAGGAGAAGGGAGAAGAGAAGGACGTGGGGATGGAGGAGAAATCACCTTTCAGGGGACCCATGCTTGATGCTGTCATTTCACCAATAAAATTTTAAGTTCTCTAGGTGTAATTCAAGATTATTTTATTTAAATCAACACTGCACTGCACCATTTATTATCAATATGTTAACTAAATTTCAGAATGACCAATAATTTCAATGTAAAAATGCAAAATATTCATGACACCAACAAAATAGATGTTCACTCCACTGTCAACAAAGCCCAACTGACGCCTGGTGGCTGAGTCAAGCGTCTGATGGGCGCACAAAAAACTATTTCCCTGTACTGCATATATTTTCAATATATGTTAAATAAATGTTAAAATGACTTATAATTTTAATATGAAAAATGCAAATATATTAAAGAGCACAACTTTCTTCATATTTATTCCACTGGAAACGAATGTAAACATAGAACAGATTACAATACTGAATTGGCAGACTGGCCCATCAGCTGATGCTCACAACAAAACGTGATGTTCGTAAGGATTTCGTAAATCAAAGTTTGTTCGTTAACCGAGGGACCACTGTATACAGGTTTTTTTATATAAATTCTTCAATTTCAGATTTATTTATTTATTTGCCAAGTTCAGTTTACACACTAGGGGGTTCAGAGGTAAGGTCAGGTTCTTTTGGTTTCTCTGATTATGTTAGACATGTACTGTACTGTATACTGATATTTGAGAGTTCATTAGGCTTGATGTCATAAATTTTTTGTATGTTTTTACCCCATAATTTTTCACTACTTCAAAGCCCTGCACACTTTGTGTCATCAAATTTGCATTTATTTAAGTGAAGAAAAAATTTTTCTGACAAAACCACTACGAATCGTTATAAAGTTCCATACATGGTTATTATGAAATATTAACTCAAGGCAGCTATGTCGACACACCTTGAAGGCCTCCAATAACTCTGGTGTACAGAAATGTTGATTATCCATTTCATTATGAAGGAATCAAGCTATGATTTATAAATAGATTAATAATGTATTGTACATTGTGACCTATTGTATTCATTGTATTTGACAGAATATTGATAATAATTTATTCCAGGCTTCAACGATTGATGGCCGCCGAAAAGGAGCTTGTCTCTTCTGCCAGGAGTACTTTATGGACCTGTACCTCTTGGCTGAGCTCAAGACCATCTCTCTCAAAGTCACCACAGTGGATATGCTTAAGCCACCACCAGACTTCAGGTAGGCAGAAAATAATGTAATGTACACTACATTGTGCTCTTTCTCTACCAATAGTGGTGTCCCACAGGGTTTTGTTCTTTCACCTATTCTCTTCCTTCTTTTTATCAATGATTTACTTCACACTACAACTAGTGCTATCCATTCTTGCGCTGATGATTCTACTCTTCACTCTTCTTCACATTTTCTCCTTCCTCCTAACTCTCATACTAGATCTGTTTCTAGAGCTAATATTGTTACATCTATCGATGCGGATCTGTGCAGCATCTCCGAATGGGGAGGTAGAAACTTGGTTAAATTCAAAAGTAATAAAACTCAGTATTTACCAATTGCACTTTCTACTTATGATGATCTCCCACCAATTACATTTCAGGATGCTATCATTCTGCCAAATTCTAAAATAGATATGCTAGGCCTCACCATTTTCTCTAATATGTCATGGAAGCCACACTTCCTCAACATTGCTAAATCTGCCTCCTGAAAGTTGGGAATGCTGTACAGATGCCGTAGCTACTTCACTCCTGAGCAGTTGCTTTAAGTATATTAGGGATTCATTCGTCCTAAGTTGGAGTACTGCTCTCATATCTGGGGTGGCTCTTCTTCTGTCCAACTGTTAGATAGGGTGGAATCAAAGGCATTTTGTCTTATTAACTCTCCTCCTTTAGTTGACAAACTATCTTCCCTTTCTCTTCGCTGCAATGTTGCTTCACTCTCTCTCTTTTACAGGTACTTTAACAGGCAGTGTTCGATGGATTTGGCATCCTGCGTACCGCCGGCAAGGCCGTGGGCTCATAACACACATCTTGCCCGCGGTGCCCACCGTTTCTCTGTGGATGTCGGTCACACTAAAATAACCCGTTATAGTGCATCCTTCTTTTCTCACACAGCCAAACTGTGGAATGCTCTGCCGTCTTCTGTGTTTCCATACTCATACAATCTGTCTTGCTTAAAAAAGCTGGTTTTTTGGCATCTTAATGGTGTAGATTAATATAACCTTTTTCTTTTCTATTTTTAAATTCTTTCTATTCTTATTTTTTTGCCCCCTAGGCCCTGTTGTGGGTCGTTCGACCTGTGCCCAGGTGGGCTAATTCCTGTTAAAAAAAAAAAAAAAAACGCCAGGAGGGCGACACAACGCACACATTTCAGTAACTATGGGGGGAGGTGCCACCAATATGCTTATCACGACCAGTACACCACGTGCCATGACTCCCAAACACATGATAACAACGGACAGAGGCGACGGGCACACCCATATCAGTAACGATGGGAATGCACCAGGACAGGTCTACCACTACGAGTACACCAAACCCTGGACAACCAAGCATACGGCAACAGCTATCAGGCAAAATCCAGCACCAGTCGAAATCACACTTGGGTCCGAGTCCCAGGTTGGGAGGAGGAACACACTCCAGCGCCAGCTGTGCCAGGCCTAGTAGCACGGAGTCCCCTATTTGCTGAGCCTCTCACAGGTTACTGTAGTACTATTTAGTTCAACAACTTTATTGGCAAAGCTTGGAGTACAATTTGACACTGAGGGTGCTATCACTTTTCACTGCCATGCAGAACTTTGGTTCATATACAATATAGGTCATGTTGATTAGCGTTTTATTCTATTTGAGGAGTAATCGGTGTGGACTAGTAAATTTAGGATATACTATAAGATTGTAAGAATGTCCTCAATGATTCCTGATTCAATATAGTAATTACATTGTTCATGTAACAAAGTGCCAGCTGGCTTGAAGTCTTTGTGATAAACCTTTAAAGCATACACTTGAACATTATATCATTGAATGTGGCACTAGCAAAGATTACATGCTGAGTGTTCTGGTATGGGTACAGCATCACTAATTTGCCAGGTGTGCCTGTATCCTAGCCTAATTCTGGCCACGACTACATCACATTGTCTGGTTTTGTACTCTGTGCTGGCCATATCAGTACCACTTGTCATAATTTTGTTATATTTACTAATACTACAACTGATGGGCCTTTGTGCATTTCACAGTTCTTCTGGATCAGAATTCATGATTTTGACTTGTATGTTTTTTAGTGCAGCATTGGATAGGCCAAGGTCCAGGTCTACATTTTCTTTCTTCCATGCCTTATTGGCCAGTCTATCATCACGGTTATGATTCCTATTTCTAACATGGGGCGAATTCCACACAAATTCAATATGAAAGTTGTTCTCCTTGGCAGTTGTCACATTTTTTTCAATATCATAACAACTTTAGACATTGAGGCTGCTGGTCTGTTCATCGATTGCGAAGTACTTTGGGAGTCACAGAATATCACCCCATCTCCATTTTCTTCTTAGGTAGTCTGTGCCATTCTGAACTAAGTTGTATGAGTTCTGATTTGATTTCATAGAATCCTTGGAGTTCTTGAGTGTTTTTTTTTTTTATTAGTTTTGCCAATACAGGGAGTCCTCGCCTAATGTCGGGGTTTACGTTCCTGAAAACGATATGTTATACGAAACAATGTTTGTTTTAGCTGTGATAGGATATCAAACTATCTCACTTGTTAACACTTGCCTGAATGAGTGTAGGTTCGTCGCTGGTACCTTTGATGCAGCTGAGTGAGATATCGAATAATCTCATGGCATGTCACCTTTGATACAGTCGTAGATTGGATGATAGTTGAAATCGTCACAGCTGTCCTGTGTTTTACCTGTAATTATCTTAGCTTGTAAGTTAAACAAGACACACAGGTAATGTTCTCTTCACTCGTTGTTCCTTGGTTTAATGTAAACACACAAGGTGATTTTCTAGTTATATTGGGTAGTAATGTCTGTACAATTATTTGGTATTGACAGACTAATGAGCATTGGCTATTAGCTTGTAATTAGCTGATATATTTAGAGAGGTACAGCCTGGAGAGCTGGTCTTACGACACGACTTTAGGGCATCGTGTCAGGCTGTGAACTGGTGAGAACTGGGCTGAACTCTCTTGAGTCTGGTGACTGGTGGTTGGAGAGTAACCACACTTCAACACAGCCATTAACTACACAGCCTACCCACACACTGAGGGTTGAGTCTGTAGTTTTATGGGCTGTACACCAGAGAAGGTGTGAAAGAACAAATATTATGGGCTGTCCGCCCTAGGAGGTTTGAAAGAACAAATGCTTATGTAACTGTATGCTCAATAGTCTGGGTGATAGAATGTATACTGTATAATGAATATGTCATTAGCTCATATTTTTATAATATTAATGTGGCAGAGGCTAATACCCGTTAAACGGATAATTTTCCCCATAAGAAATAGATAAAATACGGGAGTTATGTTCCCCAGCCTCCCTTTGCCCCATGAAAAACATTACATATACAGAAAATCATTGCCACTTCTATAAAAAATAGTATATATACAGTATATAGAACTACAGTACTAAGTTTGTATTGGTACTCACTGACGGGCGGAGGTGGTAGAGTGAGTGTGTGGTGGGTAGTGGAGCGAAGGAGGAGGAGGGCGGGAGCGGAGGAGGAGGGCGGGAGCGGAGGAGGGTGGTGAGTCACTGAGACTGGGGTTCCTCCGCCGTTCCTTGCTTCTCCTCGATTGATGTTTGCTCATCCTCGCCTACAGGCTGTTGTGAAGAAGCTGCTTCTGCCGTCCCGCGACGAAAAAATTAATCCAGTGTCGACTGCTTGGTGCTACTCATCTTCTCCTGAAAGATCTTTGTGTAACAACCAAGACTGTCCTCAATGCTGTGTCGAACCCTTGAGCTACGTTCTTTGTTTGGGTCGTCATCTAGAAGGATTTGCATTGCTTGCTGGAACGATTCAACGATTCTGCCATCGTCTTGGAAGTTGGTGTTCGTTGAGGTTCTTCTTCATCGTCGTCTTCAACGGGACTGTGTACTGTTAATTGTTGCAGATTTTCGTTGGTGAGCTCTTCTGTATGGGATGCCAGGACGTCCTCAATATCCTCTGATTACAGCTCATCAAAGCCTGCCTGTCTAGCCAAGCTGAGGATATCCCTATTCACAGCTGGCACTAAGTCCGTGAATCCCGTAAAACTGTTGATGCACTCGGGCCACAGTTTATGCCACACACCATTCAGGCAACTTTCTGAAACCTCTTACCATATCTTGCCAATGTTGTCAATTGCATGAAGAATGCTGAAGCTGCGCCAATATTCTCGGATCGTTGGTTTATTTTCTCCGTCTGTAGCCTTGAGCAACTGGGCCATGATACAGCGTAGATAATACGCCTTGAATGCGGCGATGACGCCTTGGTCCATAGGCTGCATCATTGCTGTCGCGTTGGGAGGCAGCAATACAACTTTAACACTGTCATGCAAGTCGTTGAGATTGGGAGGATGAGCTGGAGCATTGTCAACGATCAGAAGAATTTTGAAGTCAAGGTTCTCCTTGGCACAGTATTCCTTCATTGCAGGGACGGCGTATACGTTTAACCACTAGCTAAATATGGCACCGGTTATCCAAGCCTTCTTATATGCCTTGTAGGTGACAGGAAGGTGATCCTTCAAGTAACCTTTCAGGGCCTGTGGGTTGGCAGCACAAGAAATCAGCATAGGCTTCAGCTTGAAGTGACCAGCAGCGTTCTCGCCAAACAGCAGCGTCAAACTGTCTTTTGCCGCTTTAAAACCTGGCAATCTTTTCTCCTCCATGGAGATATAGGTCCTCTCAGGCTTCCTCTTCCAAAAGAGACCAGTCTCATCCACATTGAAGACTTGCTTCGGTGATTAGCCTCCTTTCTGAGTACAGTCGGCCCTTAACATACGCGGGGGTTAGGTAACAGAGATACCCGTGAATGTTAAAAATCGTTGTACTTTTGTGGCCCCCCCCCCCCCCCCTAAAAATCCCTGGCCCCCCATGTCCTTATTTACCATATATACCTGTGTGTAGTTCGAGTTTTTAAGACCAAATTATTTGGCAAAAAATTGGGGGTCGACCTCTAAACGGGTAATAGTTTCGTTACGTTGAAAAATATTTACCAGTAACTACCAGTAAACAATGGAAACGACGCACCAACGCACCACCAGCTGTGAGTGTCGGCACAGTTGCCAGGGCAGATCTCTTGCGTCATCATAGCAAGCCCAAAGTAGCCATATGCAATGCATGGTATGGTATGCACAGGACGATGTAAAACAAAGTACGTATTCATTTTTTAAAGTTTATTTATAGATACTGTACATAAATTTTTGTTCATTACATTTGAAACATCAATCTTTGTTAATTAAATTTGAAACAAAAAAACTCCGATACCGTATTTTCACCAAAATATTACATCACAAGTATATTTTACCTTTACTGCGACTGAATGAATATATTCTCAGAAATAAATATGGAAATGTAATATTTTGGCTGAAATGACGTACATATTACAGTGGAAAGTGGGATAAAATCATGACGAAAACAATGACTTTCGCTTTCTTTCGTTGTTCAAAAGATTTTACCGTAATCGCTTTTTGAATGGTTTTCAGTTAAAAAACTGTTGTACCATACTGTATTACAATAATATTCTATCCTATCATTAGCCTCATAATCCCACAACTGAAAACCATTCGAAAAGCGATTACTGTAACATCTTTTGAACGAAAGAAAGCGAAAGTCAATGTTTTCTTCACAATTTTATCTCACTTTCCACTGTAATACGTACGTCATTTCAGCAAAAATATTACATTTCCATATAATGTACAGTATTTAATATTAAAATGCTAAAAGAGCTTTAAAAACATTTAATACTGTACACCCGTAATGTACTGGCTGGCATCTCCACTCGTCCCTGCTCCCCTCCACATCGTCACTACTGTTGTATTACAATAATATTCAATCCTAATTCACTTGAATAAATACTCCGATAACCATATTTCTGAATATTTTCATTAAAATCCATCAAAATCATTTTCCTTGTCATCGTCTTATGCACCAAACAGCTCCTACCAGTCTTCTCCTTGAACAGGGCTAGAGGGTATGTGTTTTTCGAATCGTTTTCAGTTAAAAAATTGTGACATCACATGTATATTTTACCTAAACTGCGCCTGAATTAATATATTCTCAGAAATAAATAGTAGTTTTGCTGAAACGTCATGTATTTCAATGTAAAATAGGATAAAATACATGACGAAAATAAAAGACTTTACCTAACCTTCCGATGTTCAAGAGATGTTACTCGTTTTTTTAATAGTTTTCGGTTAAAATACTGTTATATTACAATGATATTCTATCCATACTGTGCTTGATATACTACATTCACGGAAATGTAATATTTTTGCTGAAATGACGTACGTATTACAGTGGAAAGTGGGATAAAATCATGACGAAAACAATGACTTTCGCTTTCTTTCGTTCAAAAGATGTTACCGTAATCGCTTTTCAAATGGTTTTCAGTTAAAAAAACTGTTGCATCACAAGTGAATTAGGATAGAATATTATTGTAATACAGTACAGTGACCCCTCGGTTAACGAACTCAATCCGTTCCAGAAGGTCGTTCATTAACCGAAAAGTTCGTTAACCGAAACCATTGTTTCAATGGGTTTTTGGGTAATTCGTTCCAGCTCACCGAAAATTTCCTAAATTCAACAAAAATGGTAGAAAGGTTCACTTACTTTGAGGTGTGTATGTAGAAGGCTCCTGGATGATGATGATGATGATGGGATTTAGAATAGGGGTGGAGGAGAAGGAAGAAGAGAAGGCATTGGGGTGGAAGAGAAGTCACCCCATGGCGCTATTATTTCACCCATAAAATTTTAGCTCTCTTGGTGTAATTCAAGATTATTTTCTTTAAATCAACACTGCACCGCATTATATATTGTCAATATGTAAAATATATTTCAAAATGACTAATAATTTGCTTGGAAACACAGAAAAAAAGCGTTTAGTTGAAGAGAGTCTCAAGCAAGATGTTACCTCCAGTGAAAACAGAGAGAGACTAACACCTGTTTGCTGTGTTAAGAGGCTGGATGCTACGCATTAAACTAGTCACTTTATCTTCAATTATGTTCAATAATTGTTAAAATGACAAAAAAATTGAATATTAAACTTTTAAAATTATTGAATAGTATAAACTTCTTGATATTTACTAAAATAGTAAGGAATTTAAGCCCTAGAACCGATTAATGTATTGGCGGACTGACACTAAAGCTGGTTGCCTGGTCAGTGCAAGCGAAAACATGTTGAGGTCGGTTCGTAAGAAATTCGTTAACCGAAGTTTTGTTCGTTAACTGAATTGAAGATTCTTATGGAAGGCAGTTCGTTAACCGAAATTCCATTAACCGAGGCGTTCGTTAAACGAGGGTCACTGTACGGTACAACAGTTTTTTAACTGAAAACCATTTGAAAAGCGATTACGCTAACATCTTTTGAATGAAAGAAAGCGAAAGTCATTGCTTTTGTCACTTTCCACTGTAATACGTACGTCATTTCAGCAAAAATGTTACATTTCCATATTCTCATAAATAAATAGTAGTTTTGCTGAATTTAATGTATTTCAATGTAAATTAGGATGAACTACATGAAAACAAAAGACTTTACCTAACCTTCCGATGTTCAAGATATGTTACTCGTTTTTTTAATAGTTTAAAGTTAAAATACTGTTGAATCGGTTGGATTGTCCAATTAACCAGGCCGTTCACATATATTTATTATTTGGGTTTAAGTAACGAAACCCAACTGTAGTTCCCTGTTTTATTATAAAAGGATTGTATCTATAATTCCTGAGTGTAGATCGACCGTAAGTTCCACTGTATATGAGTGAATGAGAAAGGGACAGCGTTTATGTATTATAAACGTTGGTCACGTCCAAACGATATAAGTTGCTGTGAGTGACTAAGGAGTAAGTGCCTCGCAGTGCGGGCTTACATAGATATGCTGACTATGGGTTTCTTCCCTCTTGGGAGAGTTGCCCTCTCACCTGAACAACTCATGTCTTACTCATAGACTGTGGAAAGTTACAGGGTGGTGAATCTGAATATAATATCAGATGTATTGACCCATTTATATAACATGTTCTGTTGATGAGACAGCGGCCCATTACATCGCTCGGTCACGTACCAGCCGAGTTCCGTGAGGCCTAATTAACTCGCAGAGTACAGTACATCCTAGACAACCCTAACCATAAAATGGCAAGTTATTTTTCAAATCGGCAAAATGTGTCTCGTTCAAGTTAACTATAACTTTTAATTTCTCTGAAACTATTTGAATATCCTTAATAGTGAAATTCCTTATAGGCAGTTGAATTAAAGCAGACTTAAGTTTAAGATTTAAAGCAAAATGCTGATGAGTAGGCAAGGTCTGTAATGTACAACAAGTTATTTCACAGTAATCAGGAGCCTTGTAGTGCCCTTTCACAACTAGCTGCTTAACACCATCATGGCATTTTAATATAACAGTAGTGAGATTTGGAAAGAACAAATACTGAACATTGTGCAGATGAGCATGAAACGGTTTTAACACTAACTGGCCTATAGCTGCATTGCGCAAGTGCTGTGCGTACGTTTGTTTGTATGACCGCCAATTCACATATTCCCTCTGCAGCAGGAATAAATGCAAACATGTAGGTGTGGATAAGATGACTTACACCGTGACAGTACCCCAGAATCCTCTATTGATAACAAAGAATAATCTTCATCTACTAAGAAAAGTTCTTTAGGCCTATCCAGGGTATACAGTGTGTCGTTTACAAACCAGGGGAAGGGTTCTAAATGCCATGCATTAAACTCATGTTGCCCTCGCATAGGAATGTGGATCAGAATTGCATTGTGCGTGAGGGTTGACTCCAACAGTGGGTAATTTAGGTTGTACCTCTCTAGTCCGGCAACCTTGGGACCTGACCGGTGCCGGACCATGGAAATTGCCAGACCATGGAAATTCACCCTTTTCCTGGATAGATAGTGACTTGTGCTTATGCTTGGAAGCACTAGCACCACTTTCTCTGCATCATGGTCTCTTTGAAGACATATTGAAGGGTTAAATGTCGTATAATAGCTTCTCAAATTTCGCGAGTTTTTAATTCTTAACGTATTTTATTGGAACACACAAAAAAAATATATAAATAACAATTTTGACGGCGGAAACTTGAATTTCGACGGGTTTGAACGGCCCGCCAACGTGCAGACGACGTGCATAATCGTGTAAACAGCGTCATTTCTCTTATGTACAAAAGATTCATTATTGTTTATTACTGAATGTCTTTTTATTGAATTAATGTTTATGTGTGCAAAATGAGCAATACAATTCATTAATAATACGTAGAATATTAAAACACACGAGGAAATGACACAGCATTGTTTTTGTTTATTACAAAACCATTGACTGACTGGTTCTCCATATAAAACTGAAGAAAATAAGACCTTGGTTGTAGCTGTAGTAAAACTAATATGGTTGTTTTAAGTAATGTTATTTAATGTTAATAAATGGAACAATAGAAGTAGCTAACGATAAAGGTAAAGAAAAAAGAGATAGCATATGTAAGTGCGCATGCGCACAGTGAAAACATATCGTCATTACTTTACATAAGAATATGAAAGCAACACTTATTTACTGTTCATATATATTTTAAATAATGTTTCTGAATTTCTTTTTATTGAATTAATGTTTGTGTGTGCAAAATTAACAATACAATTTATTAATAATACGTGGAATATTAGAGGAGATGTGACGGCTGCCGGCATTGTTTATGTTAAAGCTTACAAAACCAGTGACATAGGTTCTACATATAAAACTGAAGAAAATAAGACCCTGATTTTAGCTGTAGTAAAATTAATGTAAAAAAATTAATATGGTTGTTTGAAGTACCTGTAATGTTATTTAATGTTAATAAATGGAACAATATAAGTAGCCAACCATTAATGGTAAAAAAAAAAAGTGAGACTGCGCGTATGTAAGTGCGCACATGTGAAAACATATCGTCATTACTCTACATAAGAATATGAAAGCAACACTTATTTACTGCTCATATATATTGAAGGGTTAAATGTTGTACTCTGTATAGACAAGCAGAGAGAGAGAGAGAGAGAGAGAGAGAGAGAGAGAGAGAGACCTTAATTCCCCGCGGCAACACAACCTGCCTATCTACCTATTGGACAAACTAAAATCGTTCCGGACCACGGGAGTTCCGGACCACAGAATGCTGGACTAGAGAGGTACAACCTGTAATATTGAACCTCATTGTCATTAAAAATAGGAGTTAAATGATACTGCAGCTTGGCTATTTTTAAAGCTTCAAGAAGCGTCCACACGTCCTATCCCGGCATCTACAATGCTGTCTATTAGTTCATTTTTAGAGGTTACAATTTTATGAACCGAAATTTCCGCAGCATGCAAATGTTCTGTGAAATAAAGGAGCCATTCTAACGTCGGTATTGCTTTCTGTAACCTAGTAACAATCCTCGAAACTTGGCTAGACTCCGCTATTATTGCATTAACCTTTGATTCTAGAGCAGTAATCGCATGAACGGTTTGAGAAATATCATGATTCTGTTGCGATACAGCCTGAACGACAACGTTCATTCGGTCCCCCAATTTAGCTACACCATCGGCCGTTGCCGTGCCAAAGAAGGTGCTTTGGATGAGACCCACAAAATTAAAGAGACCCCTTTTTCGTTGTGCCTGAGAATGCACTTCTTTAGCAAGATCCGCTTGAGACGCCGGTAGATTTTTCCCAACATTGACAAGAAGCTCGCGAAGGTTCTGGAGACGAAAGTGTAGAAGGTCTATAGTTTGTGAAACTATTGTCGAATTATTAGAAGCTGTGCTGAGACCATGAAGGATGTCCAATGCTGATTGTAGTTGGCCGTCGACGTTTTCCATCTGACGCGGAAGTTGGAGTAGTGGATGGAGTTCATACTTGATGTTCACCACGTCCTCTACTATGAAAACGCGTCCGAGAGGTGCCACTAGTGCACCCGGTTTGAGGACTGATGTGGACATGTCTGTCAACACAACGGTGCAACAACAGAGTAGAAGCAACACACTGATGATCCAAGCCATTCTGTTTGGAATTACAAACAATTTAACGTCTACTTGCAGAACGAAGTTTCATACAATAGTCATTTGGGACACTCTGCTTCTGGACAATCTGTAAGGAGGTGTCAATCACATCATCATCAACTGGAGGTAATACATTTATCTGGGTCTTCTTCAGACGATCCGCGTGCACGACATCTGCAATCTGTGCATTAGGCTTCCAAATTTTAAATTTGTTGCCTGATTCTTTAGGGATTATGCGGAATGGACCAGAAAATTTTGCCGAAAGTTTGGAGTTCCTTTCAGGTTCTCTTAACATAACAGCGTCCCCAACGTTTAATGCGACTGGTTTAGTATGTTTATGTTGCTTGATGATCATTTCGGCGCGTGATGCCGCTAGATGTGGCATGAATATCTGTAAAGACATGAATTTGTTTTGCCGCGAAATCATCCGTATTATAAACCGGGTATGGCGCATCTGTAAGGATGTCGTAAGGTAGACGTTTATCTGTACCATAGACAATGTAGTAGGGTGTTTTGCCCGTAGAGCTATTAACTGACCCATTTATAGACGCTGCAACCTGCGGTAACCAATCCTCCCATGGGTATTAAAAACCACTGACAATTGGACGCAGTATTTCTAGGATTTTACGATTGGTTCTCTCAACAAGACCATTAGCCTGTGGATGATAAGCTGTCACAAAAGTTTGTTTAATACCATTTTGTGCACATATATGCGCTACTAGCCGATTCTTGAACTCGGTGCCATTGTCAGAGAGCAGAACTTTAGGCGTAGTATATGGACATATAAGATTCATCACTAATGCATAGGGTACTGCTTCGGCTGTTTTGCTTTTTAGTGGGACCAAGACTACAAACCTTGAAAAATGATCCACACACACACACTAAGACGTACCCTGATCCCTGATGACTCATTGGGAGCTGTAACAAGTCAATAGCGACTGTGTCAAACAGACGGTCTGGTGTAGGATATTGTAGAATCAGGGCTGGTGATCCTGTTGAACCTTTATGTTGAGCACACGCCAAACAATTAGCTATGTGTAATTCTATGTCTTTCTTCATAGTGTTCCAGAAATACTTCTTTCGTAAATCCTCTAAGCATTTATCACGACCTTGGTAACCTGCCTGTGGGACATCATGGAACAATGTCATTACTGCTTTGCACAACGTGTCAGGTATGACTATTTGAGACACATTACCCTCAGGTGATTTTCTCGACCTATGGAGTATGTTATGTCGAAATTCAAACTGACTTAAGGGAAGAATTAATTCGGGGAGTTTAAGTTCCTCACCGGATTCGAGAGCAAAAATAACTGCTGACCATTATGGGTCGTGTCGTTGCTCATCTTCCAGTTGCGAAAGAGTGAATGTTGATACAGGCATGACTGGTGCTATATTTCTTGACAGAGCGTCGGCGACAACATTCGCCTTCCCAGGTAAATACCTAAATTCGGGGTCAAACTCTTGAATTGTCAGATACCAGCGTGCTAATCTGCCTGATAGGTTTCTGCCATGGAACAGCTCAGTTACTGCCACAAGATCAGTAAAAACAGTTATCTTGTAGCCAAAGATAATGTCTTTGAACTTCCTACGCGTATCCTCTTGCATGAGCACTGCTCCGACTCCAATTCCGGAAGCGTCAGTACAGAGAGTGAAAGGTTGAGTGTAGTCTGGGAATGCTAGAACCGGGGCATTGGTAAGCGCTATCTTCAATGCCGTAAAACTAACTTCGTGTTCAGCGTCCCATATAAACATTGAATCTTTTTTGAGCAACCTTGTTAGGGGCGATGCTAATGTTGCATAGTTCTTGATAAAGGAACGATAATATCCAGATAAGCCAAGAAAGCTACGCACATGATCATTTGAAGTAGGACCCGGGAACTGAGATACAGCTTTGACTTTATCATTAACTGTATGTATGCCTTCACCGTCAACTATATGACCAAGGAAATGGATTCTGGATTTTAAAAACTCGCACTTCGAGAGTTTTATTTTGAGGCCTGCTGTGGAAAGTTTGTCCAACACTTCACGCAGTTTAATCACGTGGGAATCAACGTCCTTACTGACTACTATTAGATCATCCAAATAAGCGCAGACTGTGTTACCAATCAATCCGGCAAACAGGGTGTTGATCATTCTTTGAAATGTTAGTGGGGCATTTCTGAGACCAAATGGCATCTGTAGAAACTCAAAGTGGCCTAGAGGCGTGCTAAATGCCGTGATTTCTCATCGAGTGATATTTGCCAATACCCACTAAGCAAATCTAAGTTGCTAAATACCGCATTATCCTTGCCTAAGGATCGCAATATGTCACTCAAGACAGGCATAGGGTACCTGTCAGGGATCGTTTGATCATTGACGCGCCTGAAATCTATAACGGGGCGCCATCCACCATCCTTTTTCGGGACGAGGAATAATGGGCTATTAAAGGGGGATTTCGAGTGTCTAATAACATTTTCATCTAACATACCCTGTACCATATCTTGTACTACAGCGCGCTGGCTATGAGGTAGTCTATAAGATGGTACGTAAATAGGGTTGGTTCCCTCCTTTAAGGCTATATGATGGGATGTTAAATATGTCTGACCTAGCGTTTCCCCTGGCAAGGCTACTATATTTCTATAGTCGGCAAGCAGCTGTAAAAGGCGTGTCTTGCCCTGGGGATGATTGATCACCTTAACATGTGGTGCTATTTGATCTATCCTGGCCTGTCGAGTTTGTTGGCATTTCGCAACAATACCTCGAATTGGGAATTTTGTAGGCTGCACTTCGACTTCGTTGTGATATACCAGAAAATCACACAAATAACATCCTTTCTTTAAGATTCGTTGAACGCCTGTTCGATTTAGAATCAGTACGTCTGTCAAACCACCAGGGCGTATAGTGCTCCGGGTAGATTCCCATGACATCCTTTTACCTTGCATGTTTCCAGGAGACACACAACATCTGTGTCCATGTACACGTTGGGTAGTTCGACAGTTGCTTTGGTGATTTCCTCAGTCAGGTAATGGAGAGTACTCTTCAACACTGCAGGTACGATCGTCCAACTCTTGCTGCTGTAGTCACGCTGGGAAAGTGTGTGGTTGAGGTCAAGAGGTATCTCTGACGCACGATCCGCCTTCCTCTTAATAGGATTGGTAGAAAACACTTTCGTCCTAGCTGTGAGCATAGGTTCAGAATGACTCATCGCTTTGTAGGAAACACCTTTAAACGTAACACTATTATTACGTGGAAGAACATCTATCATGTTCTTTCGAAGAGTTGGTAGACCAAGTAACATGTCGGCTGGCAAATTAAACTGCTGGACTATATAAAAGTCCGCGTAGAAGGGTGTACCACGTCTTGAGAATCTGAGTGGTAACGTCACCATTCCTTTGATGCTCAGCTGAGTACCTGAAACTCCTTTGAGCTCAGCGTTACTAGGCCTCCAATTGAAGTTGCGGTGAGGGAATTTACGTTGTAACTCGTGACAGGATGTCAAGGCCAATACATTAGCGCAAGCACCTGTGTCTATATCAAGAGCCAATCTGGTATTATCCACTCTCACTGGCACTGACAACACTTCCACTTTGCTAAGCGCTGCTACTAACGAGGCCGCTACAGAAGTGCTGTGAGGAGGGGCAGGAATTACCCTAGCTATCCCTCTCCTTGGTGTGGTGTGCTCTGGTCTTCCCCCGACGACTTGTCCTGGGGACGCTTCAGCTTACGCCTATACGACACTTCCGTTTCACTAAGGTCCACACCCCTAGCCTTTATTAGCACATCGCACTCATGTGAACTATGAGATGTCGATTTGTGAAATGCACACCATTTGTGTGACTTCTGGATAGGAGGAGGTATCATCTTAGCTGTTTCCGAAAATGACCTTGAGGAGTGCCTGGCACTGTTACCTTGGAGCTGATAACAATCTTCTATTACGTGGCCACGTTTATTACAGTGTGCGCATCGTAAAGGAGTTCTTTGTTTATAAGTCTGGCGGGGAGGTGCAATCTGAGCTAAGTGTGTCACATAAGGAGTCTGGGAGGGAGTCATGTGTGCTACCTGAGGTATCTGGGGTTGCACCATAGACGTCAAGGGCTGCGCCGTCGTTTCTGAGGGCTGCGCCATTAAGGAATGTGCCATTAAAGAATGTGCCATTAAGGGGCTCGTAGCCTGGGGACAGAGTTATTTGCGTACTCCACCATATCCATGAGTGGTTCATACTGTACGTCTTGTGCCCGGCTATATAGAGGACGACGGACAGAAAGCAGAAAGCTTACTAGCTCTATCAACGTTTCTACATTGTCCGCTGACATATTACCCTGCGCGTCGTACCAATCTGAGGTCCGGAATGTCGCTTGCATGTCCTGGCGGACCTCGCCTGCGATGTCGACAGTGTCGACAAGCGTTTGATTGTGTATCCCTGGCGTACAACGATCCATCCATCTGAAGATCCATTGAAGCTGGCCCAGCTGTGACCCACCCCCAAAGATCCCAATTAACGCTTGCTTAAATTTCTCATAATCAGGGCTCTGCAAACCAAACGCATTTAAACGACTACCGGCATAAGAACCCTGCGTAATGTGGGAGCGTACATATGCCTTTTTGTCTTCGTCAGTCGTTATTTGTCCAGTGCGCATGTTATCTTCACATGCACGAATGAAATGTGGGACCCGATAATCATCTTGACCCGTAAAATTTCGGACATTATCACCACGCTGCATAATATTAATAACTCGATCAAGTTGAGTTGACACGGTAGTAGCATTGACGTGAGGTATTTATGGAATTCATTATAGTGTTAGTATTAGTTAAGTTAGTATTCTTACTCCTAACTGAGGACTGCGTTAATATTGGTGTTACTTCTGACGAAACAGACACGGTCACCTGAATTAGTTTTTGTATATTGAGGTGAAGTACTATATGTATTACCAGATCGTAAGGTACGACGGTTTAAGTCGTCAAATGATTCCTCAATTACTTTCTCACTACTTCCTACCGAATCGTCTAACTGTGTTCCCGACTCAACTTCAATGTCAGTCTCTGTTTTGATTATCTATGAGTTGGTTATAAGCAAATAATTGCGCTAGGCGTGCAATGTCATCATCACTAGACATTTGAAACTTACAAAATTATCTACAGGCATCCCCGCTTTACGGAAGCCCGGGTTACGGAATTTCGCTCTTATGGAATTTGTAAATTATGACCAATAATTTCGCGTTACGGCCCATAAATCCGCCCTTACGGAAATTGGGGTAAATTTTAACAAACACAAGGCCTCACACATGCCATTCAGACTGACAGACTTGACAAGTTTTACCAACTATAAAGACAGTTGAAGCTTCAAACATCACTCACAATGGATCTTGAATATTCCAACTGTAATCAGACATACCTAAGTTGCCTCAACAATTGCAGCCCCAGTTGCAATATCAAATTCTGTGTCACTACTAAGAAATAACAATGTCTCTGGTGCACTCTAAGATTAAGAGAAAACGGACGACTCAGGCGTCCTGAAGTGAGAGAAAACGGACTCCTATGACGGGGCACTCAAATAAACATACACATAGCTGCATAATGCAATATTATGCAATATTAACCCCTAAATTGGTGTTTTAAGAAGGTATATCATAAGTTATTTAATGTACTGTATTGTATGTGTTTTGAATGTTTATTTTCATTAATATAAGTGCTTGAATTACTTTTTGGGGGCTGAAAAAATTCCTTAGGAACGTATCTCCAGTTTTATAATGGAAGTCAATGGGAAAATAGGTTTCGCATTACGGAATTTCGCGATACGGTCAATTTTCCAGGAACGGAACCCTTCCGTAACGCGGGGGATGCCTGTATTAGTCTCTTGTGGGTCAATGAATAATTAACAGTAAAAGCAAATTACTTGCCTCTCATTTACACGATAAATGAATATTAATTGTAGTTAATAATTAAACTATCAATAAGTAAACAGACACTTCTGAACCACTGTAAATTATAGAATTTCAATACAGGTAGTCGTCGACTTACGACCGAGATTGGTTACGGCCGCCCGGTTGTAAGTTGATCTGGTCGTAAGTCGGCCTATGTTATAATTACCTTACGTATATTATAATGTGTAATGATAATATAATCATCTTTAAGTCATATTTTATCAACATTTTCTTTGTTCATTATTGTTACGGTCGTCAGGTTTAAGTAAATCACTGCATATTACAGTACAATTGGTTTATTATTTACACAACATACAAAAAAAAAAAAATACAGGTGCAAAACATATAAAACATTTTAGTTGCAAAACATACAAACACATACAAACATACAAAAAACATCTTATTGGCCGCTGGTGCTTGGCTGTGGATCGTCGGGGTCGTCAGCTGGGGCAGCCTTTGGGGTAGCCGGAGGAGTTGTTTTTTTCATGAACATGGTGAGCTTTGTCTGAATTGTTCGTTTCTTCTTCTCCTCGTAAATTTCTTGATATGGACGAAACGAATTGCGTGCCATCCGCTCAATCCTTGCAAATCGTTCAATGTTTGGGTCCATTCCTTCAAAATGGGCAAGAAGTTTATTTAGTAGAGATAAACCTTCTGATAATCCCTTAGTGGTGAACGTCCTTTGTGGCTCCTCCTCCTCTTCGTTATCCGCTGCTTCTCTCCTTTCTTCTTCTGCTACATTTTCTTCTTCCAATTCGATTAGCTCTTCATTTGTAAGTTCTTCTGATTCTTGGTCTAGCAACTCCTCAACATCTTCCACTTCACATTCCAAAGAAAGATCTTTTGCCAGTTTTACTATTTTTTCCCGAATAACTTCAAGCTCATTTTCACTGTCAAATCCTGCAAAAGTATGAACATAGCGCTTAACACACTTTTTCCAGATGCCATTCATGCACTTCTCCGTCACAGCCTCCCAGGCGTTTGCCAGATTCTTGATACCCATAAGAATGTTGTACTGTTTCCAAAAGTCACGCAACGATAGTTCTGGGTCGGCATCTATAGCGGCTATGGCTTGGGCAAAGGTGGTTCGGAGATAGATAGCCTTGAAAGTAGCAATTGAACCTTGGTCCATAGGCTGCAAAATTGAAGTCGTGTTTGGCGGCATAAAAATCACTTTCACGTCCGGATGAATATCTGATAGATGAGGTGGATGTCCAGGCGCATTGTCCAGTAGCAATAAAATCTTGAAAGGAATTTCTTTCGTCAAACAATATTCACGAGCTTGAGGAATAAAACAATTTACAAACCAGTCTTCAAACAGTGCCTGTGTCATCCATGCTTTACGGTTAGAACGAAAGTAAACGGGCAGCGTGTGCTTGTTTACATTTTTCAACGCCCGCGGGTTTTCTGAATGGAAGATTAGGAAAGGTTTCAGCTTAAACCCCGCGATGTTCCCGCCAAGCAGCAGAGTAAGCCTATCCTTAAATGCTTTAAATCCAGACATGCTTTTGGCTTCTTTTTGGATGTAAGTGCGTTCTGGCATCCGTTTCCAATACAATCCCGTTTCATCCACATTAAATATCTGCTCTGCTAGATATCCCTCATCCGTAATTAATTCATCCAGACTGTCAACAAACTTGCGTGCTCCTTCCTCGTCTGCACTCGCTGCTTCCCCAGTCACTCGAACATTATGAAATTGAAATCTTTTCTTGAATCTCTTGAACCAGCCAGTACTTGCTGCAAATTCTTGACTGTAGTCTTCTCCGGCGCGCTCCTTCAAAGTCTGAAATAGACTTCTAGCCTTCGTCTGCACAGTAAAAAGGCTTAACGGTGTCCGTTTCTGGATCTGATCTTCCATCCAAATGTAAAGTAATTTCTCCATTTCGTGGAGAGGCCCAGTCCGTTGCTTCGTTATAACTGTCGCTTGCATGGGTGCAGAACCTTTCACAGCTTCACGAATCCTTTCTTTATCCTTCAAAATCGTCGACACAGTAGAGTGTGATAGCGTCAGATCACGTGCAATCTCATTCACTTTCTTACCCCCTTCGTGCTGTTTAATCACCATCATTTTAGTGTTTAAATCAATGGCCTTTCTTTGCTTCTTGGCAGGTTGAGGAGTAGATGAAGACAGTTTCCTCTTGGTAGACATCTTGGGGGGGGTGGTGGTTCAAGAAAAATTTCCGAGACAAAAGAAAGGCACAAGGCAAACAGACACGGAGGGAAGTGTGCTGTACCAGCGAGCGTGTTTGTAATTGAGCGCGGGGATGCGCGCGGCTCCAGCTCCCGGCAGCGTCAGGAGGCTGGGGCCAAAACTGTCGTACCGCCGGTCGTAAAGTCGAACAGACGTAAGTCGCATAGGTCGTAAGTCGACGACTACCTGTACATTAATTTTACATTCGACACTTTATCATTGAAATAATCCTATGCGATGAACCAATCGGTGTGAAGATATCTCGAACGTTTTCATGTGTGTATAATTATGTAATTTAAATACCTATTTATACAGGGTGTGACGTCTGTATAGAAAACGCGATCCTTCAAGACGAGTTCTGAGTCGAGTGTTGTGGTGAGAGTGGGCGGGGCCTCTTCCTGGTGATGCGTGTGCTGCTCTTGGTTTCCTTGGCAATGAAGAGACGCTGCTACCTTGGCGAGAGACGAGTCCACTTCAAAATAGGGGAGGTTCTCCACAGTCGATCAGAAACTGCTGCTGATTGGATTTCGCTCTGTTCGTTGCTAGGTCGCTGGCGTGACTGCCGTGTGCCAACTCTTCACAGTCTACGTATATATGGAGATCTGTTGATGACACCGGAGCTCCGTAATCAACTCTCACGACACAACAAACCTGTTCAGCTACTTGTGAAATGTCAATTGTTAGTCCAAATTATGAGATCTTTCTTCATCACTGCAACACTGTATCAGGAAAATGCTGACAGTGGGGTCTTCTTCAACCGGTACAAACTGGATATTCACCAACAGGCTGTAATAATATATATTACGAATTCTGCACGTTTTGTATGTGAGAGAGATAAGGAGCACTCACTAAATATCGTCTCAATACGGGATATTGTTTTGAACACTCGGATTATGTAACGCGTCACTGTTGTGTGTTTTCTGTTTTTTACAAAACACAGACGGTCTGATACGACTACCAGTTTAAGAATCCGTAAACACCGCTTGCCACCTATATGAATCGGCTGGATTGTCCAATTAACCAGGTCGTTCACATATATTTATTATTTGGGTTTAAGTAACGAAACCCAACTGTAGTTCCTTGTTTTATTATAAAAGGATTGAATCTATAATTCCTGAGTGTAGATCGACCGTAAGTTCCACTGTATATGAGTGAATGAGAAAGGGACGGTGTTTATGTATTATAAATGTTGGTCACGTCCAAACGATATAAGTTGCTGTGAGTGACTAAGGAGTGAGGGCCTCGCAGTGCGGACTTACATAGATATGCTGACTATGGGTTTCTTCCCTCTTGGGAGAGTTGCCCTTTCACCTGAACAACTCATGTCTTACTCATAGACAGTGGAAAATTACAGGGTGGTGAATCTGAATATAATATCAGATGTATTGACCCATTTATATAATATGTTCTGTTGATGAGACAGGGGCCCATTACACTGTTATATTCGTGATATTCTATTCATACTGTGCTCGATATCATACATCACGGAATTGTAATATTTTTGCAACTACAATGCTGATGTCAACACAAGCGTGGTTACAGCGAGACTGACTGAGGGAGGGAGAGCTATGCGTGTGTGTGTGTGTGTGTGAGGTTGCAGGAGCGGGCGGTGTCCCGTGTTGGGTGCCGTGCGCGATTTGAATGTATACTTCAATGTACAGAATATTCCTCTGGCGGGGCAATCCGCATATTTGCAAATCCGTGTATGCTAAACCTGCGTATGTTAAGGGCCGACTGTAATCCGTTTGAATTCTGGCGGGAATGTCTCGGCAGCATCCGTATCTGAACTGGCAGCTTCACCAGTCAGCTTTATTTTGTGGAAGTTATACTGACGCTTAAATCATTGAAACCAGCCTCGGCTGGCCATAAAGGTCTCTTCCCTCGATCCTTCACCCTCTATTTCCTTCATGTCATCAAACAAGGAACTGGCCTTCTGCTGGATAACCATAAAGCTCACAGGGGCATTGCATTGATTTTGGTCCTCCATCCACATTGCCAGCATCTTTTCAACCTTCTCTATCACAGTGCTTCTAGTACGAGTCGTCTTAGTATCACAGAGTAGTACTACTTCCAGCACTAACCTTAATTCTGTCAGCGTTAGTTCGGATAGTATGCACCGTTTTGTGGGTTAGACCAAGCACAGCGGCTATGTCCACAGCACGTTCCCCTTTTTAAAATCGGGTTAATACATCCATTTTGAAGCACGGGTAATGATCTTACGTTGTCTCTTCACTACACTAGCATCAGTAGCACTTGATGGGTGCTTGGAAGCCATTTCGAATGCTTAGAGCACAGTTTTAGAGCTAAAGCACTTAAGCACACACAAATGATGTGAAGTCGTAACAGAGACTGGCTTGGCATAGCTTGGGGATGCTGTGACGTTCTGCGAGCGAGGGCAGCGCGACAAGCCGAGAGAATGTAGCGCGGCCCGACAACAGCAGGTGATGTTCCGTAGAAAGTAGTCCGTGACCACACAAAACAATGTAGTATCTGATCCCCGGGACGTTAAACAAATTTTTGGTCTCTAAAGTTTAGCGATGTAGTACCAAAACAACGTTAAGCGAGACGACGTTATACGAGGATGCACTGTACCAACTTTGTCTCATTTTATCAATTTTATGTAGGTTTTGATATTACAGACATGTCTCTTCAAAAGTTGCAATTGTACATGTTACAGCCCTGACACATAAGACTAGGCTAGGAATTAAGACTCTCAACCCTCGGTTGTAGATTCCTCAGTTTAGCTACAGCACATTTTATCTTTTATGAAATGGATATTGGATAGGCATTGTTATACTATGTGGTTTGTTCACTCTTCTTAGAACTCAGAGGGTGGTGGCTGAGCAATGTATTAGCCCCTGTCTAACAGACAGTAATACTTATATAAATGTGGTTTACATACATTAGGTTTATATAATTACATTACCCATGGTAACTTTCCTGTGAGCTACTGTGCCCTCACACCTTGACCGCAGGGTCATCAATTAAGTAGCCAGCTATCACCAGTTCGACTCCTGTCTCTGAGCCACTGAGACGTGCTCTAAGAAGCTAGATATACCCAAGCTTCATCCCTTATTAATGCTCACAGCTCATAGCATTAATTACGGTGATATCCCAGTTATTGTGCAATACTGTAGTTTATTTTCTTAATAAATGGAGAAAAGACCATTTGGGTTTAAAAAGTTAAACCATAAACATTTATGAATGTTGCTTAATTAGTGATCCCACAGGTAACCAGAAACTGCAACATGGTTTTTATAGTGATGAGTCTAATCTGGCTACAATGCTGCCAGCGATATTAACAGATGCAAATGTGAAAAGAAAGTTGTATGTAAATCTTTAATTGTATCAGGTATTTGTAGATTAAAAAATAAATGTTGCAGTTATGGTATTGTAAGAGTTCAGAAATGGTTTCTGCTTAACTACCTCTGAAGAGTTGGGTGTCTGCTGTACAGACGTTATTCAACTGAGGTTATTTTCGATGCTTCACAGGAAAATTTCCACGAGTCTAAGCGATGCAGCTCATAGAAGCTGTATTTATTTATGCAAACATCACTGTACACATACAATATTGTTCATTCTGTAAACAAAATAATGTACAGTTGGTCCTCGTATTACGCGGTTAATGTAACCCGGAGGGTACCGCGGAAAGTGAGAAACGCGTAAAGTGAATAACATAACATATGGGATTAATTGAAATGGAGTCTGGGCTGATCCCCAAACTCCACTTTTTGACGACACACAACTATGTTGTAGTAAAAATATTATCTTAACTTTATGATGGCATGCACACACAATTAATAATTAAGAGAAATATCAATAATATTAGGTTTTTTAACACTTACATTAGTAGAAAAGATGGCTGGGCACACGGGGATGGGCTGTTGGTTCCGAGGCAGAGGGCAGATTATTGGCCCTCACCTGTATCACTTGTATCAATTGTGTCACAATCCACCACAGAGGCTTGCAGGGCCTCTTTGTCAAACCCCCCAAAGTTCATGTAAGTCCATATCCTCACTATAATTATCACTATCACTGACTTGGGCCGGCTGTAGTGGGTGGCGGGTGAAGAACTCGCTAATGTTTTGATGACTGGGCGACCTTGTGCGCACCATTTTCGCGCCTCTTACACAACATGGCGGATGGCGGGAGGTTTGGATCCAAAAATGGCGCGGCTTGCCAGCCGCTCTCCGCGTAATGGGGTTCACGACCGCGGAATGTGAAAATGTTAGGTTCTGGCAAGGCACCGCGTTAACGGTGAAACGCGGATTGTGGGACCGCGTAATAGGAGGACCAACTGTATACTACAGTAGTTGGGATATATCACAAGATAGGGTACCAATGATGTTCGCTATAGTATACTAAATCACTATGCAGTATATAATTACATGTAATCAATGGGGAAAATAGGGTTAGGGTCTGGAGGCCCCAAAAAGTGACTAAACTTTACTTAACGAGTTCATTTTCTTACTAACTAAAGCACCAATGAACACTAGACTCAGGAACAACAGGCTATTTCAATATCAAGGAACACCAGACTCAGGAACACTAGACTCGGTAGCTGACGGGCCATCCTGTGAACACCAGACTCGGCAGCAGACGCCACACTGCCACCCTCACTTGACAATCCCTTACCTACATAAATGAACACCAAAAATATTAGTTACAGTATTAAATCTTTTCCATTAAGCTTTCCATTATCTTCACTTTACTTTTCACGTCACTAGCAACCCATTTACACTCCCTTTAGAAATTTGAATCTGCACTAGACTCAGTAGCTGACGCGCCATCCTGAGAACAACAGATGACACACTGCCACCCTCGCTTAACAACCATAAACGAACACCAAAAATATTAGTTACAGTGCCATGATCCCTTGGTTAACGAATTACCTTCCATAGGATTCTTAACTTTGGTTAGCGAGCATTCCCTCGATTCACGAATTCCTTACGAGCGCCCCTCAACATGTTTTCGCTTGCACACTAGCTGTCATATTAGTCCGACAATACAGTAATCGGTTCTAGGGCTTACATTCCTTACTATTTTAGTAAATATCAAGAAGTTTGTACTATTCAATAATTTTAAAAATCTTATATTAAAATTTTGAGTCATTTAAACAATTATTTAACATAATTTAAGTACAGTTAAGTCTGAATTTCCGTGGTTTTGGTTTACGCATTTTGTCATTTACGCTGTGCTTTGCCAGAATTGAAATGCCTGCTTTACGCTGCAAATTTGGTCATTTACGTTGGAAGCGGCGCGGGCAGGGTGCGCACAAGGTCGCTCAGTCATCAAAACATTACCGAGTTCTTCACCTGCCACCCACCACAGCTGGCCCAAGTCAGTGATAGTGATAGTGATAGTGAGGATATAGACCATGGACTTTGAGGGGTTTGACAAAGAGGCCCTGCAAGCCTCTGTGGTGGATAGTGATACAATTGATATAAGTGATACAGGTGAGGGCCAATAATCTGCCCTCTGCCTCGGAACCAACCCCCAACCCCCTGTGCTCAGCCATCTTTCTACTAATGTAAGTGTTAAAAAACCTAATATTATTGATATTTCTCTTAATTATTAATTGTGTGTGCATACCATCATAAAATTAAGATGTTATTTTGACTACAAGGTATGTATTGTCGGAAAAAGTGGAGTTTGGGGGTCGGCCCAGTCTCTATTTCAATTAATCCCATATGTTCTGTTATTTCATTTACGCGTTTCTCGTTTTATGCGGTACTCTGCGGATTCAATTGACCGCGTAAATGAAGACCCAACTGTACAGGGAAACTAGTTTTTAGTGCGCCAAACAGCCTGTCAACACACCATACAGGCGTCAGTCTCTGTGTCTTTTCAGTGGAGGTACCATCTTGCTTCAGACTCTTTTCAACATAAACTCTTTTTTTCTGTGTTTCCAGTCAAATTATTGGTCATTTTTAAATTTATTTTACATATTGACAATATATAATGCAGTGCAGTGATGATTTAAAGAAAATAATCTTGAATTACACCAAGCGAACTAAAATTTTATGGGTGAAATGGCACCATGGGGTGACTTTTCTTCCACCCCAATGCCTTCTCTTCTCCCTTCTCCTCCACCCCCATTCTAATTCCCATCATCATCATCCAGGAGCCTTCTACATACACACCTCAAAGTAAGTGTACTTTACTACCTTTTTTGTTGACTTTAGGCAATTTTCGGTGAGCTGGAACCAATTACCCAAAAACCCATTGAAACAATGGTTTCGGTTAATGAATTTTTCAGTTAACGAGCAACCTTCTAGAACGAATTGTGCTCGTTAACCAAGGGACCACTGTTTTAAATCTTTTCCATTAAGCTTTCCATTATCCTCACTTCACTTTTCACGTCACTAGCAACCCATTTACACTCACCTTAGAAGTTGTAATCTGTAGCAGAGTCGGCTGCTTTCTCGTCACTCACTCAGAAAGACTGAGTGGGTAAGCCTGAATTTGTGAGCAGCCACGGTGGCACCTCTGGTGAGCAAATAACACATTTGTTTGCCATGGCGGTACATTTGAAATATTTCCTGCTCGGTTTCCCTCGCGAAATAAAAAAAAAATTATTGCTATATGTCGGAAAATTTAGATAATTTTGGTAGCCTCGATCTAAAAAAAATCTTTATATAAAGTCGCGATATATCCTGACCCTACTATACTGTACATTATACAGTGGTCCCTCGGTTAACAAAATTTCTGTTAACGAATTACCTTCCATAAGAATCTTCAATTCGGTTAACGAAATTTTTTTTTTTTTTTTTTTTTTTTTTACGGGAACTAGCCCACCCGGGCACAGGTCAAACGCCCCACATCAGAGTCTGGGGCGCAAAAAAAAGAACGGAAAGAAAAGAAAATATAGAAAAAATGGTTATACAGTGGTCCCTCGGTGAACGAGCGCCTCGGTTAACGAGATTTCGGTTAACGATTTACTTTCCATAAGATTCTTAACTTCGGTTAACGAGCAATCCCTCGATTAACGAGTTTTTTACGAGCCGACTTCAACATGTTTTCGCTTGCATTTGGCGGTCCACCAGCTGTGGTATTAGTCCGCCAATACAGTACAGGTAGTCGTCGACTTACGACCTAGATTGGTTACGGCCGCCCGGTCGTAAGTTGATCTGGTCGTAAGTCGGCCTATGTTATAATTACCTTACGTATATTATACTGTGTAATGATAATATGATCATCTTTAAGTCATATTTTATCAACATTTTCTTTGTTCATTATTGTTACGGTCGTCAGGTTTAAGTAAATCACTGCATACTACAGTACAATTGGTTTATTATTTACACAACATACGAAAAAAAAAAATACAGGTGCAAAACATATAAAACATTTTAGTTGCAAAACATACAAACACATACAAACATACAAAAAACATCTTATTGGCCGCTGGTACTTGGCTGTGGATCGTCGATGTCGTCAGCTGGGGCAGCCTTTGGGGTAGCCGGAGGAGTTGTTTTTTTCATGAACATGGTGAGCTTTGTCTGAATTGTTCGTTTCTTCTTCTCCTCGTAAATTTCTTGATACGGACGAAACGAATTGCGTGCCATCCGCTCAATCCTTGCAAATCGTTCGATGTTTGGGTCCATTCCTTCAAAATGGGCAAGAAGTTTATTCAGTAGAGATAAACCTTCTGATAATCCCTTAGTGGCAGGTTGAGGAGTAGATGAAGACAGTTTCCTCTTGGTAGACATCTTGGGGGGGTGGTGGTTCAAGAAAAATTTCCAAGACAAAAGAAAGGCACAAGGCAAACAGACACGGAGGGAAGTGTGCTGTACCAGCGAGCGTGTTTGTAACTGAGCGCGGGGATGCGCGCGGCTCCAGCTCCCGGCAGCGCCAGGAGGCTGGGGCCAAAACTGTCGTACCGCTGGTCGTAAAGTCGAACAGACGTAAGTCGCATAGGTCGTAAGTCGACAACTACCTGTAATCGGTTTTAGGGCTTACCTTCCTTACTATTTTAGTAAATATCAAGAAGTTTATACTATTCAATAATTTTAAAAGTTTAATATTAACTTTTTTAGTCATTTTAACAATTATTGAACATAATTGAAGGTAAAGAAACTTGTTTCTGGCGTGCTATCCAGCCTGTTAACACACCAGACAGGCGTTAGTCTCTCTCTGTTTTCAGTGGAGGTAACATCTTGCTTGAGACACTCTTCAACTAAATGCTTTTTTTCTGTGTTTCCAAGCAAATTATTGGTCATTTTGAAAAATATTTTACATATTGACAATATATAATGCAGTGCAGTGTTGATTTAAAGAAAATAATCTTGAAATACACCAAGAGAACTAAAATTTTATGGGTGAAATGGTGCCATGGGGTGACTTCTCTTCCACCCCAATGCCTTCTCTTCTTCCTTCTCCTCCACCCCCATTATTATTCCCATCATCATCATCATCCAGGAGCCTTCTACATACACACATCAAAGTAAGTGTACTTTTCTACCTTTTTTGTTGAATTTAGGCAATTTTCGGTGAGCTGGAACCAATTACCCAAAATCCCATTGAAACAATGGTTTCGGTTAATGAGTTTTTCAGTTAACGAGCAACCTGCTGGAACGGATTGTGCTCGTTAACCGAGGGACCACTGTACTGTATTAATCTACACCACGAAGATGCCAGAAAACCAGCTTTTTAAAGTGAGACAGATTGTAAGAGCATGGAAACCCAGAAGAAGGCAGAACATTCCACAGTTTGGCTGTGTGAGGAAAGGAGGAGGTACTATAACGGGTTATTCTAGTGTGACTGACATCCACAGAGAAATGGTGGGCACCGTGGGCAAGACGTGTGTTATGATCCCATGGCCTTGCCGGCGGTACACAGGATGCCAAATCCACTGAACATTGCCCATTAAAGTACCTGTAAAAGAGAGAGAGTGAAGCAACGTTGCAACGAAATCCTTATGAAAATCACATTTTGTTTTGAACATCAGCTGATAAGCTGAGGAGGTACTCAGCCAATTCAGTGATCTCTTCTATGTTTACATTCAAACTAATCACTATCTTATAAGAATTCCAGCAATGCAAATTAAATTCACCCCAGCCACTTCTATTAAATTTTATAAGCAAAAAACAAAAACTCAATCTAAAAGAAAAAAAATATACTAACAATTAAACACTTAACACCACAGGCGCCAACTGTCAAACATGTCACTGTCACCCCTCCCTCCCTAACCCCCCCCCCCCCCACCCCTCACCTCCCCGAGAAAGGTTTGGGTAAAAAGACTAGGTTTACAGGTTTAAAAATAAATAATACCTCAGACCAAAGTTAGGAGAATATAATTGGCATTGCTGAAATCCTTGCAAGACAGGGAATATTTTGAATATGAACTTCATATATTCTGCACAAAAGATAAAATTTTTGCTCTCCCTAATAAAATTCTTAAATTAGATCTAAAATTTGTATGTTTAATGCAAATTTTAGCTTGTTTATATTCAAATTAATCACTATCTTATAAGAATTCCAGCAATGTAAATTATATTCTGGCCGGGTAATTTCTATGAATTTTATGAATTAAAACAAAAATCTCAAATCAATAACCAAACACCAGACATTGTCACCTCACCTCCTGCTCCCCCCTTGCTCCCCCCTCTTCCCACCTCGCTGGCTCCCTCCCTCCTTGCTGTTCCCAGACAAAAGATTGGTGATTTCTTTATGCTTTAAGGTGTTTATTTAATATAATATCTCAGCCTACAATTAGGATAATATAATTTGCATTGCTAAAATCCTTGCAAGACAGGGAACATTTTGAATATAAACTTCATATACAGTGAACCCTCACTTTACTCGGTCAATTGAACCCACGGCGCCCTGCGTAAAGCGAGAAATGCGTAAAGTGAACAACATAACATATGGGATTAATTGAAATAGAGACCGGGTCGACCCCCAAACTCCACTTTTTCCCGACACAATACATACGTTTTAGTAAAAATAACATCTTAACTTTATAATGGTATGCACACACACATAATATAGAAGGGAACAATCAATAAGAGAATAATAAACTGTAGGTTAGATTAGAAAAAAACAAGATTAGGGTTAACACTTACGTTAGTAGAAGAGATGGGTCGGCGTACGGGAATGGAGGCTGGTTCCGAGGCAGAGGGCAGGCTACTGGCCCTCAGGTGAGTCTTCATCGCTGTCATCCACACTTATTACCGGGCAGTGCCTCCCTGACAAATCCCTCAAAGTCACCATCACTCTCTCTGTCACTATCACTGGCTTGGGCTGGCTGTGGTGGGTTGCGGGAGAAGAACTTGGTAATGCTTTGCTGACAGCTGGTGTTGATGTTGTTGTGATACACCTTGATGTAGGGCTCCATAGTCTGCAACAGCTGGGTAGTGAAGACTTCATACCGGTTATCGTCAGGGTCATCGGAAAGGAGGACCTTGAGTTTCTCAACCCACTCGATGGCACCCCTTACATTACCATGCGATAACTTGCGTTCTTCTTGGGATGAAGCACCGTCTGTCTCTTCACTGACGTCATCATCTTCTAACATCTCGTCGACAGTCACATCAGGATCCCTTATCACCTCCAGGATGTCGTCGTTGGTGGTCTCGGAGAAGCCTGCAGCTGTAACATTCTGCGCAGCTTCTCTGGCAAGGTCCACTGCTACTGCAACAGTCTGAACCTCACCAGTCACAGATTGACTCTGCCTCCCACCTGGAATACCTTGCAACACATGTCTCCATGCGTGACGAACCGTTGCTGCAGACAGCTGATCCCATGCCTCCACCAAGAAGTCCCCAGCTTTCTTGACGTTGAATTTTCTCCAAAATTGTTTCACAAGTACTTCTTGCTCTGCCAACTATTGTTCCTCGTCGTCTTTGCTCTTGCTATCGTTGTCACCCAGGTTACGCAACTCATCCTTGGTGTTGGTGTAGTCGTTCAGGAGCTTAAATTTCTTTGCAGACAGTGCAGCTTTCACATTACAGATCAATTCTTGGTCCATGGGCTGTATTAATGACGTAGTATTGGGAGGAAGGAAGACCACTTTTACGTTTGGGTGACGATCTAACAGTAGGGGTGAGTGGCCTGGTGCGTTGTCAAGCAGCAACAAAATCTTGAATGGAACATTCTGTTGCTCAGAGAATTTCTTCACGTCAGGAACGAAACAGTCATCAAACCAGGAGAGGGACAGAGTAGAGAACATCCACGCCTTACGTGCGGTCAGCCAGTGGACATTTAGCTTGGTCATGTCCATGTTCTTGTAGGCGTGCGGGTTGCGTGCTGTGTGGATCACCGATAATTTGAGCTTACAGGTACCGGAGGCATTGGTGGTAAACAGGACGGTGATGCGCTCCTTCAGCAACTACCGGCCCCGACACTTGCTGGCATTCTTCACAACGAAGGTCTTGGAAGGTAGCTTTTTCCAAAAAAGACCAGATTCGTCCATGTTAAACATCTGGGCGTCGGTGTACTGTCCTTCCTCCATAATCTCACGTAAAAACGGAGGAAAATCCCTCGCCGCAAGACGGTCAGCACTAGCTTCTTTACCACCAATGTGAATGTTGGTAATCTTGTTCCTCTTCTTAAATCTCTGCAACCACCTAGAGGAAGCATTGAAGGGTTTGGGCTGTGCAATTCCCATCTTACTTGACACTGCAGCATACAGTTCACGTATGTACTCCTTAACTGAGCGCGTGTCCACCGCCATGTTCCGTCGCGCCTGACGAATCAAGTAGCTCACAAGTAATTTTTCCGTTTTGAGAAGCACCTGGTTGTGGCAATACTTGATCATAGAAGCACCTGTAGACTTTGTGATGTTCATGTGCTCCTTTATCTTGGCTGCATCCTTCTTAATTGTCCTAATCGTAGACTTTTTAACACCATGCTGGCGCGCGAGATCATCCTGTCTTGTTCCTTTCTCCAACTCTTGGATGATCTTGTATTTAATTTCGTAGCTTAGGGAACGTCGTATCTTCTTTGGCTTAGGGCGGCTGGGTCCAGGTAATGCAAGGTTTCTTTGTGGTGGTGGTCCGGTGGAAGCCATTCTTAAGGAACAATGGATGCCGATATAAACGGTGTAGCCGGGAGGGGTGTAACTGACGCGGGTAGATCAAGGGGCTTGAATGCTCCCGCGGCGGGGCACTTCATAGTACATTAAACCAATCACAGCTAGTGGGGGAGGGAGGTAAGGATGCTTGGCCCAATCACAGTCCGATACGTCATATGATATCACTGATAAAGCAATAAATACATTCACTGCGCAACCTACTCGCGCCGCTTACCCAACATGGCGGGAGAGAGCGGGAGGTTTGAATCCAAAAATGGCGCGGCGCGAGAGGACCGCCAGCCACTCTACGCGTAAAAGGGTGCACATACCGCGTAAAGTGAGCATTCCGTGTTTGGCAGGGTACCGCGTAACCGTGGAAACGCGTAAAGTGAAGCCATGTAAAGCGGGGTTTTACTGAATTTTGCACAAAACATAAAGTTTTTGCTCTCCCTAATAAAATTCTTAAATTAGATCTAAAATTTGTATGGCTAATGCAAATCTTAGCTTGTTTGTATTCAAATTAATCACTATCTTATATTAATTCCAGCAATGTAAATTATATTCTGGCTTTACTTTGTATATACTTTACTGTGAGCTGGAACCAATTACCCAATATCCCATTGAAACAATGGTTTCGGTTTACGAAATTTTCGGTTAACGAACGACCTTCTGGAACAAATTGTGTTCGTTAACCGAGGGACCACTGTATACTCACCAACAGACAATGTTCATTCAGCTGACTTTAGTGCTTAACTGTAATCACATCTTACATTAAACATCTTACTTGACCCAACTGAGCTAATGATGGGACTTGCTGGATTATTAGGCTTGTGGGTCTTGATTAAACCGTACATGTATGGCAGTGGAGGGGACGTTGAAGTAAGATGTTTAATGAGAGTAGCATTGCCTCTCAATAGAGACTTGAGTTTTTTGTTGAACTGGGTGTTGGGTCAATCTCTTATAAATTATCTAAATGGTTAGTTTCTTTACTAAATCCCCTAGTTGGCAACATTTCTAACTCTAATATTAAGAATAATATGGATCTGGTTGATAAACTCCATAACTTACACATTAATTATGATTTTAAACTGGTCAGTTTTGATGTAACATCACTCTTTACAAAGGTCCCAGTTGATGATTTACTGGAGTTCCTCATAGATTCCCTGGATAATACTTCATTGCTCGTCTCGAAAGACAACTTCATCGAACTCCTCAAACTATGTATTAAGGATTGTAAATTTGAATTCAATGGAGAATATTATGCTCAAAAATTTGGTATGGCAATGGGTAATCCACTCTCACCAGTATTAAGCAGCCTATATATGCAATTCCTTGAAAAGAAACTATTAAGTAATATTTTACCACCTTCAGCAGTCTGGTTTAGATATGTAGATGATGTATTGTCTCTGGCCATGTAATGAGGACCTAAAAGCTTTCCTGCCACAACTTAATAACTTAGCCCCCTCGATCAAATTCACTGTGGAATTAGAGCATGACTGTAAATTGCCATTCCTAGACTGTCTTATCCACAGAATAAGTAACACCTTTAAGTTCAGTATTTATAGAAAACCTACTAATGTGTGTTCATACATTCATTATTATTCTGCCCACCATAATAGAGTCAAACAGTCAGCATTTTCATCAATGTTTTTACGTGCTCTGAGAATTTGCAACCCGGAATTCTTTGATGAGGAATATAAATATATCTATAATATTGGCTTGAACCTTGAATACCCTAGATCTTTCATGGACAAAAGCCTGAACATTACTAAGAAATCTTTTTATAGAACCATAAGAATCTCTTAGTATTACCATTTCACAAAAATTTCTCTCAAATTCCTTTACAACTAAAAACCTGGAACGTCAATGTGGCATTTAAAAACTCATGCACTGTTAAACAAATGTTAATCAAGAACTCCCCCAACAATACAGGTGGCTGCATTTATAAGTTTCCTTGCAAGGACTGTAATATGTTTTACTTGGGCCAGACAGGTAAAGATCTCGTAACTAGACTTAAACAACATAAATATAGTGTTAGGACAGGCCAGGAATCCAATGCTCTGTTTGTTCATTTGAGGGATAATAAGCATTGCATTGCCTGGGATAATGCCTCCTCAATATTACCTTGTAATTCAATTGACAGTAGGAACATTATAGAATCCAGTCTCATTAAACATACCGAATCCATCAACATGAATTTGAGTAATGGTATGTACAAACTGGATAATTTCATTATTAAGAAGATTTGTAACCAGGTGAGAAGGTTGGGTCATCTTACCCTCTGACCTGACTACCGACTGCTGTGGTGGTTTTTGAAGAATAGTAGGGTCACTACCTAATAACCTGACTATTGTGGACTTGATCTCACCTTCCTCTACTGTATATATATTTGCCTTGTTATGTATTTCTCCTTAGTCTGTACTCACCCTTGAAGATGTGAATTACACTAAAGCGCTTGGGAACTTCGTGTTTTCTTTTTCCTTGTGGTTATCAGCATACACTATAGTATACGTAACTGTAATCACTTTTTACGTTCTTAACACTGTTTTAACACCATTCTTGACTGATTTTGGTACAATAATGTACAGCACTGTACAACACAAATTATACACAAAAACAGTAGCTTGCAAGGGAACAACCTTCTACAATGGCAGCAGAATTTGAACTAAGCAATCCAAGCAGCTGGGCCACCCACGTGCCTGGCATGTGGGGATGGGTTGGATCATGATTTAATCTTTTGGAATGCCTGAAAATTTATTCCTAGACCCAGAAATGAAAATGTGCTTAGATTTTCCTGAATTTTTTCTTGGAATCTAAAGAAAATGCACCTGATTTTCAACCTTGGACTTTGTTCCCAAATCTGGAATTCAGAGAAATTTCCAGAAAAATCTGAACAAATTTCAGGTCCAGCTACTGTATTGGAGAGTTTTGGATTTGAGGGATTCTGGCTAATGGAGATATTACTTGTACATGTGTTTGGGTGTCTCAAGTAATTTTATGTCTACTTGTGATATGAGCAGGAATTGTAAAGAAATGTCTCCTTATTGAAAATGGACAGTAGTATGTATAATGAAATTTTAGTTATTGTATTTTAGTTCTTCTGAATATTGTAGTCTTATCTATCAATATGTTACAGTATTGCCTTTGCTTTCATTATTAATTCTTTGCTCTTTTTTTTTCAGGTCAAATTTTGAGGCGACCCCTCCACCTATCCTGATAGACAATGGACTGGCTGTTCTAGAAAATGACAAGATTGAGAGACACATCATGAAGAACATCCCTGGTGGCCACAATCTTTTTGTACAGGATAAAGATGTTGCTCAGCGAACAGAGAATGTTTATAGTGTATGTATTAGAAAAATTTAGTTACATTTCTTTAGTATTCTTAAGTGTTGTACAGTACTTATTGAAACAGATTTGTTTTGTTAAAATAAATTTCAAGTTGTTGAAGCTGTGATAATCTGATTTATCTGGATTAAAGATCACAGAGAGAAAATTAAGTTTTCTTTGGTTTCGTGACATCTTAAGAACAAAACTTTTGTAATTAAAAGTACTGTACATACACAAAGTTCTTTGTTAAAGGGTTATTCTGTTTTATAGGAAGTTGGCTCAGTTGGATTTGTTATTTTCACAAACACTGAAGTAGTGAACTTTTCTCCATAAGAGCATTTACCTTTCAAAAAGAGGATTACAAGTCAGTTCCCCACTGAAGTGGAAGACTGGGTTCCCCTTTGTACACAATACCATGTACACTCATCTTTGAGTGATACAAGTTCAACCTTTGATGGACTAATATCCTATCATAGGGGTGGGGTAATCCACTTGTTGTTGAATGTCAAGAGTTAGGTCTCAGCACCTGTCCAGCCATCCTGCATCATAACAAGAGAAGTCTTGTGTGGAGGGGGTGGGGCAGAGAAGTTGTCGCAAAACTTTTTATCTATATAGGTATGGGACAATATATCCAGCATGCTTGGGACCTGGGGGTTGCTGGATAGGGGATTTTCTGGGATATGGAGCACCAGGCCTAAAATGTACAAATAAACCTTCTGTAACTGGCTGTGAAGCGTCTGTTCAGAACACTAGATTCATCCCTAAAATTAACTTCACCCATACAGTGGTGGATCCAATGTACCTTTGACATTTCCTGTGTGTGAAAACTACAGTGTCTTTGGCAAGGCATTTGGCACAACTGGCAGCTGGGCCTGGCTGGTCAACTCAGGAACTGTGTATACCTTGTGTAGTCATTATGCGATTGTAAATTTGTAACTGTAAATGTTATTTACTCCTACTGCCATGAAAATTATTAACCCTCTCTTACACGCAATAGGTTTTTAAGTTTCTGTGACCATGACAATGGCTTCGTTTTTGTCTTGTCTTCAACATAAGCAGAAAGAACAAGACTATTTCTCTCTGAATGAATAAAGAAATATATTTGTGTACCCAGCATCATTTCTCAGATACAGTATTTTCTTACAAACCTACCAAGGTATTATATTGTAGCTTTGGAATTTTTATATATCTATTTATGGGGAAGGTGGGAGAAAAAATACTGTAGAGACAAATGCGACCTACAAGCATGGCTGACGAGAGGAAACTGATAGACAGCAGAACTCTACCCATACTTTTGTACTTTCTGGAAGCTTCCCTTGCAAGATCATGTAATCATCTATGACGCACAAAAATTTGACACAAATACCTTGAAAAAATGTTCTTTAATTTTTTAAAGTTGAACAGTGTAATTTGCATCTGATGAAATACTGTAGTGTTACCCAATGATTTGGCATGATTTGCATCATGCACAACAGGGTTAACAGTAATAAACATGGTTAAAAATTCTGCCTCAATAAGTTCATGTATACTAATATTGTACTGTACCAAACATGCAGCATCTCTGAATGGGGAGGTACAAACTTGGTTAAGTTCTATAGCAATAAAACTCAATATTTACCAATTACACTTTGTAAATTAGACGACGTTCCTCCAATTACATTTCAGGACGCTATCATCCTGCCAAATTCTAAAATAAATATGTTAGGCCTCACCATTTCCTCCAATATGTCCTGGAAATCATACATCCTTAATATAGCTAAAGTTGCCACCCGAAAATTGGAAATGCTGTACAGATGCCGTAGCTACTGCACTCCTGAGCAGTTGCTCCAAGTATATAAGGGATTCATTCATCCTAACTTGGAGTTCTGCTCTCATATGTGGGGTGGCTCTTCTTCTGTCCAACTGTTAGATAGGGTGGAATCAAAGGCGTTTCATCTTATTAACTCTCCTTCTTTAGTCGGCAATTTCTCTTCGCCACAATGTTGCTTCACTCTCTCTCTTTTACAGATACTTTAACGGGCAATGATAGGTGTATTTGGCATCCTGTGTACCTCCGGGAAGGCCGTGGGTTCGTAACACATGTCTTGCCCACGGTGCCCACCGTTTCTCTGTCAATGTCGGTCACACGAGAATAACCCGTTATAGTACCTCCTTCTTTCCTCATACAGCCAAACTGAGGAATGCTCTGCCTTCTTCTGTGTTTCCATACTTATACAACCTGTCTCACTTTAAAAAGCTGGTTTTCTGGCATCTTCGTGGTGTAGATTAACACAGTATAACTTTTTTCTTCTCTATTTTTAATTTCTTTGTTCTTTTTTTTGCCTTCCCCAGGCCCCATTGTGTGTCGTTTGACCTGTGTCCGGGTGGGCTAATTCCCGAAAAAAAAAAATGCTGCTCTCAAAACCAGTAAATAACAATCATCTCGGTGACAACAGTTGTTGACAACCAGACTTACATGTCTGATTTTCATCGCAGAGAGTTCTGTTTCATATTTATTTTTTATTGTTGATGTAATATTCTTTTAATAACCTTGTTATACACTTAAAGCCCTCCACCTCCCTCCCTCCCTCCCTCCTTCCCTCCTATACCGTATATCACGGCCTATAAGGCGGCGGGGTGCATAAGACGCCCCCCCCAAATTTCCATTTAAAAAGTAGCTTTAGAGCTCTATTTGCTGTATAAGACCAGTACCCCAAATGTGACACTTACCCACTGACTCAGTAGTCCTTTACCAACCATCCTTGATTTTTTAAAATAAGGCCAATTCACTTCAAGTAATGTCATCAAATTATACCCGCTGGTGTAGTGTAAACACTAGTGACGTCACTGAAGCGTCTGCTATTTACCGATAACTGGAACTAATGTCGGTATCGAGTAAAATTTTTCCATTTACTTGAAATGGATTTACCGATTTATTTGTTTATTAATTTATTTATTTATAATATACTGTAACATATTAAACACACTGCAAGTATTTTCTTTCATTTATACGCTTGCTTCACACGAGACGCTCGGTATTGGGAGTGTTCCCTCGTCTCGGTGGTGTGGCTGTGTTCCGACTATTTATACAACAGGTGGTTCAACAGCAACCACCGTATTCTAATTGTGGTGTTTCATTAGGATTTGAGTGAAAAAGGTTACCGGTATGTACTTACTACATACATTTATTACACAAATATATATATATATATATATATATATATATATATATATATATATATATATATATATATATATATATATATATATATATATATATATATATGCTGATAACCACCAGGAAAGAAGAAAACACGAAGTTCCCAAGCGCTTTCGTGTAATTCACATCTTCAGGGGTGAGTACAGACTAGATAGAGTAATGCAGAACAAGATGAATATATACAGAGGAGGGTGAGACCAGGTCCACAATGGTCAGGTAATGACCCTACTAATCTTTAAATGGCACACAACGGTTGGTGGTTGGGTCAGATGGGACAGTGACCCGCCCTCTCACCTGATCACAAATCTTCTTAATTACAAAGTTGTCCAGCTTGTACAAGCCGTTACTCAAATTCATGTTGAATGCTTCGGTATGTTTAATAAGACTAGATTCTATGATGTTCCTACTATCAGTTGAATTACATGGTAATATTGAGGAGGCATTATCCCAGTCAATGCAATGCTTGTTATCCCTCAAATGAACAAACAGAGCATTGGATTCCTGGCCTGTCCTGACACTGTATTTGTGTTGTTTAATTCTAGTTACAAGATCTTTACCTGTCTGGCTTAAGTAAAACATATTACATTCCTTGCAAGGAACTTTATAAATGCAACCAATTGTGTTGTTGGGGGAGTTCTTGATTAACATTTGTTTAACAGTGCATGAGTTTTTAAATGCCACATTGACGTTCCAAGATTTTAGCTGTGCCGGAATGTGTGAGAAATTTTTGTGAAATGGTAATATTAAGATATTCTTATGGTCATGGGTGGGCTTGGGATCAGTTCTATAAAAAGTTTTCTTAGTAATGTTTAAGCATTTGTCTATGAAAGATCTAGGGTATTTAAGGTTTGAGCCAATATTATATATATATTTGTATTCCTCATCGATGAATTCCGGACTGCAAATTCTCAAGGCACGTAAAAACATTGTTGTAAATACTGACTGTTTGACTTTATTATGGTGGGCAGAATAATAATGAATGTATGAACACACATTGGTTGGTTTTCTATAAATACTGAACTTGAAAGTGTTACCCATTCTGTGTATCAGACAGTCTAGGAATGGCAATTTACAGTCTTGCTCTAATTCCACAGTGAATTTGATCGAGGGGGCTAAGTTGTTAAGTTGTGGTAGGAAAACTTTTAGGTCCTCATTACATGGCCAGAGACATAATACATCATCAACATATCTAAACCAGACTGCTGAGGGTGGTAAAATATTACTTAATAGTTTCTTTTCAAAGAATTCCATATATAGGTTGCTTAATACAGGTGAGAGTGGATTACCCATTGCCATACCAAATTTTTGAGCATAATATTCCCCATTGAATTCGAATTTGCAATCCTTAATACATAGTTTGATGAGTTCGATGAAGTCATCTTTCGAGACGGGCAGTGAAATGTTATCCAGGGAATCTATGAGGAACTCTAGTAAATCATCAACTGGGACCTTTGTAAAAAGTGACGTTACATCAAAGCTGACCAGTTTAAAATCATGATTAATGTGCAAGTTATTGAGTTTATCAACCAGATCCATATTATTCTTGATATTGGAGTTAGAAATGTTGCCAACTAGGGGGTTTAGTAAGGAAACTAACCATTTCGATAGTTTATAAGAGATTGACCCAACAGAGCTAATGATGGGTCTTGCTGGGTTATTGGGCTTGTGGGTCTTGATTAAACCGTACATGTAAGGCAGTGGAGGGGACGTTGAAGTAAGATGTTTAATGAGAGTAGCTTTGCCTCTCAATAGGGACTTAAGTTTTTGTTGAACTGGGTGTTGACAGTGTTGAGAGGATTATTTATGAGTTTAGAATATGTTGTAGTGTCACATAAAAGGTCATTCATTTTTGAGATATAGTCATCTTTGTTTAAAATCACTACTGTGTTGGCTTTAGTGACATGTAGATCCTTATTTTTCTTAAGGGCTTGGTCTCACCCTCCTCTGTATATATTCATCTTGTTCTGCATTACTCTATCTAGTCTGTACTCACCCCTGAAGATGTGAATTACACGAAAGCGCTTGGGAACTTCGTGTTTTCTTCTTTCCTGGTGGTTATCAGCATATACCTAGATCACGCGCACCTACAGTGATTTACTTGCATATATATATATATATATATATATATATAATATATATATATATATATATATATATATATATATATATATATATATATATATATATATATATATATATATATATATATATATATATATGTGTATATATTATATATATATATATATATATATATATATATATATATATATATATATTATATATACATATATATATATATATATATATATATATATATATATATATAGATATATATATATATATATATATATATATATATATATATATATATATATATATATATATATATATATACTATGTACAAAAAATGAATGTTCAATGAATTATTTATGGTGCCTTTGGGTACTGGCCACTTCAGACGGGCTATAAATAGCCTTGTTATCTCCCCTCCATCTCACCCTGAGCCAGAGGGACGCGTCTTGGTAAATAACATGTTTGCTTATTTTCCATTTACTTGAAATAAATTTACCGAATTATTTGTTTATTTAGTTATTTATAATATACTATAATATATTAAACACACTGTAATTATTTTCTTTAATTTATAAAAATATCCCATCTCCCCCTCTTACAGCTGCCAATGGGAAGCGTGTTGGTAATTAAATTTGCTGTTTATTTTCAGTTTGTCTAATTTATCATGTATCAAATTAATATTACTAGAAATTGTGTAGGTAGTAGGCAGCTACCAAACAGGGAGGTACTACCGCCTGGGAAGATATTGGAAGCATAATGTGTTGTCTAATGGTAGACCCTGCTGTCATATGGCATCACGAAAATTGTGACCAAGTCCCAGGTTGCTGACCTGACTTTCTGCCTCATTTACACAATTGCAGTTTCAATTGTTCCTCTTACTTTGACAACACAACATACATACAGTATATTATTTCTCAGTTTTGATCTTTTTTTTCAATTTTTGTATTTATTTATAGTTAGTTACTTAAAATAAGGCCAATTCACTTCAAGTAATGGCATCAAATGTTACCAGCTGGTGTAGTGTAAACACTAGTGACGTCACTTGAGCGTCTGTAATTAACCGTCGATAGTTTCAAGAATTAATGCACTCATTTACTGAATATTCTTTGTAAAAAAATAAAATTTAAATCAATTATTTATAGGAGATAAATATTATTATGAGTAAATATACCGATACCGGTATGCATTACTGACCACCTCCACGGCTAAAAATAGCCCAACTCGCGGTCACTTTCCCTTTCTTGTCTCCTCACTGGCAAATGGGGGGGGGGGGGGGGGGGGGGCGGGGCGTGGGGAGGGGTGTGTGATGATAGCTGTGTTTATTACAGGGGTATAAATCTCTCTTACGGTATGTTAGACAGGTTTATAATACATTTTTATTATTTTAATATACCGGTAATCTTAATTTGAATCCAGCTTGCCAAACGTAAGTTTCAGTATAAAATAATTAGTGGTAAGACCTTGTGAGTGGCTTACGATGTTTTCATCACCACTCTTGACACACTAAACCACAATATTTAAGAGGTAAGAATTTTAAACTTGGTGGTTTAGACGACCCCCTAACTTTGGGCAGATTTTTTTAATGTTCAAATTTCGTCTTATAGGCCGTGATATACGGTATTTGCTTTTTTCGTCTTTTTTCGGACTTTTGCATTTTTCGGACCGAGGTCTGCCCTAATTAGTCCGATTTATCGAGGCTCTGCTGTACATGTATCTACCCAAAATTCTGGGTTAAAAAATACTTTATACTTTTCTTTTTTTAATTCCTGTATGTAAGATTGAGTGTGTATGTAAATGAGTAAAGAAAATAAAGAAAATTACATACAGTATATCTACCCATAATTACGAGTTAAAAATAACCATAATGTAACATACAGACCACATGTGGAGAATGGTTTTGGAAACACAGTACAGCATCCCCAATCAGTGTGGGAATTACTTGGCAATCATTTTAAATATTTGGTTCAAGAACATAGCCAATTTTTTCGAGCGTTTCAGATACTGTACTAGGATGGTGGATAAATGGTCCAACACTTGTATTAATTTTGGGTTGGCAGGTAATCTTTTATTACCTCAAGGAGTTACGATCCTGCCATGCCAGCTAAAGGACTCTTGGAAATCCTTCATATAATGCTTTGTTTTCACTACCCGTATGTAAAAGTGGGTTGGTGATAGGAAGGGAATCCAGCTGTAAAACTTCCTTCAAATTTGTCTGATGGCAACCAGGACACCACACCATCAGGTTATCACAGCTAACCTATGTAAATGTGGAAAGTGACTGTAAAACAGTGATGATGATGATTCTGTGACATCATTAAAAAAATTTTATGTGATATGGTTCATTGAACTAATAATTTTTTTTAATGTATTCTCATCTTTCTCAGAAATTTAAGCTGATGTTGCTGAAGCGTGATGATAGTTCCAAGAATATTCTGCTGAATTACCTTCGCAAGATCAATGATCATCTTGGTGAGAGAGGAACCCGTTTCCTCACAGGGGACACCATGTGCTGCTTCGACTGTGAGCTCATGCCAAAGCTGCAGCACATCCGTGTAGCTGGTTAGTATAAATTTTATGTGTAGTTGTTAATGTTGTTCTTCTGACATGCTTAGGATCAAACTTTAGGCTTTTGGAAATTTTATATGCAGTAGACACTTGCCATTCGTGAGGGATAGGTTCTATGAAATGGCGTGAATTGGCAAAACTGCAAATAGCAACTTATACTACAGTATCATTGTTTTCGTGCACTCAGACAGTTTCCAGCTGCACCTCACCACACATTGTAACTTGACTTTCTTTACTGTGCTTTATCTTTGTCTGTGGTCTCACATGTTTTTCTTGTTTTCTCCCAGCGTGTGTACACAGATTTCGTTGTCACAATACATAAAGTGAGTGGTAACTCCAGAAAAGGGCAAGAGAGTGTGTCTCAATTTTTATTTGTTATTTTGTTAGATATTTGATAATCTCCTTTACGTATTGTGTATTTACAGGTAAAACTTGATACGCGATCTCTCTATTTCGGATATTTTACTTTAATGATGGTGTTGTTTTAAGACCACCTCCCTATACAGGGTATACGATAAAAAATTCACATGAACGATGGCCGTCGTCTGTCCAAACTCGCTGTTGCGCAGAATACTGTCCAGGTATCCCTTGCTTAACAATTGGGATGAGTTCCTGAAAAACCAATCATTAATGCAAAATGATCGCTAGATGGGGGATAATAAGAAATAATATCTTAAACAAGGATTAATGAGAAATAATATCTTAAACGAGGGATAACTATGTATAATATCCGTGTAAATGGCACGTAATTGTGTAGCAGAGTCTCCAACTCGCCACCCTGTAGCACTCAGAGTGGGTGAGGCCGAGCTGTGAGTTATGTTATTGTTCAACATATAATGTTGGGCAGATATACCCTATATACTCGTATACAGTTGGTCCTCCTATTACGTGGTCCCACAATCCGCGTTTCACCATTAACGCGGTGCCTTGCCAGAACCTAACATTTTCACATTCCGCGGTCGTGAACCCCATTACGCGGAGAGCGGCTTGCCAGCCGCGCCATTTTTGGATCCAAACCTCCCGCCATCCGCCATGTTGTGTAAGAGGCGCGAAAATGGTGCGCACAAGGTCGCCCAGTCATCAAAACATTAGCGAGTTCTTCACCCGCCACCCACTACAGCCGGCCCAAGTCAGTGATAGTGATAATTATAGTGAGGATATGGACTTATATGAACTTTGGGGGGTTTGACAAAGAGGCCCTGCAAGCCTCTGTGGTGGATAGTGATACAATTGATACAAGTGATACAGGTGGGGGCCAATAATCTGCCCTCTGCCTCGGAACCAACCGCCCATCCCCGTGTGCCCAGCCATCTTTTCTACTAATGTAAGTGTTAAAAATCTAATATTATTGATATTTCTCTTAATTATTAATTGTGTGTGCATGCCATCATAAAGTTAAGATAATATTTTTACTACAACATAGTTGTGTGTCGTCAAAAAGTGGAGTTTGGGGATCGGCCCGGACTCCATTTCAATTAATCCCATATGTTATGTTATTCACTTTACGCGTTTCTCACTTTCCGCGGTACCCTCCGGGTTACATTAACCGCATAATACGAGGACCAACTGTATAGTTCGAGTTTTTAAGACCAAATTTTTAGGCAAAAAATTGGGGGTCGTCCTATACATGCGTAATAGTTTTGTTAGGTTGAACCCGTGCATGATGGGAAGGGCGAGGAGCAACTTTTAGCTTCAGACATGAAAAATATTTACCATTTACTGCCAGTAAACAATGGAAACGTAAAGTATGTACCAATTAGTAATGAAAAGTTGTGCAGTTCCTTCAGTAAATGAAGCTCACCAACTTACAATAGGCTAAATTACCTTACAACGTGCTTTCAGTAGTCTATGTTGAAGTTCTTAGCACAGGCTAACTTATCATATCATATACGGTATCACAGTTCTCATTGATCTACAAAAAATACCGGTATTAAAAACCTTTTCGATATTTCACACTTAATATAATACCCGGTAATCTACTTCAACCTCCTATTGTTTACAACGACGCATCACGCATCACGCACCGCCAGCTGTATCAGCTAGACGGTACACGTGTTTTTCGAATCGTTTTCAGTTAAAAACTGTTACATCACAATTATATTTTATCTAAACTGCGTCTGAATGAATATATTCTCGGAAATAAATAGTGGTTTTGCTGAAACGTGATGTATTTTAATGTAAAATAGGATAAAATACATGACGAAAACAAAAGATTTTACCTAACCTTCCGATGTTCAAGAGAAGTTACTCGTTTTTTTAATAGTTTTTGGTTAAAATATTGTTATATTACAATGGTATTCTATTCATACTGTGCTTGATATAATGCATTCACGGAAATGTAATATTTTTGCTGAAATGACGTACGTGTTACAGTGGAAAGTGGGATAAAATCGTGACGAAAGCAATGACTTTCGCTTTCTTTCATTCAAAAGATGTTACCGTAATTGCTTTTCGAATGGTTTTCAGTTAAAAAACTGTTGTATTGCGATAATATTCTATCCTAATTGACTTGAATAAATACTACGATACCACATTTCTGAATATTTTCATTAAAATCCATCAAAATCATTTTCCTTGCCATCGTCTGCAGCACCAAACAGCTTCTCCCAGTCCTCTCCTTGAACAGGGCTAGAGGGTACGTGTTTTTCGAATCGTTTTCAGTTAAAAAACTATTACATCACACGTATATTTTACCTAAACTGCGCCTGAATGAATATATTCTCGGAAATAAATAGTAGTTTTGCTGAAACGTGATGTATTTCAATGTAAAATAGGATAAAATACATGACGAAAACAAAAGACTTTACCTAAGCTTCTGTTCTTGAGATGTTACTCGTTTTTTTAATAGTTTTCGGTTAAAATTCTGTTATTTACAATGATATTCTATTCATACTGTGCTTGATATAATACATTCACGGAAATGTAGTATTTTTGCTGAAATTACGTGCGTATTACAATGGAAAGTGGGATAAAATCGTGACGAAAGCAATGACTTTCGCTTTCTTTCGTTCAAAAGATGTTATCGTAATCGCTTTTCGAATGGTTTAGGTAAAAAACTGTTGTATTACAATAATATTCCCTCCTAATTGACTTGAATAAATACTTGAATGGAAATATACAATATTTTTTTTTAAACTACCCTCGTTTCAGTGTAAAGTGTCGTAATAATAAATGGTAAACAATTTGCCTTCGGCACTCGTGTTTCATGCACGGCGAGTCTCAGTTTATAGGACGTAGAGCATTATTAGTGAAGGTTTTGTTGTTCCATTACCCTCAAAAACATGGGTCGAACTATATACGAGGATTATCGTAAATTAACGATATCTTGGTAAAAAAATCAGGGTATGTAATTTTCTTCATTTTCTTTTACTCTGTTACATGAACTCATAATCGTTCATACAGAGTATTGCCCCCTCCTCCCTCCCCCTCTCCCCCCAAAAAATGATTACCATAAAGTAAAGAATATTAAGAGTAAACATTTCTTATGTCCAGGGGAGTTTATGTCGGATCATGGGAGGGGAAGGGGGGTGCGGTGTTGGGGATATCGCTTCCCCCCCGCGCCAGGCCAAGCTGTGAGCTGTGATATTGTTCTTTTTCATCTTATTATTTTGGGTAGATATATGTTCTATTTATTGTTTATTTTTCATTTATTTTTTACTCTGTTCCAAAAGGTAATGCAGTCTGTTTTCTTTTCTTTTATTTATTATCTTTATTTATTCCTTACATTTATTGTGATTGTGAAGTGCTTTTGCTCTGTTTTTATGACTGTGAAGTTAGCAGTGTAACTTTGAAAATGTCTAGCAAGCTGTTGGTGAAGGCTCCTATGTTTGGGGAGGCCAAGGCACCCAGGAAAACCGTGTCTTTGGAGGTGAAGTGGCCAGGTTTGTTCTTAATAATGTGGCGAGTGTTGTTAAGTTGTTTTCTATTTATTTTATTAGTTTAGGATTTTTTTTTTGTGGGGGTGGGGGGGGGGGACATAACCCATTGATCCCTATGTTATACAGTGACCCCTCGTTTAACGAACACCTCGGTTAACGAAATTTCGGTTAACGAACTGCCTTCCATAAGGATCTTCAATTCGGTTAACGAACAAAAATTCGGTTAACGAATTTCTTACAAACCGACCTCAACATGTTTTCGCTTGCACTGACCGGCCAACCAGCTTTAGTATCAGTCCGCCAATACATTAATCGGTTCTAGGGCTTAAATTCAACTAAACGTTTTTTTTTCTGTGTTTCCAAGCAAATTATTGGTCATTTTGAAATATATTTTACATATTGACAATATATAATGCAGTGCAGTGTTGATTTAAAGAAAATAATCTTGAAATGCACCAAGAGAATTAAAATTTTATGGATGAAATGGTGCCATGGGGTGACTTCTTTTCCACCCCAATGCCTATTCTTCTTCCTTCTCCTCCACCCCCATGCTAATTCCCATCATCATCATCCAGGAGCCTTCTACATACACACCTCAAAGTAAGTGAACTTTTCTACCATTTTTGTTGAATTTAGGAACTTTTCGGTTTGCTGGAACCAATTACCCAAAAACCCATTGAAACAATGGTTTCGGTTAACGAACTTTTCGGTTAACGAACGACCTTCTGGAACAGATTGAGTTTGTTAACCGAGGGGTCACTGTGATGAACTTGATTTATGATATTTCAATTTGCAACAGGTTTTTCAGGAATGTAATCCCAGAATAAATCGTGGTTTACTTGTACTGTATGTGCAAAATTGTGAGTTGTGTATAATGGATGTCTGGGAATGTTTACATTGGGTTGGACATTTTTGCCAGTTCCAATGGTTGTAAGGTTAACAACCTGCTATCACTCTCAGTATTTTTATGAATGGTTTGCAACAGTGTACTTACTGCCTAATCACTCATTACTCAAGAATGACGTATGTATAGGTTGAAGAGCATATAATATCACGTAAAGTAACCATTATAAGTAGTAATAGAATTCCCCATAACACATGTTGCCAGCCAGTTTTGAGATGACTATACTTTATGCCATTGTTGCATGTAATGAAACTGTAAAAGTTATGGACATATTTTTTCAATACTAAGAAATAAAGAAAATACAATATAAACTATAAAAAGAAAAATGAAGAACATGGGTGTGTATCTGTGGGAAATTTTAATAAGCTCAAAAATGCTGCTCACTGGTTCATAATTAATTAATTGCACAAAATCAAATACAAATAAAATAATAAATATACACTTATGTGATGTTATTGTAGTGGACTGTATTATTAAATAGTTGCTAAGTAGTTAAGTAGAATATCCTATTAAAAGCCTTTAATAATACTAGGTATATACACTTGGAGATGTATTAATTGCCCAGGAAAACAGCTAATTTTAAAAATTTACTTTGCTACTTATGGAGGTGATCGCCGTGATGATGTATGGCCGAGTTGTGGCTTGAGTTGTGGTTTGAGGAGACATCGATGGCACTCTATCTTGGTTAATGCTGCAGTCTTGATTATTTATAACTTACCGTATATACCCGTGTATAGCACGAGTTCTTAAGACCAAATTTTTGGGCAAAAAGTTGGGGGTCGACCTCTATACGGGTAATAGTTTCGTTAGGTTGAAAAATATTTACCAGTAACTACCAGTAAACAATGGAAACGACGCACCAACGCACCACCCGCTGTGAGTGTCGGTACAGTTGCCAGGGCAGATCTCTTGCGTCATCATAGCAAGCCCAAAGTAGCCAAATGCATGGTATGGTATGCACAGGAGTATGTAAAACATAAAGTATTCATTTTTAAAAGTTTATTTATAGATACATAAATTTTTGTTAATTAAATTTGAAATAGCAATATGATGTGAGTCAGGTCATCTACACACAGTTGCCAGTTTCAAAATTTTCCTTTTAAAATTTTAAGTTACCGAGTATTTCTTTTCCCAAATCGTTTTACAATACTGTAGGTAAAACAGTATACTATTGTGCAAACCCCACAGAAAAAAATTAACAAATGGAGACACCAAAAATGTAAAAAAAAAAAATGCTGTCTGACTTGCAACACTGTTGGTAGGGTCAGATAGTTCTAACGGTACCTGCCAGGACCCGGTAATCAAATTTATAACAATATCTAACCTCAATTACTGTAGTTTATCCGATGTAGGCAATATGAAGTAAAAAATACCAGTTAAAGTGAGAAATTGGAAGAGAATAAACAAGAAAGATGTTGGGCTATTTTTGGTAGGGCTGAGGGAGAGAGTACCAGCTGTTTGGTCTTTTTTGGCGGGAGAGTCACGCAAATATCCGTACTAGTATTTGTTTGGTGTCTTCTGTATTTTTAAAAATGAATACTTGTAAATTAAAAGTACCGTAACATTGTATTATATAAAAACTTGTCATATTTCTGGAAAATGACACAAAAAATCAGGGAATACACCCGGTAAACAAATTTCAACGTACAGTAAGTCCCCAGTTACGTACATAATGGGGACCAAAAGGTTGTACTTACTCGAAATGACGTAACTCGCTAAGTTCCGCGGGTTTCTCTGAAAATCCTGTCGTTTTCCAATCAGCACTCGCGCTCACCAATCCTCGAACATTATGCAGCTATATTTGCACCTTGAATCGTTAAACCACCCATGTGCTAGCATTGATGTCACAGTATCATCAGGTTATCTTTCTTTATGTTGTTAAAAATAGGGCTTTTCTTCCTGAATCATACTGAGACACAGAGGCTTACTTTATTTGTGTGCAGTCCTCGATCCACAAGCGCAAGTATTTTCCATTTCTTCTCAGAACCTTCCACTTCTTATTAGTTTAACGTAGATTGCATTGGCACTCCAGATTTCAACATGTCCTTGATCTTTTCTTTGCCCTTATCAATTTTAATAAATTTTGACCGACTCAGGTGTAAATTTGCGGTCAACATTGGTCACTTTTCAACCACTTTTCAAGCCGTTGTATTATGTTCCATTTTTACCTCTAGTGATCATTGCTTGACGTTTCGTAGCAATCCCACTGTCTTCAATAACCACTCTACGCTTTACACCAGTCTTGCACACAGAGTAATGTAAATAGTGCAGAATTCCAGAGGAAGTACTTGTATGAACATGACCAACTTTTGTTTTGTGTCGGTCTAGCGTGTCGTACTGCATGGTCGTGTATTGGCGCGCCTGTGAGGCTGGCTCGCCCGCCAAATTTAAAAATTGCTCGCACCTTTTAGACAATATTTTTTGCAATTAAGACTTCAAACGATGTACGTATCGGCCGTTTGTACGTAATTCGGATGTACGTAATTCGGGGACGAACTGTACGCTAAAATTAAAAGCTGCTTAAGAAGGGCCGATGCAAACACAAAGCCTCCGCGACCAGGGCTCTGCCGTATTAGCTAGACGGTACACGTGTTTTTCGAATCGTTTTCAGTTAAAAAACTGTTACATCACAAGTGAATTAGCATAGAATATTATTGTAATATAACAGTTTTTAACTGAAAACCATTCGAAAGGCGATTACGGTAACATCTTTTGAACGAAAGAAAGCGAGTCATTGTTTTTGTCACGATTTTATCCCACTTTCCACTATAATACGTACGTCATTTCAGCAAAAATATTACATTTCCATATTCTCAGAAATAAATAGTAGTTTTGCTGAAACGTGATGTATTTCAATGTAAATTAGGATAAACTACATGAAAACAAAAGACTTTACCTAACCTTCCGATGTTCAAGATATGTTACTCGTATTTTTAATAGTTTTCGGTTAAAATACTGTTATATTAGTGATATTCTATTCATACTGTGGTTGATATAATACCTTCACGGAAATGTAATATTTTTTGCTGAAATGACATACGTATTACAGTGGAAAGTGAGATAAAATTGTGATGAAAACAATGACTTTCGCTTTGTTTCATTCTAAAGATGTTACCGTAATCACTTTTCGAATGGTTTAGTTAAAAAACTGTTGTATTACAATAATATTCCCTCCTAATTGACTTGAATAAATACTTGAATGGAAATATACAATATTTTTGTTGAAACTACCCGCGTGTCAGTGTAAAGTGTCGTAATAATAAATGGTAAACAAGTTTATAGGATGTAGTGTTTTTCTGAAGGTTTTGTTGTTCCTTTACCCTCAAAAACTTGGGTCGACCTATAAACGAGGAATATTATAAATTAACGATTTCTTGGTCATAAAATCGGGGTCGACCTATATATGAAGGGGGGTTATAGACGAGTATATACGGTATTTACAATATTTACAAATACCAAAGTAATTAATTCATCAGGGGTGAGACTACTGCTTATTTACAATACAGTCAACCCTCGCTTTACGCGGTCCCACATTCCGCGTTTCCACGTTTACGCGGTCCCACATTCCGCGTTTCCACGTTTACGCGGTACCCTGCCGAAACCGGAATGCTCACATTTCACGGTACGTGTACCCCTTTACGCGGAGAGCGGCTGGCGAGCCGCGCCATTTTTGGATCCAAACCTCCCGCCATGTTGTGTAAGCGGCGCGAGTAGGTTGCGCAGTGTGTGTCTTTGTTGCATTATCAGTGACGTCATATGACATATCGGACTGTAATTGGGCCATGCATCCTCACCTCACTCCGCTGCTAGCTGTGATTGGTTTAAAGTATTATGACGTGTCCACCCGCGGGAGGGAGGGAGGAAAGACGACGCTCGACCTAGCCGCGGCAGTTTCATCCCTCCAGGCCACACCGTGTAACAGTGCATCCATTGTTCTGTAAAATGGCTTCCGCCAGACCACTGCCCCCAGAGAGAAACCTTTCCTTACCTGGACCCACCCGCCCTAAGCCAAAGAAGACACGATGTTCCTTAAGCTACGAAATTAAGTACAAGATCATACAAGTGTTGGAGAAAGGAACAAGACAGGTTGATCTCTCGCGCCAGCATGGTCTTACGAGTCTACGATCGTGACAATTAAGAAGGATGCAGCCAAGATAAAGGAGCACATGAAGATCACAAAGTCTACAGGTACTTCTATGATCAAGTATTTCCACAACCAGGTACATCTCAAGACGGAAAAATTACTTATGAGCTACTTGGTGCGTCAGGTGCGACGGAACATGGCGGTGGACACGCGCTCAGTTAAGGAGTATGCACGTGAACTGTATGCTGCAGTGTCACGAAAGATGGGAATTACAGAGCCCAAACCCTTTAATGCTTCCTCTGGGTGGTTACAGAGGTTTAAGAAGAGGAACAAGATCACCAATATCAACATTGGTGGTGAAGAAGCTAGTGCTTACCGTGTTGCGGCTAGGGAATTTCCTCCTTTTTTACGTTAGATTATGGAGGAAGGACAGTACACCGACGACCAGGTGTTTAACATGGACGAATCTGGTCTTTTTTGGAAAAAGCTACCTTCCAAGACCTTCGTTGTAAAGAATGCCAGCAAGATTCGGGGCCGGAAGTTGCAGAAGGAGCGCATCACCGTCCTGTTTACCACCAATGCCTCCGGTACCTGTAAGCTCAAGTTATCGGTGATCCACACAGCACGCAAGCCGCACGCCTACAAAAGCATGGACATGACCAAGCTAAATGTCCACTGGCTGACTGCACGTTAGGCGTGGATGTTCTCTACACTGTCCCTCTCCTGGTTTGATGACTGTTTCGTTCCCGATGTGAAGAAATTCTGTAAGCAACAGAATGTGCCATTCAAGATTTTGTTGCTGCTGGATGACGCACCAGGACACTTGCCCCTACTGTTAGATCGTCACCCCAACGTAAAAGTGGTCTTCCTTCCTCCCAACACTACGTCTATATTACAGCCCATAGACCAAGAGTTAATCTGCAATGTAAAAGCTGCATTCTCTACTAAAAAATTCAAGCTCCTGAACGACTACACCAACACCAGGGAAGAGTTGCGTAACCTGAGTGACACCAACACCGATAGCAAGAGCGAAGACGACGAGGATCAACAGTTGGCAGAGCAAGAAGTACTTTTAAAACATTTCTGGAGAATATTCAACGTCAAGAAAGCTGTGGACTTCTTGGTGGAGGCATGGGATCAGCTGTCTGTAGCAACTGTTCGTCACGCATGGAGACATGTGTTGCATGGCATTCCGGCTGTTAGGCAGAGTCATTCTGTGACTGGTGAGGTTCAGACTATTGCAGTAGCAGTGGACCTTGCCAGAGAAGCTGCGCAGAGTGTTACAGCTGCAGGCTGCTCCGAGACCACCAACGACGACATCCTGGAGGTGATAAGGGATCCTGATGTGACTACCGACGAGATGGTAGATGATGATGACGTCGGTGAAGAGGCAGGTGGTGTGTCATCCCAAGAAGAACGCCGCTTATCCCATAGTAATGTTAGGGGTGCCATCGAGTGTATCGAGAAAGTCAAGCTCCTCCTTTCCGACGACCCTGACGCAAACAGGTATGAAATCTTCACTACCCAGCCATTGCAGACTATGGAGCCCTACATCAAGGTTTATCACGACAACATAAACACCAGCCATCAGCAAAGCATAACAGAGTTCTTCGCCCGCAACCCACCACAGCCAGCCCAAGCCAGTGATAGTGACAGAGGTAGAGACAGTGATGATGACTTTGAGGCATTTGTCAGGGAGGCCCTGACAAGTGTGGATAACAGTGATGGTGACTCACCTGAGGGCCAGTAGCCTGCCCTCTGCCTCGGAACCAGCCTCCATTCCCGTACGCCGACCTATCTCTTCTACTAATGTAAGTGTTAACCCCAACCTTGTTTTTTTCTAACCTAACCTTCAGTTTATTGACTGTTCCCTTCTATATTATGTGTGGGTGAATACCATCATATAGTTAAGATGTTATTTTTAGTAAAACGTACATATTGTGTCGGGAAAAAGTGTAGTTTGGGGGTCGGCCCGGTCTCTATTTCAATTAATCCCATATGTTATGTTCACTTTACGCGTTTCTCACTTTACGCGGGCCGCCATGGGTTGAATTAACTGCATAAAGTGAGGGCTCACTGTATTTACAAATACCGAAGTAATTAATTCATAAGGGATGAGACTACTACCGAAAATTTCGCAGAAATACGCCAATAATAAGACACAAAACTCGCAGAGCTCCGCTCTCTCTGAGATCTGGACTAAGAGTTGCCGGTTAGAATTAGATTGAGTGGCGAACCTCTGCTAGGTTTTCAGGAAGGAAACAAAGGAAGTGCGTATTATGCTCCACTCGGTTTTAACTTAAATTAGCCCTTATAAGTATTATCAATAAAGAATTAATATTGATAAACATTTAAGCAATTTATTATCAAAAGAATATTATGATACAGCAAGAATTACTCGGAATTTTATGAAGGTATAGTGGTCCCTCGGTTAACGAGCACAATTCGTTCCATAAGTTTGCTCGTTAACCGAAAAATTCGTTAACGGAAACCATTGTTTCAATGGCTTTTTGGGTAATTGGTTCCAGCTCACCGAAAATTGCATAAAGTCAACAAAAAAGGTAGTAAAGTGCACTTACTTTGAGGTGTGTATGTAGAAGGCTCCTGGATGATGATGCTGATGTGAATTTGAAGTGGGAGGTGGAGGAGGAGAAGGGAGAAGAGAAGGAAGTGGGGGTGGAGGAGAAGCATTTTACTGCTTTCTGGAAGGTGAGTCACCTTCCATGAAAATGTCAGGAACCTCTGGACTGACAGCTTCTCCAGCAGGAACATCCTCTCTTCTTCTTGAAGTGGAAGGCTGAGGGCTAGCATCTTTTTCCCGCTGCCTTTTAGTAAAAAAGCTGTCAATTTTTTTTTTGTGGGGCATCTCTCCTCATCATCATTAACTGATGTTTGAAGAAAGTGACCACTGTGTCCTCAACATTACACAAAGCAAGTTCTGCTTTTTCCACATTAGGGTGCCTTGATGCCAGTTTCCTGACTTCTCCCAGGAGTGAACAACATCTTTCAAATCAGAAGTAGACATATGGTCATCACTTTCCTTTTCCTCCTCACCACTGTCAGCCTCTAACATCTCATCCAGTTGCTGCAATTCATCAGGAGTAAGTTCCTGATTCATGAGACATCACAAGCTCTTCTCCATCATCCTCCTCCACTTCAAGGCCCAATGACTGACCAATGGACCCAATCTCCTGGTGCAACTCTGTTTCATCCTGAAATCCCTCAAAATCATGGACTACTGATGGCCACAGTGCTTTCCATGCAGAATTGAGGGATCTAGTGGAGACTTCTCGCCATGAGGACACAATCAATTTTACAGCCTCCAGGATGTTAAATTGTGTCTTCCAGAACTGTGCCATTGTTAGTTCAAGATCAGTGGAAGTTGCCTGATGACACCTCCTGAACATTTTCTTCATGTACAGCTTCTTAAAGTTGCTGATCACATTCTGGTCCATTGGCTGTATGATTGATGTAGTGTTGGGAGGCAAAAACAACACTTTGACAGAGTCAAATTGAGACTCCAAAGTGCTGGCAAGTTGAGGGTCATGACCAGGGGCATTATCCATAAGGAGAAGAGCCTTTACAGGAAGTTTATTGGTTGTTAGGTAGCTCTTGACAGAAGGGCAAAACACCTCAACTGCCCATTCATTAAAGAGCTGTCTTGTCACCCATGCCTTACGGTTGGACTTCTAATAAACTCCAAGCCGTCCTCTTACCACTTTTTGTTGCTTGAACACCCTGGGGTTCTCAGAGTGGTAGACAAGCATAGGCTTCAGTCGGAAATCCCCTGAAGCATTGGCACCAAGCAATTGAGTGAGACGGTCTTTCATGGGTTTATGCCCAGGTAAAGAGGCTTCATCTCTGGTGATGAATGTCCTTTTGGGCATTTTTTTCCAGAACAGCCCAGTTTCATCCACATTGAACACTTGCTGTGGAAGATAATTTTCTTCATCCACTAGTTCTATAAAGTCCACTAAAAATTTTGCTGCTCCTTCCTTATCATCACTGGCAGCTTCACCATGCCTAACAACACTAAAAATGTCACTTCTTTTCTTAAATTATTCGAACCAGCCCTTGCTGACCCAAAACTCTTCAAACTCTGTGTCTGAAGAACCAGGTTGATCTGCCTTTAAATGTTCGTAAATCTCCCTGGCTCTTTCACACATAAATTCGGTCGAAACTGAATCATCTTTCGTTTGTTTTTCCCTAATCCAAATGAGAAGTAATCTCTCTGTTTTTGCTATTAGGGATCTACCTTTAAACACTCTGGTAGATTTGTCTCTCACTTTCACTTCCTTGAATTTGTCTTTCTGTGAAAGAATTGTCGACACAGTTGATGTCGACATGCCATATTTTTTACTAAGCACATTTGTTCTGATGCCTTCTTCATGTTTCTTAATAATTTCCTGTTTCACGTGGATTGAAATCGCTTTTCTGGATTTCTTGGGACCCATGCTGGATTCAAAAACAATTTCAACACTAAAATTTTAGGTTTAATTGCTGTAAATAAAGAATATTTTCTTTAAATCAACACTGCACTTTGCTATATATCATCAATATGTAAAATAAATTTCAAAATGACCAATAATTTCACTGTAAAAACAGAAAAAATTGTTTGTTGAAGAGAGTCTGAAGCAAGATGTTACCTCCACTGAAAAGAGTGGCTGCTTGGCGCACCAAAAACTAGTTTCCTGAACTTCAATTATGTTAAATAATTGTTAAAGTGACTAAAAATTTTAATATAAGACTTTTAAGATTATTGAATAGTACAACCTTCTTGATATTTACTAAATGGTAAGGAATTTAAGCCCTAGAACCGATTACTGTATTGGCGGACTAATACTACAGCTAGTGAGCAAGCGAAAACATGTTGAGGGGAGCTCGTAAGGAATTCGTTAACCGAGGGTTTGCTCGTTAACCGAAGTGAAGAATCTTATGGAAGGTAATTCGTTAACCGAGGCACTCGTTAACCGAGGGATAACTGTACTGTATGATACTTTGCAGGGATTAATACATAGAAAGTGGGGATTGCAGCACAAACATTAGGAATCAAATATCAGGGGAATAATAATACAATTCAGTCAACCCTCACTTTACGCGGTTAATGTAACCCACAGGGTACCGCGGAAAGTGAGAAACGCGTAAAGTGAATAACATAACAAATGGGATTAAATGAAATAGAGACCAGCTGACCCCCAAACTCCACTTTTTCCAACACAATACCTATGTTCTAGTAAAAATAACATCTTAATTTTATGATGGTACATGCACACAATTAATACTTAAGAGAAATGGAGAAATACAGTCGCCAAGTTAATGTCCATTTAAATAATGGACTCGACTCCCTCCCCCTCTTCTCACAGTACACTCGCTGGCTCTTCCTTCTGAGAAATTTTTTGGGGAAAACCAGGTATAGTAATAAATAATTCCTCAAACTAAAGTTAGGATAATATAATTGACATTGCTGGATTCCTTGTAAGACCAGGAATATTTTGAATATAAATGTCATATATTTTTCACAAAAGATAACATATTTACTCAGATTAAACATTTTATCTAAAATTTGTATGTCTAATGCAAAATATATGATGTTTATATTCAAAATGATCACCAAATTGTAAGAATTCCAGCAATGTAAATTATATTCTGGCCGGGTAATTTGTATGAATTTTATGAGCTAAAACAAATATCTTCAGTTAATAAAAAAAAAATATTCTTCACAACACTATCTGTCAATCAAAGTACCCCACCTTGCCTTCCCCCCTCTTCCAACCGCGCGGTCAGTCCCAACCCTCCCCCCCCACCCCCCACCAATCGTCCCTTCAAGAGAAAGGTTGGGTGAAAAAAATAAATTTTAACATTTTGTATTAAATAATACCTCAGATTAAAGTTAGGATAATATAATTGACATTGCTGGATTCCTTGTAAGACCAGGAATATTTTGAATATAAACGTCATATATTTTGCACAAAAGATAACATACTTACTCAGAGTGAACATTTTATCTAAAAATTTTATGTCTAATGCAAAATATATGATGTTTATATTCAAAGTGATCATCAAATTGTAAGAATTCCAGCAATGTAAATTATATTCTGGCCGGGTAATTTGTATGAATTTTATGAGCTAAAATAAAAATCTTCAGTTAATAAAAAAAAAATATTCTTCACACGGTAACAGATGGTCGGTCGCCGGTCCCTCCCTCCCTCCCCCCCACCAACGTCCCTACTAGATAAATGTGTGGGAATACCAGACTGTTTACCTTTTTAGTAATAAATAATAAATCAGACTAAAGTTAGGATAATATAATTGACATTGCTGGATTCCTTGTAAGACCAGGAATATTTTGAATATAAATATCATATATTTTGCACAAAAGATAACATATTTACTCAAGAGTAAACATTATATCTAAAGTTTGTATGTCTAATGCAAAATCTATGATGGTTATATTCAAAATGATCATCAAATTTTAAGAATTCCAGCAATGTAAATTATATTCTGGCCGGATAATTTGTATGACTTTTATGAGCTAAATAAAAAAATTATACTTCACCGTGTAATGGGGTACACCCACCGCGGAATGTGAGCATCCTGGGTTCTGGCAGGGCACCGCGTAAACGTGGAATGTGGGACCGCGTAAAGTGAGGGTTGACTGTATATTGTAGTTATAAGTGAAATACTCCTCCCAGTTGACTGTTCCCGTTACTAATTTTGATGGAAGGAAATTCTTATTTTGGTGAAATTTCCGACATCCTGGGGCCGAAAGGACTTAATTTATATTCTATATATCCCCATTTTTATAAAAAATTCTAAACTTTGCCTAAAATTTTGTGCAGCTCTTCTAGGTACTCTTATGGGGTCTGATCCCTTATTAGTACGGTTCTCTAACCCATCCCTTAGCCCATTCCCCAGCCCATCCCTTAGGGTCATACTAGGCGCCACCGGATCTGTGCTAGAAGATTTCGAGAGGGTACAATTCATTTACAGTTCTAATTACTGACCCTAATTTAGGTTTTAATTTGACAGTTCTAATGAATCCTTGATTATCTGAGTAGCATTCTTCAACTTTCCCTAAAGGCCAACTTCCACAGGATTTATCATTGTGAATCAGTACCACATCATCCACATTAATATTTTTTTTTTTTTTTTTTGTACTTTACTACTGCGCTTATGAATGTTCCGGTCCAAAAGAGAGGTTAAATATTCTCATTTCTACATATCATGCCACTTATTTAATACTTTTAATAATTGGTAATATTTACTACTTAATCTGTCAGCATCTATATACGAAGGATCAAGCTGGTAGTCCGATGTAGTTATTTCTGGCAAAGAATTTAGTTTGTAGCCATGCAGCAAATGTGAAGTTGTCAGTGCTTCGGGCTCTCCTAAGGTATTGGTCTCATATGAAAGAGGACGATTATTTATTGTACATTCTATTTCAGTCAATAGAGTATGTAAATCATCTAAATTGACAAGTTTTCTGAAAAATGACTTTCTTAGGCAGTTTTTCACTAACCCTATCATTCTCTCATAGAAACCTCCATACCATACCAAGAGGCTCTGGGAGGTATAAATTTCCACTCACAACCTCTGCTGGTGAACTCCTCTTGCACTCTGGCATCCTCAAATATCTGATTTAATAATTCAGACCCCCAACTTGAAGTTGGTAGCATTGTTGCTGATAATTAGTTTTGGGCAGGATCTCCTAGCAACAAATCTTCTAAATGAGTTTAGAAATGTTTCAGCAGTTAAATCATTTGTGAGCTCTAAATGAATAGCTCTTGTGGTTGTACAGGTATAAAGAACTACTTAGACCTTTTGCTCTGTTTAGTCACTGGGTTGACAACTGCAATTAGGTAGTAGGTAGTGGGCAGCTTTTTTTTTTTACGGGGATTAACCCACCAGGTCACTGACCCACATCAGGGTCTTGGGGGGGGGGGGGGAAATGATAATAATAACTATTATTATTATTATTATTGTTAGTGACCCCTCCATTAACGAACTCAATCCGTTCCAGAAGGTCGTTCGTTAACCGAAAAGTTCGTTAACCGAAACCATTGTTTCAATGGGTTTTTGGGTAATTGGTTCCAGCTCACCGAAAATTTCCGAACTTCAACAAAAATGGCAGAAAAATTTACTTACTTTGAGGTGTTTATGTAGAAGGCTCCTGGATGATGATGATGATGTGCATTTGAAGTGGGAGGTGGAGGAGGAGAAGGAAGTGGAGGTGGAGGAGAAGCATTTTACTGCTTCTTGGAAGGTGAGTCACCTTCCATGAAAATGTCAGGAACCTCTGGACTGACAGATTCTCCACCATGAACATCCTCTCTCCTTTTTGAAGTGGAAGGCTGAGGGCTAGCATCTTGTTCCCTCTGCCTTTTACAGAAGAAAGTGTCAGTTGTGGTCTGTGGGGCACCTGTCCTCCTCACCATTAACTTATGTTTAAAGAAGGAGACCACCGAGTCCTCAACATGACACAATGTTAGTTCAGTTTTTTCCACTTCTGGGTGCTTTGAAGCCAGTTCCCTGAACTTCTCCCAGTAGTAAATCACATCTTTCAACTGTTTAGCTGACATATGGTCATCACTTTCAATTTCCTCCTCACCACTGTCAGCCTCTACCTGTAACATCTCATCCAGTTGCTTCAAGTACATCAGGAGTAAGTTCCTCCTCATGAGACATCACAAGCTCTTCCACATCCTCCTCCTCCACTTCAAGGCCCAATGACCAATGGACACAATCTCCTGGCCCAACTCTGTTTCTTCCTCAAATCCCTCAAAATCATGGACTACTGATGGCCACAGTGCTTTCCATGAAGAATTGAGGGTTCTATTGGAGACTTCTTGCCATGATGACACAATCAATTTTACAGCCTCCAGGACGTTGAATTGTGTTTTCCAGAACTGTTTCAGTGTTAGTTCAGGATCAGTGGAAGTTGCCTGATGACACCTCCTAAACATTTTCTTCATGTACAACTTCTTGAAGTTGCTGATTACATTCTGGTCCATTGGCTGTATGAGTGATGTAGTGTTTGGAGGCAAAAACAACACTTTCACAAAGTTAAATTGATAGTCCAAATTGCTGGCAAGGTCAGGGTCATGACCAGGAGCATTATCCATGAGGAGAAGAGCCTTTAAAGGAAGTTTATTGGTTTGTTAGGTAGCTCTTGACAGAGGGGCAAAACACATCAACAGCCCATTCATTAAAGAACTGTCTTGTCACCCATGCCTTACGGTTGGACTTCCAATAAACTCCAAGCTTTGTTCTTACCACTTTCAGTTGCTTGAACACCCTGGGGTTTTCAGAGTGGTAGACAAGCATAGGCTTCAGTCGGAAATCCCCTGAAGCATTAGCACCAAGCAATAGAGTGAGACGGTCTTATCATGGGTTTATGCCCAGGTAAAGAGGCTTCATCTCTGGTGATGAATGTCCTTTTGGGCATTTTTTTCCAGAACAGCCCAGTTTCATCCACATTGAACACTTGCTGTGAAGATAATTTTCTTCATCCACTAGTTCTATAAAGTCCACTAAAAATTTTGCTGCTTCTTCCTTATCAGCACTGGCAGCCTCACCATGCCTAACAACACTAAAAATGTCACTTCTTTTCTTAAATTTTTAGAACCAGTCCTTGCTGACCCAAAATTCTTCAAACTCTGTGTCTGAAGAACCAGGTTGATCTGCCTTTAAATGTTCGTAAATCTCCCTAGCTCTTTCACACATAAATTCGGTCGAAACTGAATCATCTTTCGTTTGTTTTTCTCTAATCCAAATAAGAAGTAATCTCTCTGTTTCTGCTATTAGGGATCTACCTTTAAACACTCTGGTAGATTTGTCTCTCACTTTCACTTCCTTGAATTTGTCTTTCTGTGAAAGAATTGTCGACACAGTTGATGTCGACATGCCGTATTCTTTACTAAGCACATTTGTTCTGATGCCTTCTTCATGTTTCTTAATAATTTCCTGTTTCACGTGGATTGAAATCGCTTTTCTGGATTTCTTGGGACCCATGCTGGATTCAAAAACAATTTCAACACTAAAATTTTAAGTTTAATTGCTGTAAATAAAGAATATTTTCTTTAAATCAACACTGCACTTTGCTATATATCATCAATATGTAAAATAAATTTCAAAATGACCAATAATTTCACTGTAAAAACGGAAAAAAATAGTTTGTTGAAGAGAGTCTGAAGCAAGATGTTACCTCCACTGAAAAGAGAGTGGCTGCTTGGTGCACTAAAAACTAGTTTCCTGTACTTCAATTATGTTAAATAATTGTTAAAATGACTAAAATTTTAATATAAGACTTTTAAGATTATTGAATAGTACAACCTTCCTGATATTTACTAAATGGTAAGGAATTTAAGCCCTAGAACCGATTACTGTATTGGCGGACTAATACTACAGCTAGTGAGCAAGCGAAAACATGTTGAGGGGAGCTCGTAAGGAATTCGTTAACCGAGGGTTTGCTCGTTAACCGAAGTGAAGAATCTTATGGAAGGTAATTCGTTAACCGAGGGATCACTGTACTGTATGATACTTTGCAGGGATTAATACATAGAAAGTGGGGATTGCAGCACAAACATTAGGAATAAAATATCAGGGGAATAATAATACAATATATTGTAATTATAAGTGAAATTCTCCTCCCAGTTGACTGTTCCCGTTACTAATTTTGATGGAAGGAAATTCTTATTTTGGTGAAATTTCCGACATCCTGGGGCCGAAAGGACTTAATTTATATTCTATATATCCCCATTTTTATAAAAAATTCTAAACTTTGCCTAAAATTTTGTGCAGCTCTTCTAGGTACTCTTATGGAGTCTGATTCCTTATTAGTACTGTTCTCTAACCCATCCCTTAGCCCATTCCCCAGCCCATCCCTTAGGGTCATACTAGGCGCCACCGGATCTGTGCTAGAAGACTTCGAGAGGGTACAATTCATTTACAGTTCTAATTACTGACCCTAATTTAGGTTTTAATTTGACAGTTCTAATGAATCCTTGATTATCTGGGTAGCATTCTTCAACTTTCCCTAAAGGCCAACTTCCACAGGATTTATCATTGTGAGTCAGTACCACATCATCCACATTAATTATTTTTTTTTTGTACTTTATTACTGCGCTTATGAATGTTCTGGTCCAAAGGAGAGGTTAAATATTCTCCTTTCCACATATCATGCCACTTATTTAATACTTTTAATAATTGGTCATATTTACTACTTAATCTGTCAGCATCTATATAGGAAGGATCAAGCTGGTAGTCCGATGTAGTTATTGCTGGCAAAGAATTTAGTCTGTAGCCATGCAGCAAATGTGAAGTTGTCAGTGCTTCGGGCTCTCCTAAGGTATTGGTCTCATATGAAAGAGGACGATTATTTATTGTACATTCTATTTCAGTCAATAGAGTATGTAAATCATCTAAATTGACAAGTTTTCTGAAAAATGACTTTCTTAGGCAGTTTTTCACTAACCCTATCATTCTCTCGTAGAAAACTCCATACCATACCAAGAGGCTCTGGGAGGTATAAATTTCCACTCACAGCCTCTGTTGGTGAACTCCTCTTGCACTCTGGCATCCTCAAATATCTGATTTAATAATTCAGACCCCCAACTCGAAGTTGGTAGCATTGTTGCTGATAATTAGTTTTGGACAGGATCTCCTAGCAACAAATCTTCTAAATGAGTTTAGAAATGTTTCAGCAGTTAAATCATTTGTGAGCTCTAAATGAATAGCTCTTGTGGTTGTACAGGTATAAAGAACTCCTTAGACCTTTTGCTCTGTTTAGTCACTGGGTTGACAACTGCAATTAGGTAGTAGGTAGTGGGCAGCTTTTTTTTTCTTTTTTTTTTACGGGGATTAACCCACCCGGGCACAGGTCAGGGTCTTGGGGGGGGGGGGGGGGGATGATAATAATAACTATTATTATTATTATTATTATTATTATTATTATTATTATTATTATTATAATAATAATAATAATAATAATAATATATCTTTGCCCCCAGGCCCTGATGTGGGTCATTGACCTGTGTCTGTGTGGGCTAATCCCCGTAAAAAAAAATATTGCTCCTGTGTAGTCAACTCCAGCTACTTCAAATGGTCTTAAATCTTCTATTCGTTCTTTTGGCAGTGGTGGTGGCAAAGGGTACTGATAAATTGGATTTCAAGTCTTTTGCATATGTAGCATGACTTAATGACAGTTTTGATCACCTGCCTACCCTTAGGGATCCAAAAAATTTCTTTTAATTTGCAGTGTCTTGTACTCCCCCATGTTTGGTTTCCAAATGTGCATCATTTATTAGAAGGTTCGTTACCTGATGCTTTCTAGGGAGCAATAATGGGAACATAGTATGATAAGGGCAAATTTGCCTGATCTATTCTACCATGTCATCCCGGAAGATCTTCATCCTCAAATGATTCAGATTTTTTACAATATCTGGCATTTTATATTGCATGGGTTTCTTTTAAATGTCTGAAAGCTTCAGGTTAACTCCTTTTGTGCCATGTGTAACCACTAATGATGGGGTTTCATTAGATTCAGCATTTTGTTTCCTTTGATCTTACTGATGAAAGAAAAGACTAAACTGGTGTTCTTAAGTAATTTACTCCATGTCTTCACTCTTTTTGGATCCATAAAGGGTAGGTTAGACTGATCCTCCACATTAGCTATTAGAACATCAATAGTTATGCTAGTATTAAATTTCTGCTTTGGCCAGTCACATTCGTCATTCAACCAGTTGGGACCCTGGAACCACAGTCTTGAGATTCTAGAAATTTAATTTGACTCAATCCTTTGGTTAATAAATCAGCAGGGTTCTGTTCTGTGGTTAAATGATGATAAATACAAGTGGAATCTAAATTGATCATGTGTGCTACTCTATTTCTCACATAAACTATGTTACTCTTGTTATTTACTCCCCACTGTAGAGCCACTTCACTGTCCGACCATATGAAAGTTCTGTTAAAAGTAATTGTATGTAGTGTATCCTTTAAATATTTACTTCATTTTACTGCTACATACATGACCGTCAATTATAACTGGGGCAGAGTTTTAGTTTTCAATGGAGCAACTCTTGCTCTTGTTGTCAGTAACTTGGGTTCAGTTGAGTAATCAGTAACATATGCTACAACTCCGTAAGCTTTTGGAGAAGCAACACAAAATAAATGCAAGTCAAATTGAGACCCCTCCTCCAACACATTCCTTTGAAATTTAATTTTCGACAGATTATTGCACTCCTGGGATAAACTTTCCCATTTACTCATTATATCTTCGGGCAGAGTGTTATTCCAATCTAACTTTCTGGTCCAAGTACCTTGAACTCACACTTTCAAAGGAATGGTTAGAGGAGTGACCAAACCCAACAGGTCAAAGATCTTGCTAACACCCCTTAGCAAAGATCTTTTAGTATCTACAGAATCCCATATGACATCCTTGACATCAATATCTTTTTTAGGACTCCATTGCAAACCTAACACTTTGATATTATCTTGATGGTCAGACGGCAAAGTGGCCCCTCGGGTAGGTGAATTGGTAGTCCAGTATTGGAGTGGCATTTGCTCAAGGACTCCTCATCATTTGTAGTCCCTTGGATATTGTCCATGTACAGGGATTTCTTATTCATATCCACCTCTAATTTGTTTTTATTTTGTTGGTTTAAGTGATGTTCCAGAGTCATTTGCAATAAAAACAGTGAACTATTGGCTCCAAATAGAATTGATTTAAATCTACAGTATAGTCTGGATTTAAGCGGTTTTTGTTTACGCGTTTGGTCATTTACGCGGTGCCTTGCCAGAATGAAATGTTTTAATTATGCGGGAAGCGGCGCGGGCAGGGTGCGCACAAGGTCTCTCAGTCATCAAAACATTACCAAGTTCTTCACCCGCCACCCACCACAGCCAGCCCAAGTCAGTGATAGTGAGGATATGGACTTTGAGGGGTTTGACAAAGAGGCCCTGCAAGCCTCTGTGGTGGATAGTGATACAAGTGATACAGGTGAGGGCCAATAATCTGCCCTCTGCCTCGGAACCAACCCCCCATCCCCGTGTGCCCAGCCATCTTTTCTATTAACGTAAGTGTTAAAAAACCTAATATTATTGATATTTCTCTTAAATATTAATTGTGTGTGCATACCATCATAAAATTAAGGTGTTATTTTTACTACAACGTACGTATTGAGTCGGAAAAAGTGGAGTTTGGGAGTCGGCCCAGTCTCTATTTCAATTAATCCCGTATGTTCTGTTATTTCGTTTACGCGTTTCTCGTTTTACGCGGACCTCCACGGGTTCAATTGATCGCGTAAATGCAGACTATACTGTATAAGTATCCGAGGGACTATTTTCATCATGAGGATTGCTTGGCCAAAGAAATCTAGTGTAATTTCTGTCTTCCACTTGTAAGCCAATTCTCAGAAATGCTTTACTAATGTCAGCCACATAGGCAAATTTATTGGTTCTGAATTTGAAAAGAATATCTCCTAGCTTCTCTGTTAATGTAGGGCCAGTAGATTGAGGATTTATTTTTGCACTACAGTCAAAAACTATGCATATAGGAGTGGTTTTACTTTCTCTAAATACTGACTGCTAAGTGAGGTAAGTGATGAGTCTTATTAGTTACAATTGGTTCTGACATTTTCTCAATAAATCTTTTGTCTAACTGGTCTTTAATAATTTCACCGTATTGATTGACAAGCCCTGCTGACTTTAATTTCTTAAATTTTAATTTTAATCTACCTTTAGCCAGGTTAAAATTTGTAGGTAGAAATTTACTGTTCACTTTTCAGGGCAGCCCAACCCAATACTGGTTATCATGATACTTTACGGTTTTCTATAATTTTCTAACACAAACCATTATTCTGGGTTCATAGACTTGGCTTTTATCCCAATGGTGTCTAATTCCCATAGTTTAGATACTTACGGATTTCTGGCTTCTGACAATTATTAGTTTCCGTATACAGGTAGTCGTCGACTTACGACCTAGATTGGTTACGGCCGCCCGGTCGTAAGTTGATCTGGTCGTAAGTCGGCCTATGTTATAATTACCTTACGTATATTATAATGTGTAATGATAATATAATCATCTTTAAGTCATATTTTATCAACATTTTCTTTGTTCATTATTGTTACGGTCGTCAGGTTTAAGTAAATCACTGCATACTACAGTACAATTTAATTACCTTACGTATATTATAATGTGTAATGATAATATAATCATCTTTAAGTCATATTTTATCAACATTTTCTCTGTTCATTATTGTTACGGTCGTCAGGTTTAAGTAAATCACTGCGTGTTTGTAATTATGCGTGCGGCTCCAGCTCCCGGCAGCGCCAGGAGGCTGGGGCCAAAACTGTCGTACCGCCGGTCGTAAAGTCGAACAGACGTAAGTCGCATAGGTCGTAAGTCGACGACTACCTGTATGGCGGCATATAAGTCGACCTGGCGTATAAGTCGACCCACCTTTTCAAGCAAAAAAAATTGGTCATAGAGGTATACCTACTGGATAAGTTGACTCCCCAACTCCAGCAGCTGTCAAGTGTTGTGAAGGACCAAATTAACCATCAAAACACATACATAAACAGTCAAACAAGCCACTCTATACATGACGTCACACAACGTCATTAGTGACTGACCCAACAATCACAACAACACTGAGCTCAGTTGACTTCCTGTTCATTCCACCACAGTCCACACACAGCCATCAATAACAAAAGGTGTTTAAATAAAACTCCCGAGAAAAACTTTATTTCATCACAATAGAAATAGAGCAATTATGTTAAAGGTAAATATGAAGGCTGTAATACGAAAAACTCTCACTTACTGTCATGATTTTAGAGGTCAACATTTACTACCCATCGTATAAGTCAGCCCCCTAACTTTGGACACTAAAAATTTCGCTTCAAAGATGGACGTATACACCTCCATATATGGTACTAAGGCTATCTGAGAGCTCTTGGCATCCATGACGAATCTATCTGGTGTATTTCCATAAAAAACTAATCTATTTCTAGTCTTTAGAAAATTTACACCCTTCGGTCTAATCATACTGTATACTAATTGGTTATAGTGTTCTGCCCCAACCAACAAGTCAACACTATCAACTAAGTTCTTTAGGTTAGGGTCAGATACCTTGATTTTATTGTCCTTCACATATTCAAGGCATTCCTCAAGTCCATCCATTCTTGTATCTTTAGGAAGATTGTCTAGCATCAGAGCACTCAATCTAACATACTTCAAGCCACCTTTTACAGTAAGTTTCACTAAATCATAAGATTGAGTATCTATACTCATAGTAAATCCAGATATCTTCAAATCTAATTTGCCACAAGGATTTAATTTTAGTTCCACTGCTAATCTCTTAGATAAAGGTTTTCTGTGATCCTTGATTGTACAGAGTCCTAACTGAGGATTTACTTTTACTCTTGACAACTATAAGTTACTCTATAAGTAGTGCAGTGGAAACTTTGCTGCCAGAACTTGGACTCACTGAACAGACATTTTGTTCTGAATCACAAAAATAAGAATGATGGATGCCCTTTTTGCAAATAGGACATTTATGTAATTTATATTTACAGTCTTCAGTTTTAAATCTGCAGCTACATTTCCCACATCGTCCTCTTTCTTCTATGCGCCTAATCCTACTGTGACGGCCTTGGTATTTACTGCATTTAGTTGACAAATGTCCCCCATCACAGAACACGCACCTGATATCAGAATCGGAACTAGAAGGCTCAGCAACTGCAAGCTCTGACTGTCTTATTTCTCCTGGGCCCATTTGAATTTCAGGTGCTTCTCTACTTAAGAATGTTCAACTTCCAAACTTTCAGAAATACAAACATCATCACAGGCTATATTAAAGGGTATAGCTGTACTAAATATCCATAATCTTTTAATTTTTTACAATATGTTTGGTATCTACAAGAGTAAAGTTGGACTTGTAAACAATTGGACTTACAAACAAGCCTCAGGAACGTAACTCGTTCGTAAGTACAGGAGCACCAGTACTTTTGTTTCTTGCTTTATGGGCCAGGATACTTTTTTAATTTTCTTTTCCTTATCCTTCTCTAATTTACCTTTCTCATGACTATGGTTCTTTGCTTCTAAATGATTAATCACAAGGATTAAGTTATTTCTAATTTCTTCTAGAGAAGGATAATCAAATTGAGCTATTATAATTGGATTGACTCTGTCTTATTTGGCAACTTTTCTGTGAGTATAAAAGCCAAATGAATGTTTAACACAGTCGCCATTTGCTTATATTCCCGGGTTCACCATAGCAACAGAGATGCTACCTCCGCTGATTCCTAGCAACACTCCCTACACGCCCCACCTCCTCCCACTCCCTCACTGAGCCAGTTAACTTGTGTGCAAAGAAATATATATTCCCTTTGTGTTTGCCCATAGGACAATTGTTTCTCTTACTGTTTTTACAATATGTATGTAAGACGGTGTGTGCATGTAACTGGTGGTTACAGTGACGAGTCTAACCTAGCTGCAATGATGCCAGCAATGTTAACAGATGCGAATGTGAAAAGAAAGTTATCTGTAAATCTTCATGTGGATCTGGTATTTGCAGATTTAAAAATAAATGTTGCAGCTATGGTATTACTGTAGTAGTTTGTAATGCATGTAAGAATTCAGAAATGGCTACTGCTTAGCTACCTCTTGAGGAGTTGGGTGTCTACCTTACTTACATAAATCATTTAAGGTTATCATTACAGTATTAGTTCAGTACATGAAGTTATAAATCAAGCTTTTATATTTTCAATATTTAATTTTTTAATTAATTAAAAATAATAATAATGTGTTTAAGTAGAATTTAGCCTACTGGGGGATTCATTAGCTTATGGGAGACCCCAATTTTACATATAGGGGGCAGGCAGATTTTTTTTTAGCTATTTTTCAGAAAAAAAATTACATCTTAAGTGCCATAAAATGCAGTAATTCATGATGTATCTTGGATGTATCCAAGCATGATTTTGATACTGAATGTGGTGTTATTTTTGTTTTAGGTAAATACTTTGCTGACTTTGAGATCCCCGAGGAGCTGGAAAACCTCTGGCGGTACATGTTCCATATGTATCAATTGGATGCCTTCACACAGTCCTGCCCAGCTGATCAGGACATCATTAACCACTACAAACAACAGCAGGTTTGCAGTAGTATTATTTTGCTGTAAAGAATGATTTGTCATATTCTATGACCACTGTCAGAGCAGTAATGATGTGGCCTGTCACTTATTCAGCTACACTAAAATTCTGAATCTTACCAGAAATACTAATTTTACAAAATAATAGTGACAGATGAGTAAAGTTTAAATTTGCTAACCTGTAAATTTCAAAAGTGACTTCTTCCTAAAAGAATTGATAAATGTTGTTATTGTAAGTTTTATGGTAAAACCTTTTTTGCAGAATGAATTTGGCCCCATGCTGCTTTGTAAAAATAAAATTTATTATAAATTCTGTGGCTAGTCAGAGCATTTTCTTTGTTTGTTGCCTGTAACTTATTCAGTAGAACCTCACTAAATTGGACTAATTGGAGGGAAGGCTGTTTTGGTAAAGCTATTTTTCCAATGAACATTAATTTTATTTATATATTTTTTTTTTACGGGGATTAGCCATGCCTTGGATGTGTGAAGGAGTGCAAATCAAGATGCTTTAACCTGTCTCTGTACTCAAGGTTCCTAATGCTCGGGATTAGTAATACAGGTTGTACCTCTCTAGTCCGGCAACCTCGGGACCTGACCGGTGCTGGACCATGGAAATTCACCCTTTTCCTGGATAGATAGTGACTTGTGCTTATGCTTGGAAGCACTAGCACCACTTTCTCTGCATCATGGTCTCTTTGAAGACATATTGAAGGGTTAAATGTCGTATAGTAGCTTCTCAAATTTCACGAGTTTTTAATTCAACATATTTTATTGGAACACAAAAAAATAAAAAATAAAAATTTTGACGGCGGAAACTTGAATTTCGACGGGTTTGAACGGCCCGCCAACGTGTAGACGACGTGCATAATCGTGTAAACAGCGTCATTTCTCTTATGTACAAAAGATTCATTATTGTTTATTACTGAATGTCTTTTATATTGAATTAATGTTTATGTGTGCAAAATGAGCAATATAATTCATTAATAATACGTAGAATATTAAAACAAACGAGGAAATGACACAGCATTGTTTTCGTTGATTACAAAACCAGTGACTGACTGGTTCTACATATAAAACTGAAGAAAATATGACCTTGGTTGCAGCTGTAGTAAAATTAATATGGTTGTTTTAAGTAATGTTATTTAATGTTAATAAATGGAACAATAGAAGTAGCTAACGATAATGGTAAAGAAAGAAGAGAGATCGCGTATGTAAGTGCACATACGTGAAAACATATTGTCATTACTTTACATAAGAATATGAAAGCAACACTTACTTACTGTTCATATATATTTTAAATAATGTTTCTGAACTTGTTTTTATTGAATTATTGTTTGTGTGTGCAAAATTAACAATTCAATTTATTAATAATACACGGAATATTTACACGAGGAGACGAGATGGCTGCCGGCATTGTTCATGTTAAAGCTTACAAAACCAGTGACCGATTGGTTCTACATATTAATGTAAAATTAATGTAAAAAAATTAACATGGTTGTTTGAAGTACCTGTAATGTTATTTAATGTTAATAAATGGAACAATGTAAGTAGCTAACCATTAATGGTAAAAAAAAGTGAGACTGCGCGTATGTAAGTGCGCACATGTGAAAACATATCGTCATTACTCTACATAAGAATATGAAAGCAACACTTATTTACTGCTCATATATATTGAAGGGTTAAATGTTGTACCCTGTATAGACAAGCAGAGAGAGAGAGAGAGCAGCTGAACTGCCGGATGTAAACAAACCTTAATTTACCGCGGCTTTGTTTTTGTTTTTTACGGGGATTAGCCCACCCGGGCATAGGTCACCGACCCACATTGGGGCCTGAGGGGCAAAAATTTAATACTCCTGTAATAATAATAATAATTCAGATAACTACAGTCGACCCTCGTTAATTCGGACTAATAGGGGGGGAAGGGTGTCCGTTTTAGCCGATTGTCCAAATTAACTGATTTAGGGGTTAATATTGCATTATATTTCAAAGTCATTGTTTTCGTCACGATTTTATCCCACTTTCCACTGTAATACGTATGTCATTTCAGCAAAAATATTACATTTCCGTGAATGTTTTATATCAAGCACAGTATGAATAGAATATCATTGTAATATAGCAGTATTTTAACCGAAAACTAGTAAAAAAACGAATAACATCTCAAGAACATCGGAAGCATAGGTAAAGTCTTTTGTTTTCGTCATGTATTTTATCCTATTTTACATTAAAATACATCACGTTTCAGCAAAACTACTGTTTATTTCCGAGAATATATTCATTCAGGCACAGTTTAGGTAAAATATACATGTGATGTAACAGTTTTATAACTGAAAACGATTCGAAAAACACGTACCCTCTAGCCCTGTTCAAGGAGAGGACTGGGAGAAGCTGTTTGGTGCTGCAGACGATGACAAGGAAAATGATTTAGAAGGATTTTAAAGAAAATATTCAGAAATATGGTATCGTAGTATTTATTCAAGTCAATTAGGATAGAATATTATTGTAATGCAACAGTTTTTTAACTGAAAACCAATCGAAAAGCGATTACGGTAACATCTTTTGAACGAAGGAAAGCGAAAGTCATTGTTTTCGTCACGATTTTATCCAACTTTCCACTGTAATACGTACGTCATTTCAGCAAAAATATTACATTTCCGTGAATGCATTATATCAAGCACAGTATGAATAGAATACCATTGTAATATAACAGTATTTTAACCAAAAACTATTAAAAAAATGAGTAACTTCTCTTGAACATCGGAAGATTAGGTAAAGTCTTTTGTTTTCGTCATGTATTTTATCCTATTTTACATTAAAGTACATCACGTTTCAGCAAAATTACTATTTATTTCCGTGAATATATTCATTCAGGCACAGTTAAGGTAAAATATACATGTGATGTAACAGTTTTTTAACTGAAAACAATTCGAAAAACACGTGTGCCGTCTAGCTGATACTCAACAGCTGGTGGTGCGTCATGCGTCGTTGTAAACAATAGGAGGTTGAAGTAGATTACCGGGTATTATATTAAGTGTGAAATATCAAAAAGGTTTTTATTACCGGTATTTTTTGTAGATCAATGAGAACTGTGATATGATATGATAAGTTAGCCTGTGCTAAGAACGTCAACATAGACTACTGAAAACACGTTGTAAGGTAATTTAGCCTATTATAAGTTGGTGAGCTTCATTTGCTGAAGGAACTGCACAACTTTTCATTACTAATTGGTACATATTTTATATTTCCATTGTTTACTGGCAGTAAATGGTAAATATTTTTCATGTCTGAAGCTATAAGCTGCCTCGCCCTTCCCATCATGCACCAGCATTTTAACTTAAGGTCCGCGTAGGTAATATTCCTACAAATCTAAAAAAAAAAAAAAAAAAAAAAGTTTGTTCAGATTTTGTCCGAATTATCCGAAATCCGGATTAAAGGGGTCCGAATTAACGAGGGTCGACTGTAAAAAAAAACAAAAAAACAAAAACAAAAAAAAACTGCCTGTTGGACAAACTAAAATCGTTCCGGACCACAGAATGCCGGACTAGAGAGGTACAACCTGTAGTAGTAGTAGGTAGTAAGCAGCTACCAAACAGGGAGGTACTACTACCTGGGAAGGTTTTGGAAACATAATGTGTTGTCTAATGGTAGACCCTGCTACCATATGGCATCACAAAAATTGTGACCAAGTCCCAGGCTGCTGATCTAAATTTCTGCCTCATTTACACACAATTGCAGGGTCTCAACTGTTTCACTAACTTGGACAACACAACAAACATAATGTACATATATCGTTTCTCACTCTTGATTTATTTTGTTCATTTTTGTATTTATTTATGGTTATTATAATTATTTTATTTTTATTTTTATTAATTTGCTATTAATTATTGATGTATATGTGAAATGATGTACACTGGTACAGCATATAGTAAGGTTCACCTGTACTATTGTACTGTCATTTCTGTTTCTATTGTTACAAATGTTGTTACAAGCAGGGTTGATTCATATAACTTTCAAATTTAACTGATCAAGGTAATTTAGAAATCTTACCAAGTTAACTCCTAATTTGAATATTTTCTATTTAGATTAAGTTGATTTGAAAGTTAACAATCTCATTTCCCACCTTATAAGAAACACCTAAAGAAAGAAAGAAAGTAAGTCTCCAAAGCTTACCGAAGATTGATCCTAGGGGTTGGAATGCTAATGAATGAAGTGTATATGATCATAAATTATGAAACCACTAAACAAGTGAAATACTGTAAAAATTAACCAATTACATTAATTTGATTAATAATGTCTAATTTCACCTATAAAATTTAACATTTTCTTAATGAAAGGTGTGCTTGGCAAAACACTATCAAGTCTTTTTGTAATTGAGACAGCCAGATGGCAGCCTACTGTAGATAAGTAACCTGGTTAGATTACATGGATGTGTGTGAGAGGTCAGTGCTTCAACAACCTCTACTGGCTCATGCAGTATTCTATGGGAAAATCTGTTAAGTGGTAAAAATTAAGTTCATTAACTTAACTTAATTGACCCAACCTTCATTATGAATGGAAGATGCATTCCTGAAGGCCGCATTTCAGACACCTTATATCTTACAACCAAAGCTAACCACACTAAATACATAAGCCATAATTACTGAATCACCATAGATACATTATGAAAAAAGTAAATTTAGATGTTGAAGTTGATGATTTTTGTCTCCTTTATAATATTGTTTATCTCACTTCAGAAACTTCTTGTAGGTTCCCTCACAAAGAGAAGGTCACTGATATAAAAGCACTGAGTGGAGGGAGTGGTTAATCTAGGTGTAGTTGACATGCTTGCCTCCTCTCTAAATTATGCACAACCCACACTTCTGATGCAAAAAAATTCGCACAAAAATTTTGTAACTTCAGGTTTTTTTTTCATATAATAAAGCTTCAGGTAAAAATTATCAACATGAGGTTATTTGATATGAAGGTCAGGTTCCTGATTTGATGCCTTGGGTTAGCCAAAAAAATGGTACCTGAGCAGTTTGTAGCAATTTGATGCGGTCCAAATTAGTTTGTGTGGAACTTTTGAAACTTGTACTACAGGAAAAAAATGTGAATCAACGAAAATACTTTGCGCACTATATAATGCAAAATGTTCACTTATTTATAAATTTTGTATAGTTGTACTATACAAAAATACATATAGCTGGACTGTGTGTAGTGAGTAATTCCTGTACCAGTACATTAACCCTTTGAGGACAGTGATGACAACTCGAGGTCATTACCCACTGGATGGGGGAATATTGAAAAAATAAACAATAAAAATATTTGATTGTTCCCGTAAACTCTTGATTTAAACCATCAAAGTTCAGGTATCAGCAGTAATAATCAAAGAATCACTCCAATTCCTTGTCATATAAATTCCCCTAAGATTCACTGGTCAAATTTTGAGAAAAATCAAAATTTTTAGACTTGTATCCCTGTCACTTCGGAAGTGGTTTGAGAAGAAAGGGAACAGTTCAAGAGTGTAATATATAGTGTACTAGCTTTTGGAACTGTGAAACTACTATTGTTATTGGGTGGAGATTTGTCTTACTTAAAGCAGTATCCAACCATTTCACTTGTCTGTATCTGTTCAAGACCTAGAACATACTCCTCTAAAAGTATTCTTTGGAGCCTACAGCAGGAGCTTTTAATATGAGAATTTTCTAGTGTTTGTCATATTCACAGGGCACAAGGATGAAGAAGCATGAAGAACTGGAGACGCCAACGTTCACCACATCTATACCTGCCAATATCCGTCCTTGAGTTCCATATTATCACAGTCTTATCAGCTGAAGCTTGACGCTCATTGTTGTGGCTTTCTGTGCAAATTGTGTAAATTGGTGGAAGGTAATACTACCATATCCTTGCTCACTGGTAAAGTCAGTCAATGTTGTTGACCTCAGTGGTGTATCAGATCTTAGAACTCTTTTTGTGTCTGATAAAATTAATTGATTTTCAAGTTGCATTACTTTATTTCTCACTTTTTCATATTGATTTTTGTAAATAGCTTACATTCATTCTGATTAATCAAGTGTTGATCAGTAACTTTTATATGGACTGGTAAAATCTAAGCAGTGTTTTGAGAGCAGGGTGTAATTTGTTAATGTTACCACCCACCAAGATGTAACCCATCCACAGATGGACTAACAAGAGGATATCAACTTTATACTCATAAGGTGTCACCTGACCTAATTTTTAGTTTGAAGAAAAGTATTTGAACTGTAATTTTGAAGTCATTTGTAAGTAAAGAAAATTATATCAGTAATTATGACCACATACTATCCAATCAATTTGTGGCCAGTTATGTGCAAAATTACATTGATAATAAATATTAAGAAATTAAAAAAAAAGGAAGTGAAGCATACTGTATTTTGTGCCTTGTTTATAGCCATTGTATTTTCTGTTTATTGTATACTGTCACAATCTAGTTTTGCATCTTTTGAAGATTCTACCTTTGGAATTCATTAATTTTCATCTAGACATATTGGAACTCCTCCCGGGTAAGCCACACATTCCACTTGTGTGCCTTCAAATTTGTTGCGAGGTTTTCCAAAGTGTATATTTACCAAAGTTTGTGTTTTTCATTTGATTACTTGGTTTAACTTTTGAAATTGTAACTCTTCAATCTTCAGTTTTCTGTTGTGTATATACAACTCACAATATTACAATATATCAGAGAGATAATGTATTCCTGTATAATATTAGTTTTACACACAAGAGAGTCTAGAAGTTGAGTGTAACATGTCTGTCTTTGTGCTTGTGACAATCGACTTCTGACATGTTTGTCCAGTGTAAAGGCAAGTTGTTTAGTCTCTCAGATGACCTTTACAGTTGAACCTCATACATTTAGAATTATTTAAACATTAATTGGTTTTGTGAAAGTGGAATGATTACATATTTGTCTGGATAGTGAGAGATTGGTTAAAGTTTCTAGATATGTGAGGTAATGCACTGAATCCTTGCAGAAAATAATCGCATGGATTGAGCAAAGCAGGTTAATAATTTAGTTACAAGTTCTGCAGTTTTGTATTTTATTTCTTGCTTACACCTGTTTGAAAAGAAATATTTTTTAAGAAAGTCTGTATTGTCTGGTTCTGATAACATTTCACAAAATTAAGGTAACAGTTCATGTAATACAAGTGTACCATTTATTTTTATTAGAATTTGACTAAGTTACTGTAATTGATCTAACTGTGTCATGGTTTATGTGAACCTATAAAGGAGATGAAATTTTGTGTCATTGTTCTGCTTTTTAGAGCTTTAAGTATTGAACAGGTTTGAAGATCTTTCGTGGTTTGTTCTCTCATGTAGAGCATCTGATGTAACATAGTTGGAATAATTAATTCAATGTAGGCTTAGTAATTGAATAGTAAATTGGACTTATTCATTGTTAAGTTTTAAGGATTTGCCATCAATTACCTTTAGATCAAGCTGTTTATGGCCATGAGTGTTTTTTCTATGTGGCTCTTGATTTTTACAGATTTTTTAAAGATAATCATGGAAAATATACACTTTAAATGATATGGGAAACTAATATTTGTTTTATTTTATACTTTTTGAAACTTATATGTGAGTATGGAAGGTTTTAACATGGTAGTAGTAAAGGAGGGGTTCATGTCTCGCTTTGATGCTGGGCCTCTTTACAACAGAGTGGTCTGCATTCTGTTACTGTGTATTGTGCTGTTAGTTGAAAAAAAATATATACCGTATATACAGTGATCCCTCGGTTAACGAAATTTTGTTGAACAAATTACTTTCCATAAGAATCTTCAATTCGGTTTACGAAAAAAAATTCGGTTAACGAAATTTTTACAAAATCATGTCAACATGTTTTCACTTGCTCACCAGCTGGAATATTAGTCCACCAACACAGTAATCAGTTCTAGGGCTTAAATTCGCTCCCATTTGAGTAAATATCAAGAAGGTTGTACTTTTCAATAATATTCCAAGTTTTATATTAAAATTTTTAGGAATTTTAACACTTATTTAACATAATTGCAGTACAGGAAACTAGTTTTTGGTGTGCCAATCAACCACTTGACTCACCCAGCAAGGCGTCAGTTTGTATCTCTGGTCAGTGGAAGTAACATCTTGCTTGTGGCTCTCTTGAACATAACTATTTTTACATTTTTACAGTACAATTATTGATCATTCTGAAATTTATTTTACATATTGACAATATATAGTGCAGTGCTGTGTTGATTTAAAGAAAATAATCTTCAATTACACCTAGTGAACTTAAAATTTTTTGGGTGAAATGACGGCATGAAGCATGGGGTGATTTCTCTTCCACCCCCACTTCCTTCTCTTCTCCCTTCCCCTCCACCCCCACTTCTAATTCCCATCATCATCATCAACCAGGAGCCTTCTACATACACACCTCAAAGTAAGTGTACTTTACTGCATTTATTTTTACTTTGCATGTACAGTGGTCCCTCGGTTAGCGAACGCCTCGGTTAACGAAATTTCTGTTAACGAATTACCTTCCATAAGAATCTTCAATTCCGTTAACGAAAAAAAAATTGATTAACGAAATCCTTACGAAAATCACATTTTGTTTTGAACATCAGCTGATAAGCTGAGGAGGTACTCGGCCAATTCAGTGATCTCTTCTATGTTTACATTCAAATTAATCACTATCTTATAAGAATTCCAGCAATGCAAATTAATTTCACCCCGGTCACTTCTATTAAATTTCATAAGCAAAAAACAAAAACTCAATCTAAAGGTCATAAATTAACAATTAAATACTTCACACCACAGGCGCCAACTGTCAAACATGTCACTGTCATCCCTCCCTCCCTCCCTACCCCCCACCTTCCCGAGAAACGTTTGGGGAAAAGCACTAGGCTTTTAGGTTTAATAATAAATAATATTTCGGACTAAAGTTAGGCGAATATAATTGGCATTACAGGATTCCTTGCAAGACATCGAATAATTTGAATATAAACGTCATATGTTGCACAGAAGATAAAATTTTTGCTCTAATAAAATTCTTAAATTAGATCTAAAATTTGTATGTCTAATGCAAATTTTAGCTTGTTTATATTCAAATTATTCACTATCTTATAAGAATTCCAGCAATGTAAATTATATTCTGGCCGGGTAATTTCTATGAATTTTATGAGCTAAAAACAAAAATCTCGAGTAAATAAACAAATTATATTTCACCAGACACTATCTGTCACCTCTCCTCCCGCTCCCCCCCTGCTCCCCCACCTCTTCCCACGCTCGCTGGCTCCCTCCCTCCCTCCCTCCCTACCTACCCCTGCCTTCCCAGACAAAAGTTTCGTGTTTTCTTTAGGCTTTAAAGTGTTTATTTTATATAATATCTCAGACTAAAGTTAGGAGAATATAATTTGCATTGCTGAAATCCTTGCAAGACAGCGAATAATTTGAATATAAATGTCATATATTTTGCACGAGATAAAATTAATCACCTGTATCACATTACAGTAGTGATTTAAGAGTTCTAGTGTACATGTTAGATACATATAGTGATTTAAGGAGTGTTTCTAACGAACGGATTCTACTACGAATATTCCTAATGAACGGTTTTACCTATAAAATTGAGAATGCTATAACAAACGAAACTCCTACAACGAACATTATTTTTTATTTTATTTATTTATTTTTTTTTTTTTACTAATTTATTGTTTTTTATTACAAGTATTAATGATATTGTTTATTTCAGGAGTTTAAATGCATATTTATGCACTTTTTAAAATTTTTTACAATTTTATATTATATTTTTCAGTGTTAAGTGGTTGTATTTGGGGGCCTGGAACGGATTAATCCTATAACGAACGAATGCTATAACGAACAAGGTTCCAGAACCAATTAGACTCGTTATAGCATACCCCACTGTATACCGTATATCTCGGCTTATAAGACGGAATTTGAACATTAAAAAAATCTGCCCAAAGTTAGGGGGTCGTCTAAACCAAGTATAAAATTCTTACCTCTTAAATATTGTGGTTTAGTGTGTCAAGAGTGGTGATGGAAACATCGTAAGCCACTCACAAGGTCTTACCACTAATTATTTTATACTGAAACTTACGTTTGGCAAGCTGGATTCAAATTAAGATTACCGGTATAATAAAATAATAAAAATGTATTATAAACCTGTCTAACATACCGTAAAAGAGAATTATACCCCTGTAATAAACACAGCTATCATCACACACCCCTCCCCACGCCCCCCCCCATTTCCAGTGAGGAGACAAGAAAGGGAAAGTGACCGCGAGATTGGGCTATTTTTAGCCGTGGAGGTGGTCAGTAATGCATATCGGTATATTTACTGATAATAATACTTACCGGGTATCTCCTATAAATAATTAATTTAAAATTTATTTTTTCACTAGGAATATTCAGTAAATGACTGCATTAATTCTTGAAACTACTGACAGTTAAATACAGGCGCTTAAGTGACGTCACTAGTGTTTACACTACACCAGCTGGTAATATTTGATGGCATTACTTGAAGTGAATTGGCCTTATTTTAAGTAACTAACCATAAATAAATACAAAACGTAAAAAAAAGATCAAAGTGAGAAATAATATACTGTATGTATGTTGTGTTGTCAAAGTTAGAGGAACAATTCAAACTGCAATTGTGTGTAAATGAGGCAGAAAGTCAGGTCAGCGCTGAACCTGGGACTTGGTCACAATTTTCGTGATGCCATATGGCAGCAGGGTCTACCATTAGACAACACATTATGCTTCCAATATCTTCCCAGGCGGTAGTATCTACCTGTTTGGTAGCTGCCTACTACCTACACAATTTTTAGTAATATTACTTTGATACATGATAAATTAGACAATGAAAATAAACATCAAATTTAATTACCAAGACGCTTCCCATTGGCAGCTGTAAGAAGAGGGGGAGTTGGGCTATTTTTATCCCGTCATTGTGTCTGAAGTGGCCAGTAATACCATATATTTACTGATCATAATACTTACGGTATCTCCTATAAATAATTAATTTAAAATTTATTTTTTACATAGAATATTCAGTAAATGACTTTTAAATAAATAAACAAATAATTCGGTAAATCTATTTAAAGTAAATGGAAAATAAGCAAACAAATGTTATTTACCATGACCCTTCCCTCTGGCTCAGGGTGAGATGGAGGGGAGATAAAGAAGGCTATTCATAGCCCGTCTTTGTGTCTGAAGTGACCAGTACTCTAATGCACCATAAATAATTCATTTAACATTTATTTTTTGTACATATATTTTGTTTATATATATATATATATATATATATATATATATATATAACCGGTCGGAATTTACTGGACTTTAATTTCTCACTTGACTTGGGGTTTATTAAAGACTATAAGATGGTAATGGCAGTGGAAGCGCCCCTTTCAGAAAAATCCCGAACCAGCACAAGAACACTTAAATCTACTAAACAAAATGAATTGTCCGTGACCCGTGGAAGGATAGCATCTGTGACTGGGATGAATGAGACACACTGTAAAATTTAGACACTTATATTCCCTCCAACTCTACAAACACAATCAAATAATGGTACACCAATATGCGCACCTCTTAACTTGAACTTAAAACACTACTCTGGGGAATAAAAGTTATACATGATATAGAAACTATTAGAAACTCAGGCAACAGTAAATTTGAAGTATTAAGAAATGTTGCTTGCACACATGAAACAGGCCTTCAGGGCTTTCACAGAATAATATCGCCCACTGCGGAGGTGGTATAAAAATAAGAAATTAATAATTCCACCATGAATAGGCCTAAAAGGCACTCAGTATAATTATGTTACCCCAACAGATGCACACTTCCTAACCTAACTTAACCACTACTCTGGGGAACAAAGGTTATACCTGAGATCAGAATTATGAAGAAAAATTAGATGCATTAAAGAATCAAATCACAGTATCACTCTGGTTCCACCTAGTGACACAAACATTCAAACAACAATACTATCAAAATTATTTAAGAAATATTAAACTACACACGTCAAGATAACATCAGTAACTGAGAAATGGTATTAACTACACACAAATATATTGTCACTATTATTGGTTTGTTACTGGGTCCACCAATACCCGTGAACCATGCTCCACCCAACTCAACATACACCCGTAATAAGGGAGATAAAATGTTCCTCTAGGTATCTCCTAGAGTCCTAGACTCATGGTCTCAGTGTGAGACCATTAATTTACTCAGATAGCCTCAGTGTACTCCCAGTGCGTCCATGGGCAGGAAGAGAGAACGCCAGCAGGTGTCTATGGCCAGTAGGTAACACTTCTAGCTGACCGAGGACACGTGGTGTTGTGCACCCGAGTGGTAAGAACTGATCACCCACTGCTGATGCTGGTCCTGTGTCGTTTTAGTTGTCGGGAGCACTCGTTCACTCAAGAGATCCTTTGCTACCCCGCTAAACAGTGACAGGCCTACACTGATCGGTCCAATGGCGACAATCGCCACCGTCAATCATAAACGGCAGTCAATCTCTCGCAGTCAACTCCGGTCAAGTGGATTCTGACGGAAACCCTGAAATGAACTCGCTGTTAGCTCTAGTTTACTTTACCACTGCCCTATCTAAACCCTGTCTGAGATTGAATGAGACTTACTTGTTATACTGCAATAGCGCAGCACAGGTGACTAGGCCACGTGACTATTTCTGTGACGGACGCGCAGGGACGTCTTGTCTGTGTGAATGCTCCCCGTGACTGAGGACTAGCCAGCGTCGCGTCTCCTCTCAAGGCGTTAGCTTAGGCCTACGTGACATATTTTCCGCCTAACTAATAACTCCTTGGGACACCCGTAACATTATTCAGACTGATAAACGATCTATAATAATTTCAAATTCAATAATAGTCCCTTAACTTCATGAATCGCATCATTATTAATTCGGTAAATTACATTTAATATCATATAGGCCTAGTTCCGCAATCTCTCGCTATGAGCAGGCAGCGCTCTCTTCC